>JAIXMG010000021.1:282500-605000 GCA_025201345.1 Thamnidium elegans
AAAGCACGCAATTTCTTGTCAGTTGCACCAGAAAGAGGATTTTCAGGGAAGGTAGTGTCCATACCAGCAGGGGCAGTTAATGGACCATTGATACCATGACCTAAAGCAGCAGCGGCTTGTTGTTGCTGTCTACGATAAGCGGCATCACCTTGGCTCCAACGACCGTACATGGATGAATCAGAAGCTAAAAGGTGATCAGAATTACCATCATCCATCATACCATTGGATAACTCCAAAGCAGGGTTATAAGGTTGACCGCCATAATTATTATTATTATTGTTATTACTATAGTAAGGACTGGATTGTTGTTGTTGTTGTTGATGATGGTGCTGTTGTTGGAAACGACCTTGTTGTTGCTGCTGTTGTTGTAACTGTTGTAAATAATGGGTATTAGACAACATACCATAATCATCCTATTTTATTTTTATTTAAACAACACGAAAAAAAGTAAAAAAAAAAAATAGATTTAAGACGTACCTCTTCGTTTAAACCAAACCCACCAAATTGGTTCATCATTAATTCAGTTTGACGGTCTATCTCGTTATACATATTTCTACCGGGAGGAGTTGAATTTGAACGTGCAGGAGGTGTACTACTAGCAGCAGTAAATTTATTTCGCAGGGGTGGAGAAATTGAAGAACGGGGATCTTCCATATGTAAACCATATTCTTCATGTTGTTGTTGCTGTTGGCGGTTTCTATTACCGCTTAAAATCATTTCATCATAATCTAATGCGTTTAATTGATCGCGGTATTGTTTTTGCATAGCGTCAAGGTCACCAGTTGACATGGAAGGATCATCAAATGTAAATCCAGCGGCGGCGGCGGCTGCATGACGTTGTCTAGCTTGTTGTTGAAGAGCAAATAAAGGTGATGGTGTACGAGGGAAATCCTAATATATTTATATAAAGTCAGATAACCCCTCTCTTCTTTTTAAAAATTAACTTTCTTACCTGTTGAATTAAATCTACTAAGTTTCTTTGACGACGACTGGCTAAAGTTTCTTCTCCGTTAGGCTTTGTTTGTTTACCCGAATAAAATCCTCTTGGATCTTGCATTTGTTGATATTCTACTATTAAAAAAAAATTAGTTTTTATTTGGTTACCTTTTTTTTTTTTTTTTTTTTTTTTTTTTTTTTTTTTTACCTTCTTCAGCACCGTTTTGCCATAACTGCCAAGGTTGCTGTTGCTGCTGTTGTTGCTGCTGCTGAAGTTGTTGTTGTTGTTGTTGTTGTTGGACATCTTGATAATATTTCAAGTGCTCGGGATCATTCATCTCTTGCTGACCACGTCTAGCGTTTAATAATTGTGTAGGAGGAGCACTGTTGGAACGATGGTCATCTGGGAAAAGGGAACTACTACTTCCACCTTGAGATACGAATAAGTCATCATAATCGAGTTTACCATGTAATAATGCTGCCAACTATTGAAAAAAAAAAGATAAGTTTCATCTCGAGATGAAAAATAATAATAATAATAATAATAATAATAATAATAATAATAATAATAATAAATACGTTACCTGGCCTTGTGGTTGGTTTTTTGCTTTTGGCTGATGTAAGTCAGACTTTTGAACATTGGGTGACATTGGTCGACGTGGTAACATCTGACTATTTTTATTTTTTATTTTCTAGTATTTATTTTATTTTATTTTACAGGCTTGTTTTTTTTTTCAATGGTAAAATTGGTTGAAAAGGAACAAATACGAAAAATTATTTTATTTATTTTATTTTAAAAGCCAGGGAAGGAAAAGAAACTGTTTCGTTTTTGGAAGAAAAGAACAAGAAGTTTAAAGTGACGTAATTTATATTTTTATTCTAGCAAAGTTCTTTTCTCTAAAGCCTTTAACATTTGATCTCTTCTTTCTTCAGCAGAAAGTGAGTTTAGCTCATCAACTGACATTTCTTCAACTGTTGGTTTCCCTTCAACTGTGGGCTTTACTACTTCAGTTGCTGGGTTAACTTCAACTGCTGCCTTTTCTTTATTTTGTTGTTCCATTAATTTCCTTTATACGATATCAATTAAGTTTTTTACCTTTATTTAAACCCATATATGTATACAAAATAACTTACTTTCTAGCTTGAAGTACCATAAACTCTTTACGTTTCCTTAACATTTCTTGTCTCTTGTCGGGGCTCGATTCCCAAACTTTGGGTGGTTCCTCGGCTAACCCATTTTGATCTTGTTGAATATCAAGTTTGTATCTTTGAACTAAATTGAGATGACTAGGTGATTTACGACTACTACTACTACTATTTGGAGAACCGTTATTCATATTAGGTGATCCTTGTTGACTTACAATAGGTGCAGGCTTTTTAACAGATATTAATTACGTTACTCAATTAATTATATACATATACATATATTTATTTACCAAAGGAAGTCCTCCATCGCGAAGTGCATTATCAACTGTAGTTTCAACTGAACCGGTTCTTTGAAGATCAGCTTGAATAGCTGCAGTTGGAACATCAGGAAACATGGCACGTACCATCTCAA
This sequence comes from Thamnidium elegans, assembly GCA_025201345.1. Lineage (NCBI taxonomy): Eukaryota > Fungi > Mucoromycota > Mucoromycetes > Mucorales > Mucoraceae > Thamnidium > Thamnidium elegans. The sequence continues at coordinate 284,995 of JAIXMG010000021.1, forward strand.
TCTATATAAATACGTCTATTTTATTATTGACGTATTTTATTTCATTTTTTTTTTTTCGTTTACCATTTGAGGAGTGACACGATGTTGAGGTCTTCTAATTGCTGTACGTCTAGGGCCTTGTTGTTGGTTGGACTGATTACCACCTATTTTTTTTTTTTAAAAAAAAGTTAAATTGCGAGTAAAAAAAAAGAAAAAGAGATGAAGGTGTTACCAAGCATCCAGCGTAAAGCTATCAATATTAAAAATACCGCAACCAGTATTGACACACTATCATTCATTTGAAAATTGATATCTTTTTTCGTTGTTGCCGTAAGAAAGAAAGAAAAGAGGGGTGAAAAGTATACGCTTTTTTTTTATAATTATTTTTAATGGCTACCAAAAAGTCACACCGCCTCTTTAAAATTAAACTTTCATGTGAAATAACGACAAATAGTTTTTTTTTTTATAAAAGGGTTGCTAAAAGTAGACTTTTACATGTCTTTTTCTTTTTAAAAGGATGTAACACGAATCAATTGATATACAATATAAAAAACAAGAAGTATAGTTACTAGCCACGATCTCCATAAATATTCTTCTGAAATACACTTGGGTTTCCCGTCACATTGTTCTAATTACATTTTTTTTTCTCGGCTTATAATATCGACATGCAGAAATTGGTAAATGCAGATTATAAGTTGACCGTCTCCCTCAACTATGTTTCGGTTTGGAATACTCTTGGCTCAAGAATGCTTATGTTTTAAGTACTTTCATTTTTATTTCATTTTTTTTATTTCATTGCATCTTGGAAGACCGAACTTGACCGCAAGGTGACCACGCTGTTTTTTGCAATTGTAGGGCTAGTTCGACTCAGTTATGGGGAGCTTGATGGCTGACCCTGGCATGACACACACCGTTTTAATTGTGGTGATGGAGTATTACATCTTTCACCATTGCTTTTATGAGGGTAGGTCGCGTAACTGATACTGTCATTCATTTTTTTTTATTATTATTCCAATTTTTTTATAGCTTTAATTTGATGTCTATAGTTCTCCTTGGCGAAGCCCTGATTATAACTTCTGAAGCTATACATGTACATAATATTCACAACTTTGAATAAGCAAACACCTACTTGGCCATCTAGGTCAATTAATACAACATAAGGCTACTCAAGCATGTCAAGGATATGATCTTACAAGATATATTTATGTTTAATTCACACATTTTTAAACATTACATTGAGGAGAATCTTCCATTGGTGGATAGCAATGGTTTAACTTAAAATTAAACATTCAAATAAAATATATATTTGAAATAATAAACAATCGTTTATGATTATTGTGCTATTCTGAATAGGTTATTTCTGTAACATTATAAAATAACAATACTAATCGCTATTGTTGTAAGGAGGAGGAATCCAGACATCACGATGTCACATCAAACTTGGAAGAATATCGTTCGCTTCGGAACGCAAAGACTTCATTTTGTTTTTGTTATTGATTTCCAGGGCTTTCATTTTTTTTTTTTTTCGTTGAGTGATTGTACATCCCCAGAAAGCTTCTTTATCACGAAAAGCGTATTTATAATTCTTTTTATTTTGCCCAAAACAGTTTTTTATAGGTTCAGTAAGTAAGTAAGCATTACATGAGCAGCTCACAAGCGAATATTACAATCAGGTAACAACCCTCAGGTAAGCCAACCCTTGGAATGTGCCTTAGTTGCGTCGCATATTAGGGATTCCACCAAACCCACAGAGATTACTCAAAATCGAACTATCCGTATTCCTTTCTTAAGCCCTACAGTATAAAGATAGTGATTACTAAGATAAAGAAATAATACAGCTTATCTCGACCCGACCTTGTTTGTTCGCAATGAAGAGGATGTTTGCAAGAAAGAAAGAAAAAAAACACTGAACTAAAACAAGTCCTTTTTTTTCGACGACGATCTCATTGGTACCAATAGTAATGGTCTATTTCCGTTAGTTAGATAAAAATAAAAGTAAGGATTCGCAAAATAAGTTGGGTATTTAATAGGTCTTTAAAGTAAAGAGATCAAGACTTATTTATTTACATATAAAGATCTGCCTTTTTTATATATATATATATATTGGGGAAAATAAATTCAGTAACTTTCTATTATTCTCTAAGCAGGTTTTTATTTTACTCTTCATCCTCCTCCTCTTCCTCTTCATCATCATCTTCTTCATTTTCTTGATCTTGAAGAGCACTGAACATGGCAACCATACCGGCGAGCTTCTCGTTATCTAATACATGATATAAGTACCTTTTGTTTGTTTGTATACATATATATTTTTAAAAAAAAAATATCGCACCTGGATCTAAAGCGTGAGCCTTCTTGAAAGCTTCAATAGCCTCATCATATAATTCTAAAGCATCATCCTCATCCTCAGCGGAGTTGGATTGGTTAATACGAAGCATAGCATACTAATAAAATAGTCAGTAAAATATGTATAAAAAAAAAAGCCCTTATTTTTTTAAAAAAAAATTACCATTTCCCAAACATAGTGATTTTCCTTATCATTCTTGATCAAGTATAAAGCATTGGATTTAGCTAATAATTCATCAATTTTACTATACATGGCAAGTTTCTTCTTTTCATCTTCAACGAATTTCTCTTGATGTAAAAGACAAGCAGCCCATAATAATAATAATTCATCATTGTTTTCATATTCAGGCAACTTTTGAACCAATTCAACAACAGTATCAAGTACAGCATTAGCATGTTCCTTGTGGAAGGGTTGAACCAATAAGAGGCCATAAGATCTCAATTCAAACAAAACACTTTGTGCTTCTTTCAAAAGCGCTTCATCGTTACCCAAACGACTGAAAGCATCACGGGTATGTTCTAAAGCTTCCTTATAAAGCTTAATTTCTTGCTTGGTGACTTCCTGCTTCTCTAAAAGTTCTCCTAAAGCGACCTCATCCTCTTCATCAATTTCTTGTTGTTGCTTTTCAAAGTAAGCGTCTTGTTCTTTACGAATAGAGGTAGCAAGAGAGATAGCTGCTCCTGCCAATTTAAGCGCAACTTGTTCTGTGTTGTTCTTTTTCAATTCGCCACGTAAAATTTCAAGCCCTTCGCTGATACTTTCTTGTACTGAAATAGCTTTGCCCAATTCTACTAAACAGGTGGCATAACCCATACGGTTTTCGGGTTCGTCCTTTTGGAACTTCGCAATTGCCATATCAAATAAACGACGCGCGATACCGTTATTTTCATCATCATTATCGTTGTTGTTGTCGCTACCTGCTTCTTCAATAGCCATAGCTAAAAGCTCTTGTGCGCTAGGCTCGGTATCAATAGGTTGTCCTTGAGCGTCCTTACGAACAAAAGAGAACTCGACTTCTCCTACATCGCAACCTTGACAAGTCTTATCGGAACAGTCAGCAGCATGAGCTTCAGAACGAGTACGCTTGTTTTCAGGAGTAATAGGATCTTGGTTAGCACGTTTAGACATTATTAGTTGGTATGATTTGAGCAATAAAAAGAAAAAAAAAAGCGCATAAATATAGGCCTTAAAAAAAAGAAGACTTTGTTTCATGTGGCTTAGTGGACAAAATTTACATTTTGACAAGTTGCATTTTTTTTTCTTTTTTCTTTTTCCTTTATTTTGCACGATACTATCATGTTACAAACTCGTATTGTTCCTTGGGTTGACTATGAAGAATTCGAGACAGTTTATGGTTGGCTTTTTGCTGACAGAAAAACACAAGTAGAAACCGTTCAACGTGGTATTGAAAGAGTAAATAGAAAGTAAACATATGTAAAAAAAAGGGGGATCGTTTTTTGTTAAACCCAGTTTTGTGTAGGTTCAAACATGGATTAACCGAGGAGAAATTCCTTCTTCTGTCGAAATGACTGCAGCCTTTATTGAAATTATTATTTGCGATGAACGAAACACAACCATGTCACATAAAGAAAAGCGATTAATGTATGGTATGGCTATCATTCGATTTGTTAACGGTTTGGTCGATCGTGAACAAAAAGGAAAGTTTGCAAAGTCGATTAATGCACTTGCCAGAAGTATGGGTTTACCATCTTGGTTTGTTGATCTTCGTCATGCCAGTACGCATGAACGTTTACCTAGTTTAACAGTACTAAGAGCAGGTGCACTTCAAGCAGTTGGTTGGCTCCATGATAATTACTGGATATACAATTTAAAGAACCCAGATGAAAAGACCTTGTTAAAACAAAATCCAGAAATTAAGATCAAATTGAATCAATATAAAGAATGCAGAAAGACATTTATCAAGGAAAAGTATTCTGGTAGTCAAAATGATCCTAATCCTTATGTTGCCTGTATCCAAGCTTTGATTGAAATTATTGATGAGGACGTTATTAAATCTGATATCATTCCCTTATTATTGGGCGTGGGTGGATTAGTACCTACCGGTAAAAAGAAGCGTGCCTCTGCTGAAGAAATGGTAATTTCAAAAGGTTTGATTGAACTTTGGACTCCTTTAATTCAAGGTTTAGATGTTGGATTCCCTACTTTTGGAAATATGTTGGTTTCTGCCATGATTGAAAAATTGGATACAAATTACGGTATGAATTGGGATCAAAGATATATTTATTATATATATATATATATATATATACTAATTGCATGATACAGACTTTGTTATTAATGAAAGTCTATTGAATCCATATGCCGCATTCTCCGCTCAGGAAACAGAAGACCCTACAAAAGCACCAAGTTACTTGTTAACTTTAAGTAAGTAATATATCGAACGTTATGCGTGCAAAAAAAAAAGCAATTCGACTAATGTATTTTTTTATTATAGCTTGTTGGTTAAGGCATTTTGTTCAAGAATTCAATACTAAACCTCACAACCGTACATTAAGTCATATTAGCATAGATGATATATTAGAAGGATGTCTCCGAAACCCCAACTACTAGTAAAGTTCGATACACATATATGTCTATAAGTTCATTTATACTAACATTATATAATTAGTACTCGATTTGTTCTTCAAGCTATTGCCAATGTAGACGCCGAACTTGGTAAATCTATTAAACCGTTCACACGATACATTGATCAAATGATTATCAAATCTATCAACAATAAGAAATCGGATATTCCCCAAATCCAAGCCGAAGAACTGGATCAAGAATTAAATGAATTGGAAACTCAACTTGTAAATATCAAATCCAATCAAACCAAGGTGAAAAAGCAAGGGAAAAACAAACAAGATATGATGGATATAGATTCTGATAAAGATGCCTCTTGGCAACCATTTGAGAACTGGAAACCTTGTCCTATTGGCACTTTGCCCAATGGAAAGGTACCTTGTCTCGATATGTCTTTATTATAGAGTATTAAATAAAATAAAAAACACCTTTCAATTGTACGCCCGTCTCTTTTTTTTTTTTTTTTTTTTTTTTGACATGTAAATATACTTTCTCTGCGGCCGAATAAGTTATAGCGGAGATACGGTTCTAGCTTGTTGCCATGGTACCGAATTATCGGCAACCGTGCTTATTTATTTTTTTAAGGGGGGAGGGAAACTCTGTATCTATCTGTCTCTTATTAGGCATTTGAGTATCTCGCTTGTCTATCCTTTGTATTGGTCTATGACATGGCTTTTCTACATTCTTTTTTTTAAAAAAAAATATATTTCAGTGTCCTCCTCCACAGCGACCCTTAATTTTATGCGAAAATTCACTGTTAAAACTTTATAAGCCACGATTATTTGGAAATGTGCGTGTGACTTGATTAGTGTGACTACTTTGAATTCCCTTTCCAATTTTACAGACAAAAAAAAAAAAAAAAAAAAAGAACCTTTTCTAATATTATTGCACTATCTAACAAATGGGACATAAAGCAAAGAACAAGCAAAAGGCTCCCGAGCCTATTGAAAAGCCCACGTTCGAGGGACTCTCCAAGAGAGCCAAGGCTAGATTGAACAAGACGAAAGCCGCTGCTGCCGAAAAGAACAACAAGCGTCAATTAGCTGAGGAGACTCCTAAAAAGAGCAGTAAGAAGGCAAAGACCACCCAAGCTGCTGATGGAGATGGCGATCTCTGGGATAACCTTGAGGTTGCTTCCGACGATGAGAACAGCGATGACTTGAACGATGAGTTTGATATGAGTGATTATGCTGACTCTAATGACGAACTTGACGAGGAAGAGGGTGAAGACGCTGAGGAGCAAGACGTGTTCCCTAAGGCTGAAGATGATTTCCTTGGTTCTGATTCTGAACAAGAAATGGAGGTTGATCAAGAAGAAAGTGAACAAGAAGATTCTGAAAGTGAGCAAGACGACGATGAACATGTCGAGGTAAGTTTTTTTTTTTTTTTTTTTTTTTCTCGCGAGAAAAAAAAAAAAAAAAGTTTTCAAAAGTATACTAATTCAATTCAAATAGGGTCAAGCTCTTGACGAACGTAAATCTCGTAAAATTGAAGCTCGTGCTGCTCGTGAAGCCGCTGCAGCTGAAGCTGAATTGGTCGAACAAGCCAACCAAGCTGAAGTACTTGAACAAGATGAACGTTATATTCTTCCTGAAGGTGACGATGATGAATTAGTTGCCGATGTTACTGCCGTCAGCCAACGTCTCAAGGACATTGTTCATGTTCTCAATGATTTCAGAAAGCTTCGTGATCCTACCAAGGATCGTCAAGATTATGTTGATCGTTTAGTTAAGGATATTGCCAGTTACTACGGTTACTCTCAATTCTTGGCCGAAAAGCTCTTCAACTTATTCACTGTTTCCGAAGCCATCGAGTTCTTTGAAGCAAACGAAGTTCCTCGTCCTGTTACCATCCGTACCAACACTTTAAAGACCCGTCGTCGTGATTTAGCTCAAGCTTTGATTAACCGTGGTGTCAACCTCGAACCTATTGGTAAGTGGAGTAAGGTTGGTCTTCAAGTATTTGATTCCTCCGTCCCTATTGGTGCCACCCCCGAATATCTTGCTGGTCATTATATGCTCCAAGCCGCTTCTTCTTTCTTGCCCGTTATGGCTTTAGCCCCTCAACCTAACGAGCGTATTCTTGATATGGCTTCTGCTCCCGGTGGTAAGACTACTTATATCGCCGCATTACAAAAGAATACTGGTATGGTATTTGCTAATGATGCTACCAAGGATCGTTTAAAGTCTTTGATTGCCAATATTCACCGTATGGGTGTTAAGAACGCAGTTGTTTGTAACTATGATGGTCGTGAGTTCCCCAAGGTCATTGGTGGTTTCGATCGTGTCTTACTTGATGCACCTTGTTCAGGTACCGGTGTTATTTCCAAGGATGCCAGTGTTAAGCTCAACAAGACCGAAAAAGATTTCATTGATATTCCTTTCCTCCAAAAGCAACTTATTTTAGCAGCTATTGATTCCGTTGATGCCAAGTCAAAGACGGGTGGTTATATTGTCTATTCTACTTGTTCAGTCACTGTCGAAGAAAACGAAGCTGTTGTCAACTATGCTTTATTAAAGCGTCCTAATATTAAATTAGTACCTACTACACTTGATTTCGGTCGTGAAGGTTTTGTTTCATATCGTGGAAAGAACTTCCATCCTACTCTTAAATTAACTCGTCGTTTCTATCCTCATGTTCATAACATGGATGGTTTCTACGTCGCCAAGTTCAAGAAGATGGATAACAAATTCACAGTTCAAAAGGACGATGTCGAGACAGAAAAGAGAGTATATTCTGATGACGAAGATTCTAAGCCAAAGAAGGCTGCAAAGGAAGAACTTACTTTCAATGACGAAGAGGATGCTAAATATATCGAAGGTAAAAAAAAAAAAAAAAAAAAAAAAAAATACTATTATATATTAACCCTCTTTTTTAATAATAGAAACCAAGGTTATACAGAAAAAGAGAAAGGGTCTCAAGAAGTAAATTACTTTCAATTCCTTTTTTTTATTGCATTCGCCCACAAACCCCCCTCCCACCCCCCATTCATTCTTATCAAAGAATTGTGCTATATTAGATCTACCTTTTTTTTTTTCTCTCTCTCTTTTTTTATATATACACATGAAAATAAAAATATAAAAAAAAAAAAAGTTATATATTTTTTTAATAATCTTTTGTCTTTTTTTATATATATATATAACGATTATGTATGTATGTACTGTGAAGTATTATATGTCTGATGAAATCAGTATAAAGCAGTTCATTTCATACATGTCGGCTCATTCTAAAGTCACTATCACGTGGAAGGGAACGTATTCAAAGAAATAGCCGGAACGTTTAATGTCGCAAGAAAGAGATACAATAATAGACTTTTTATGTATACTTTTTTTGCACTAGAACTAACCAAAATCTTGATAATGATGAAGACTTTGAGGTTTAAAACAGATACGGTAATTGACTTTTTGATCAGGTTTATTTTAAAAAGTTGGTAAAATAAAAAAAAGGGGATTTAACCCTGAAATGACAACATTTCGGATTTGATTAAAACAGGTTCCTCTATCGATAGAAAGGTTTTCGTATTTAGCACTTGTTAGAATCTATCCACGACGCGCATAAAATGTATTACCTAACTATTTTAACTCATAGTGTCAACATATGTCCTGGTATGATTGACAAAATGCACTAGTTACTAACTGGACAAAACAAAAAAGTCAGAAAAATCAAATTGCCACTTCTTGACACCTTTTAATGGGTAAAGTGATCAGTATCTATAGGCTCAATGTCCAACTAATAATATTCAACACTAAGAAGGAAAAAAAAAAAAATGGGTATCTGTTTATTCAATAAATTGTAGTATGATCTACAATACTAATTCCTTTTTCTCTTTTTTTTTGCATTAAAAGAGCGACTAAAAATGCCGTCAGTTGGGTATCGCAATATGGTCCTTTGAAATTTGAGGAACCACTCCATATTTAAAAAACAAGAGGTTGTTTGGAGTTGGAGGCATGGTATAGTATTTACTTTCATACCTTGTAGGTATTTCTACTTTTTCTTCTAGAGGATCTGTAGTTTCTATCACCGTTGTCTTTTCCGAACTAAAATCAAAGACAGGGCAATCATTAGGTAAAGGTTTTCTCCATAACTTTTTGTTTGTAGGTGTTGACGATGATGCTGATAATGGTTCATCTTCATGCGATATATTGGGTGAAATACAAGAATTTAAATGAAAGTTGGTTATTTGCTGACTGAACCGATTTCTCCATGATCTTTTAAACCTTGATTCTGACATTTTTATTAATAAAAGAGGTAGGAAAAAAAAAAGTGTATGGGTATTGAAAGAAAAAAGAAAAAAAAAAAAGGGATTTAATTTCAATTTTTATTTATTTATACCATTAGACGGAAAGCTAATTATAGGTACACATATAATTAGTTGGTTTCTTTTGTTGTTGTCGTTTAAGAATTTACTCTAAATTATCTATGCAACAGTTGCCAAGTTACACAATCAAACAAGTCTAAATATAATTCTAGCAATTTTTCTCTCTTTAATCTTTTGTATACATCTTTGTCAGTATTTACTCTTGCCTGACTGAAATCCAAATATGTGTTCACTAAAAAAAAAAAAAAAAAAAAAAACTAGTCGGAGAACTCTGTTGCCAAAAAGTAGGCAGAAATTAATAAAAGGTCCGAAGTCATAAAGAATGCCAAGCTGCTAAACAGTACAAATAAAATAAGAGTTTCTTCTGTATAATTCACTTGCATAATAGGTAAAGTGGCTTGAACCCCAAAATTAAATCCCGAGTTTTTTTTCTTTTTTTTTATCATTCAACCGAAACATTGATAGGCACATTGCATAATGCATTATTCCAGGAACATGGCGGGATTGAGTTAAAAGTTTTTGTGCAAGAGTATCTCTCGTTCTCTCGCTGTACAGGTGAACCAGTAAATAAGATTTGCTAATGATCCGTTTTTTTGGCTTAAAATGCAGGTACACTTAAACCAATCACTGTATTTTGATCGCTACTTCCCAAACAAGTAACTAGCTCTTGGCAAAGTCTGTAATAAAGCTACATACACCTCTCTAAAAATATCTTTCAACTGCCACGTCTACTAAACTATTCAAGGCTGATAGAATAACCTTAGACCAGATTTAGGTTTATAAAGAGCCTAAAAAAAAAAATGGGTTTCACAAACTACAAGGTACAAATCCTATAGACCAGGGAGTTTCTCAAAGCGTGCACGTACAAGTTCTATTTTTTCCCGCGCACAGCTTTTTTTTTAAAAAACAACGTATATACGCCTACTGGCATTTTTGCTGTAAATTCAGTTTTGAACTTTTTGTAATCGGTTTCGTAAGTACTGCAAGTAAAAGGGAGGGTTACACTGAAGCCCAAACTATTTAAACAATCACTCTTTGATTAAATCTTTTACGTAGTTTATCTTGTATCTTGCCTGTTTATAAATTTCATCGGATTGTTTTTTTTTTATCAGTCGAAAATCTCAAAACATCCTCGCCAGTGATATTAATTCATAGTCTTTTGAGAACAGGTTCATCGCATTACGGTTCCAATAGAATTAGCACGTTTATTTATTTCTTCTACGAATTTCTCTTTTTTTAAAAAAAAGTTACAGAAATCTTGGTATTATACCACGCTCAGAAAGAAAAAAAAAGAATACTTTTCAGGTACCTTTATGCACGGCGGTAGCTCTATAAGAGAAGAAATTAAGCTCCTTTTAAAAGACATATCATACGTGTAAAACGAAAAATATTTATAAGTATGTAGCGACTAGAAATGGAAAGAAAGTGTCACCTCTCCCCTTTCGGTCAATAGAAAATTTTAGACTGTAAATCTTTTTTTTTTAAAAAAAAAAAAAAAAAAAAAAAAGCATAAGCTACACAACTATTCTTTCCATCACTGGTTGGACAACAATTCTCGAATTCAGGCTTATTTGTATCTCAGATTAAATAACAGATTTCAAAAGAGTTATATAAAGGTTAAAAAAAAACAATTCGTCTCTATTTAGGGTTAACAAGATTTATACAAGTAAAAACAAAATTACAGAGAGAAGCGGAATTTATTTGGCAATGAACAACTAGTAAAAATGCTTATTTTCATAAATTATATCTTTTAGTAGGGATGTCCGAGAAGTTTTTGTCTTTCTTTTGTCTAATCCAAAAAAAGGGTCTGAATTTTAATTATGGTTTGTACAAATAAAGACAACATACATTGTATTGTTGTCTAATATTTTATGAAACTTGACAATAAACAGAGATTATTTTATTTATATAAGAATATAAATGGGTTACAAAGTTTAACTTCCCAACCTGGTTTGGCAGATCATTGGCCAAAATTACGTCAATATTACCAAAAGGCTTTGCCCGATCGGAGGGAGGGAGGGTAAAAGGTTCCTGTAATTTAAAAAACACGTTGCAGTCCATCCTTTTTTTTTTTTTACAATTGTATCGACTGCTAAAAAAAAATATTACTGAAACCTTTGTAAAAATAAAACCATTCTTTTTTCTAGGAAAATCATCTGCGGTAATAAGAATTAATTTAATCTAATGTTTCTGGTTATCATACATGCACTTTCCGAGAAAATATTTTTTTATTGCCATTATGGCTCAGACCGCAAATTAGTGTTGTACTACATCTTTTTTTCGCGAGTAAGCATTGAATGTCTTTTTGTCCAACCTTCATTACTCATGGTGTTTTATATTACTTAAGCTTTTCATCTACAGAAAAGGCTATCCTGTCTCCCTTTTTTTTTTTTTTTACTAGTTTACCTCGGTCCAAAATATTTCTCTAAGCCTTAACTATACACGCAATAATAATAATAAAAAAGGTTGTGGTATCCTAGTTACTTGATCTTGTGAGCGGTCTTATCGTTATACATTTAAAAAAAGATCTCTGAAGTTAAATTCACCATATTACCTTGCATATTGTCTGATCCGTTTCACATCCTTACCTTCTTAAATTATCAATATGAATGTGATTTGGGGAACTCATTTTCCAAAAAAAAAAAAAAAAAAAAAAAAAAAAAAAAAAAAAAAAAAAAAAAAAAAAAAGAGGGATGTTATAGGTTTAGTATGTACGGGATTATTATTACTTTTATAAAAAAAAAAGCACATTACGCAAAAGCTGTGCACAAGAATAATTTCTTTGTACGCGAGAATAAACTTGTGCAGCCAAAATGTACTTATTTACTACAGACGGGTTTTCTATAAAAGTATGTAATCCAGTTAAACACCCGAAGATATTAAAAAGATAAGTTGAAAAGGACGTTTTTAAATATATAACAGAAACTGAAACTATTTAGCTAAACTGCAGTTTTCCTAATTACTTTTTCTTCGTTATTTACTGTCAAACAATGTACTCTTGCACAACGTATGACTAACCTAAAAAAGTCTACCAGAAAATTATAGATGTTGAGCACAAAAAAAAAAAAAAAAAAAAAGTATATAGTATCTTCCCTCTCTCTCTCTCTCTCTTTCTCTCTTTCTTTTTCTTCTCACACGCTTTTTTTTTTTATTATTATTTGTTTTCTATTTTTGTACGTGTATTATACCTTTTAGAATAAACTAATATAATATGGGAAACAGATATTCTCGAAGTAATATTTCGACCAACAACAGAAAAGGAAGCCAGCGTACACACAATAGTAAAGACAATACCGGCACTGCAACTACTTCTTCATTATCTCGATCCACAAATTCAATTATAATCGAAGGACGAGAATATCATAGAATGGATACCTCTAGCTATTGTTTACCGAGGGACGAATTAGAACAAGACAGACTAAATTCTGTAAGACAAGCACATATTTAAAATATTTATTATAATTTATTTATATATTCTTTTTTTTTTTTAAAAAAAAAAAGCAACATTTTTCACTGAAAGCATTATTAGGAGGGTAATTTTATTTTTTTTTAAAAAAAAAAAAAAAAAAAAAAAAAATTAAAACCCTCTTTTTTATTTTAGCAATCTATTACCATCAATAGAAAGTAGAATACCAAGGAATGCCAAAGTACTTGATCTCGGTTGTGGATCGGGATGTTGGGTCATGGTAAAAATAAAAAATATTAAAAGCAAATAAGAAAAACTTACATAATATTTTTAGGAAATGGCTATTGAACACCCTGAATTTGAAGTGACGGGCATCGACATGGCAGATATGTTTCCAGCAACAATAAGACCAGAAAACGTTAAATTTGAAATATGCGATATCATGGCTGGTCTTCCATATCCTGATAACTCATTTGATTTTATTCACATGCGATTAATGATTGTTGCACTTCGAGGTAGCGAATGGCCACTAGTGTTGAAAGAGGCATATCGTGTGCTCAAACCAGGTGGAATCATAGGACTTGTAGAATCAGATTTTACTGTATGTATTTTTCCCCCTCTTCGAAATAGTAATCATGTTTATTTACTTTTTCTAAAAAAAAATAGGAAAAGACAGATAGACCTCTTGTAGACAAATTTAACAGCGAATGTAAGTTTTTTTTTTATGCACCAGATAATTGAGAGTGGGAGATCGATGTGTTTATATATTTTCTTATTGTTGTGTAGTTTTCAACGCAATGAAAAGTCTTGGTCAAGACCCACACATTGGGTCAAAGTTAAGTACACTATTAGCAGAAGCAAACTTTGAGATTAAAGATTTTCAAGAAAGATTTTTATGCTACGGTAAAACACTAAAATAAAAATAAAAAAAGGGATACTCTTCTAAAAAAAATCTTTATGTAGGTTTACCGTTAGATCCTATCGCTAAAGAAATGTTGACAAATTGGAAGAGTGCAATGCTATCATTAAAGCCATTATTAGCACATCGAGTATCGACCGATATAGACTTGTATCCTGCTATTGTAGAAGAGTATATCAAAGGAATCGTGGAAGCTTCCTGGATAGTCAAGATATGGGCTTTTAGCGCACAAAAACCAATTGCTGTGGAACAGAATTAAAGGAGTATATATATATATACAGGTGAACCAAAAATATCACTCTAATTCACATGTGCTCGTTTACAAAAAGAGATCATCATATATAATTTTAATGTAACACGGTTTTTTTTTTTTTTTTTTTTTTTTTTTTGTCATATTTTGTCATAAAATGTTATTTTTTTTTTTCTTGTTTTTTTGTTTTGTTTATGCAGATTTGTGTTTATTATCATTATTACGTGTATTATATGTATATATTACAAAAAGGGGAAAAAAAAAAAAAAAAAGTAATAGGAGAAAGTACGATTAGTGTTGTTATGTAAGAATAATATTAATATGAGTTGTCTAAATATAATAAATAATAAAAAATAGGGAAAAAAAAAAAAGAAAAAAAAAGTCGTTTAAATCATGTAACCTTCGAATTCATCAGTTCCAAGAATATCACGATTTCCAGATCTATATCTTATCATCCATTTTCCATTTGGGAGCTTAACGTAAAAATTTGAATAAGGAAATTCGTTCGCCTTACAATAAGTAGGACTAAAAGGTGGAAGGACTAAATGAACAGGCGTTGGTCGTGATAAGTCATCCTGCTTTGAAGTAAATTTTTTTTTTCGATTATAACCTCTATGACGCCTCGTTCTCGTTAAACTTGATCTAGTTTCCAAAGATGTACTAGACGAATCACTTTCGCTAGATGAAGTAGATAACCTCCTGTTACTGCTATCTTGTGCTGAATGAAATAAATGTGAAAGTCTGTTCCAAACAGATTTAAATGTTGAAGAGTCGCTAATTGATATCGAGTCTTCTTCGTGTTTCTTTTGTAAGTTTTGGGCCATGCAAAATGGTAAAATAGTGTTATTTAGAAAAAGAGTAAAAAAAAAGTAACGAGAAAAAAAGTAAAAAAAAGAAAAAAAAAAAGAAATGCTCTATATATACTTTTTTTTTTTTTTTTTTTTTTTTTTTTTTTTTTTTTTCATTAAACTTCTGTCGTGTCATGTAGCCAATCAGAGTATATAAAGTAAAGGCACTTGACACCAGTCGATGACATAAAAAAGGAAACTAATTGTTACACGTCTTTTGTATAAGAGAAGTCCTTGATTTCTCAGTCTTTTTTTTTTTTTTTTTTCTATTAATAACAATTTGATATATATATATATTCTCCTTATAAACTTTTGTACATAAATAGAATTTCAAATCAGGTTTTTTTTTTTAGAAGCAAAACAAACAAAAAGAGATATTCACTTGTCAAAAAAAAAACACCAAGATGTAGGTTTAGTATTGCACATAAATCAATGCTTTATTTCAAATTGAACCTACATATTTTTATTTTATTTTTTTGGTGGGAAATAAGCACGTATAAAAACATACTCTCGTTCTTATTATGAATCTGCAGAGGATACTAACAAACCTTTTTTTTTCCTTGCAAAAAGAGGTTTTATAGTTCAGGAGGGGCGGGTCTCAGATTGGGTCTCTTATTAACTGAAATGTAGACTAACAATCTGCAGGGCTATACCTTTTAGAAACTCTTTATTATATCGTCCGATTTTAATAATTGGATGTTTCCCGGTAGTTCTAAACTTCTTTTTTTAAAATTAAAAAAGAATTGTAATACAAGAAAAAAACGTATCATAATACAATCCCTTTCCTATTTCATCAATTTACTAATAAAATCATCCTATGAGAGACATTTAAACTTTTCACAGCCTTTAGTTACCGTGTCTCTTTTTATAGTGTAAAAATAGACTTTTTGATTTCATGCTATCCCGATCTTTTTCTATCCCTGACGTGCTCAGTAGAACTGATCTATCTCTTTCGTTTCTTCGACAATCAAATCATTAATATAGTACTGGTCGTGCAATTATACTTGGTTTCTTCATACAACTATAAATCTAAGCTAATGAAATTGGGCTTCTGATAATGGTTTTTGTTAAGTTTTCAAATATTTGTAAGGCGTCATAACTTTTTATTATATATACATATATATATATATATATAAAGTGAGATAGAACAAGAAAGCTTTTTAAATATCTAAATCAGATAATAATAAAAAAGCGTGACATATGTTATTCAGTTTGGACTAATTTACTGCATCTTGTTATATGATCAAGTTTTTTATTTGTTTACCAAAAAGTAAATCACACGCTTTTGCATTGCTTCTTTTTTAATAACAATAAAGAATTTACCGAGGAAACGTTTTTCATTGATACAAGTCGAATGATATAAAAAAAAAGAGTTTAGAATATCTCTAAAAAAAATGTAACCCTGCCTATCAATGGTCTCATGTGGCTAAACACTTTCTCCCAACAAAAAAAAAAAAAAAAAAAAAGGAGAGGCAAATTTTGCCTCTTTCATAATATGCAGCATTGAAAGCGATCTCAGACTAATTATTCAAGCAAGTATAATATATAAAAAAAAACATAATTTTTTTTTTTTTTTTACTTCAAAATAACTATTTTATAAAGAGCAAAAAAAAAAAAAAGAAAAAAAAACGATTTAATAGAAGGTAGTGGGACGCTTGGCGACGAAAAGAGCACGGTGCTTCTTCTCGACGTTGGCAAGACGATGAGGCAAGGGGAAAGCAAGCTTGGGGGTCATGAGTTGCTTGATGTAGGGACGACGAACATCAGCATCCTTAACTTCAGCAACACGGATGATTTGAACTGATCTGAAACGAGCACGATGACGAGAAGCCATATCTTGGTCTATTAAAAAGAGGTACAACACATTCAATATCATATTACAATCCTTTGCATATATATAAAAAATACTTACAACAGTGTTCAACGGCTTCACAACGGGTCAATTCACGGTATTCCTTGTACATGTTGTGGGTACCGGAACGAGAATCGTAACGGATCCAGACACCGAAGTTCTTGACTTGTTCAGGGCGCTTCTCAGAGATCTAAAAGAATATATTAATATATGCATCCTCCCCTTTTTTATATATGTGTATATATAATCGATTCTTACTTGGTTAATAGCAACAATCTCACCAGCGGCCTTCTTGACCTTACGGAGCTTCTTTAAGAAGTACCAGAAACGAGACTTGGCAACAACGTCGTTAGGAGCAAAGATTCTCATACGGAAGAGCTTGGGGGCAACTTCTTGAGCTGAGGGGAGCTTACGGCCAACTACCTATGACACAAAACAAAAAAGGAGTTAGTTTCACTTGAGTGCCTTCTTTTTTTTTTATATTAATGTATTTACCTGATATTCGTTTAACTATTGACAAGAAAAAAATTAAAAAAAAAATATATGCATTAGTCTACTGTAATTGATTTTCCTCGAATAACGGATTCAGCAGAAATTTAAAGAACAGAGGGGGGGAACATTGAATGCTGACATTGGAAGTTCCACATGTCTGACTTAATGTTGAATTCGGGTTCATGTCGAAATTACTTCTTTTTTGTAATAATAATAATAAAAAAAAATCCATCAAAATTGAAAAGAAAATATCTACATCCATCCATTTCATCCATCTATCGATAACGTTGTTATGACATTCTGTGGGAGGTAATGTCCATTTTACATGTGGGATATAGAAAATATTTTTTCTTCCCATTTTTTTTTTTTTTTGGTGCATTTAAAAAAAAAATCAATCATCCATCCAATGTTCCCTTGTTCTAGTTCTGCTAAATCCATCTTCTCCTTTGTATAAGAATGCTTACTCTGCAAACCATGTTGTCCTTCCGTTCAAACTATAAAGAGAAAGATTCACCTTTGTCTACTGGCACACTTTGAATACCCCGAATACCAACAACAGAAACTGTAAGAGCGCCCTCCCCGCACCGCACCGCCTAAGCAGTCACTTTTTCGACCCTTTTTTATTTCCTCCCAAAAAAAAAAAAAAAAAAAAAAAAAAAAGAAACGCCCAAACTCTTTTATTTATCATGTCCAGTTCTGCTTTAATAGCTGCTAAAAAACGACTTGAAACATCTTTAAAAAAGTATGAAATACCAACTGTAGAAAAATGCGATCGACAAGACACGTGTGACAGGTACCCTATATAAAAAAAGTATATTTATGTCCCTCTCCAAAGTTTTGACTATTATTAGTGGTGTACTTTTACTTTCTTTATTACAATCACGTCTTCATTGGACAAATTCAGTCTTTACAAAGTATCGAGCCGATCCAACACAGCAACCAAAACGAGCGAACAATTCACGTAAGAAATGGCCCAACATGAAGTACTTGGGAACAGGTACTTTAGAACTTGGTCCTCATCTGTTTCCAAACACTAGTTTTTACGAGGCAAGTCGAGCGATACCCTGGACAACCATTGCTAAGCAACTGAATATAAAAATACCTGACCAAGACACGGCCATGGAAAATGTCGAACAAGATCCTTCTCAACTTTTACAGTTTGTTGACATTGTATTTGAATTGAACGAATTACCAAACGAACGCTTTATATTTCCCAAAGACGCTCTTATCAGTCTATCAGTAGAAGATGGTCCAATCGTGGTAAGTCTCTTTTTTTTTTTTCTCTCTCTCTTAAGACAAGAAGATATTCACTTATTATATAGTTACACGCATCCTTTGTATTACCAATAGACTCAACAGATGGGTTCTTTGAAAAACCTAAAGACCAAATCTCAAAATGGGGAAAATCATGCGTCTTACCATATATCCGCGATTTCACCACCATGGTAGACCCCAGACCAGAGGACACCAAAGTATATCAACCTGCCAACATCCGCATCTCGCACCTCAACCAAACGACCATCGATGCGCTCGAAGACAATGTACATAAACCGGACCAAGTCCACCAGAGCATGACTCTCCAACAGAACACGTTTCCCAAACCTCGATTTGTCAAATACGACTTATCGCAGGACCCAATCCACCACGCTGAAGTTCAGGATTTGGTAAAGAGAGCCTTGACCGTGCCTGATATCACAACAGGCCCCATCATGGCCGAAAAGAAGAGAAATGAAATTCTGAACGCAATTCGATTAGGTAAAAGGCCCAGAGACGAGAAATTTGAAGCTGAGCGTAAGTACATTGTTATATTTTGGGGGGGGGGTTTAAAAAAAAACTAACAAAAAAAAAATATACATCTAGTCCCCAAAAACAAATATACAAATACCGTAGCAAAAGAGGACGGATTATTAAAATGCGCGTACTGCAGCACAAAATACACATGTATGTGGCGTCCTGGCCCTGCTGGACATGGCACACTCTGTAACAGTTGCGGTATACAATGGAAACGAGGCCAGATTTTGAAGGACGCTCCTGTCATTCGTCCCGAAGAAGAAAAGAGGCTAATCAAAGAAAGAAAGGAGCGCGAAAGAATGTTGGAGATAGTAGAGTTGGAACGCGAGACCAAACGAGTTCAAAAGAAGATGGAGCGAGAAACAGATATACCGAGTAAAAAACCCGTTTTACCTGTACCGAAGCAACGACAGACCAAGTCAGCTACCAATATACCCAATGAAAATCCGTCTGAAACTCTTCTGGAAGATAATAAAAAGAAGGTAAAGGCAAAGATTGTAGATAAAATGAATAAACCTGATCTAGCGGAACCAGTTCATATTCAACCCATTGAGCCAGCTCCTGCCGTACTGCAACCAGCGCCACAACAGCAAGTACAGCCCATACTACCCGCACAACCACAAGTGCAACCACAACAAACGCAACAGCAACAAACCAATTCGTTCTTTCTGTACAGTCAGGGAGGTATACCACTTCCTACACTGTCAATTGATTTTGGCGGGATTACAATATTCTCTCACCCGAACTGCGCAGTGACTTTACTTGATGGACATTTCCACGTTCGATTATGCACTGAGCCTGGCGAGCAAAGTCTAATCAACTTGGAAAAAACCGATTTAACAGACGCGCAATTTACCATTTCGCAAGAGGGAGACGCGAACAACAAACGAGAGATTCTTATTATGACTATACCCGCTTTAAAAAAATCGATTCAAATCTTGGATCAAACATTAGCACCTACCATCACAATTCGATTTTTAGAAAAGTTGGATCCAAGTGGAGGTGCTGTAGTCAAAAGGATTTTACAAAGGTGGTTGGTTACAGTTCCTCAATCATAAAATTACAATGCACATATTTTTTATTTTATTTTTTATTATATATAAACACATTATTTTTTTTTAAATAAAAAAAAAATAATAATAATCTACTCTTCAGTCTTGGCTTCAACCTTAGCTTCATCAACCTTAGCTTCATCAACCTTAGCTTCAGGCTTGGCTTCAGTCTCTTCCTCAACCTTGGTCTTCTTGGGTTCAGCCTTAGCGAAACCGTTACCCTTTCTCTTGTTGTTACCAGCAGGTCCGGTGTTTTGAGTTTTGAAAGCGTTGAAGCTGAATTTTTTGTTCTTGGGGGGAGAGTTCTTGAACTCTTCAGCCTTCTTCTCGTGATAGACAGGTCTGTACAAAATTTCGAGCTTCTTACCGTCAAATTCGATTTCCTTTAATTCGGCAACCTTCTGGGCTTCCTCAGGGGATTCAAATTCAACATAAGCACTACCCTATAAATATACATTAATAAAAAAATAAAAATAAAAAAAAAAGGCGCGTTCCAATATGATCAATAAATTACCTTGAACATTTTGGGGCGATCAGTAGTTTTCTTCAAACGAACACAGAGAACCTTGGCGTGTTCACTGAAAAGATCATCAATTTTATCTTGAAGAATAAAGAGTTCAGCGATAGCATCCTTAGCATCAACATCAACTAAAGGTAAACCCTTGATATAAATTGAACGGCTAGTATGGTCTTGTTGAACAACTTCTGACTTTCTTCTGATATTCTTGGATTCTTCATCAAGTTCATAGATATCGCTCTCAACTTCCTTTAAGGCCTTGACAATAGTATCTAAATCTTCAGTAATCATCTTCATTTTCTTGAACCCAGCAATGGTCTCAATGGGGATCCCTATTTTTTTAAAAAAAAAAAAAAAACTGTCAGTTGGTTTGCTTTTGACAAGTGCTGCTTTATTCGTATTTACATCCTTCAGGTGTGTTGGCACGGAGAGTCCATAAGAATTTATCATAAGGTAAGTTGGAATCAGAAAAGTAAAAGTTTACTTGCTTGCGGATCTTTTCACTTTCAGTGGCAACCATTTTAAAAATATATGTATAAAGAGAAAAAAAAAAAAAAAAAAAAAAAAAAAAGGTTATTTGAAAGTTTTTTTCTCACTCAAAAAAAATTTGTGGCTTTTTTCTTGTTAATCCCGTTTTTTCTTGTACTTTTTTTAAGAAAGCTTGCAAGAGAGAAAGGGGTAAAACTATGATGGATGAATTCCTTTATATACATGCCTTTTTTGATGATACTCTTTCCTGTTGATAGAATTTATCAAGTTGTACTAGCTAATGTCCCCAGTGCTACTTTTTTTTTTTTTTTTTTTTTTGATAGAATAAAATGTAGTAGGCAAATTACGTCAATTTTCAAACAAATTCCCGTATCTTTTTTTTCTGCAAAATAACTTTAAATCGTAAAACCTGGTTTTGTTATCACTTTGAAATCATTTATCTTTGTATCTTGTAAGGGGGTCAATTATCTTTGCCGTACGAGTACTTTTTAAGGTTTACACTTTGTCTCGGAAATTTTGCGCACTAATATAGTACAGTTTTATATAGAATTTAACTCTGTCGAACGAATATGCAAACATATTGATATACTGAAAACATATTCGTTCTTAGTAAAACGTACGCTTTTTTTCTTTTTTTTTGATAGCAGAAACCAGCACTTTTAATGTACCAGAATTAGATGTTTACATCTATTGTTTATAACTAGCGATAGTAAAATAAGCGAAAGTGCATAACTCGACATTGAGTGAAATAATTTGTTGGAATTTTTTTATTCTCTTTCCAACGGATATACGAATATAAAAGGGAATTTTGAACCTTCTAGAAACGCTTTTTTTAAAAAAATAAATAATAATAGTAGTATCACGACGTGATAAACCTCTTTTCGTGGCAATACAAGAACTAGTTATAATAAAAGGGGGAGGGGGACTAATTTCATATAAGCACATGATTTTATTCTTTAAAGAGAGAGAGAGAAAAAAAAAAGGGAGGAGGAGGGGGGTATTTTTTATTGTTTCTTGTGAAGTTTTGGTCTTCCTCTTGGTTTATGTTGAACATCTTTACAACCAGTTTTACCAGTAGCTACACATCGACGACAGGGTCTCATATCATCGCATCTTAAATGAGAGCGTTTACAATGGTTACAAGCTTTATCGACATTTCTACCTTTTTTAGTAGGCAATTGACTTGAAGCATGAGCAGTTCTTATTTGATATTCATCATCATCTTCATCCTCTTCATCGTCTTCAATAGCTTCTTCCTCTTCATCTGATGAATGTCTTGATAAAAAGTTCATGCTGTCGGATACACGCATTGATCTTTGTAAGGTATTTGATAAGGACGATAGCGAAGAAGAAGAATGCAAACTACCTAAACTACTAGTACTGTGGTTATGATTAATAGTTAACCGTTGAGGAGCACTGCCACGGCGCTTTGTATTATCTAAAAGTTTATTCTTCTTTTTGGTAGTCATATTGTATATATTGGACGCTGATTTTCTGTATTTGTTTCTATAAGTGTTGGTAGACTTGCTGAGTTTGGGAGAGATAAGACCCCATTGTGGGTGTTCACCATAGAGACTAGGCAAGGCACTAGTTGAAGTTGGTTTCTTAATTTTGATCATTAGCTTTTGCTTGTCATCAGTAGGTGTACTGAATGAAGAGTTCAATAAGGGCCAGCGTAACTCAGTTTCACTATCGGAGTAATCGTCTTCACTATCCTCATTGGTAGTAGATTCAGGAGAAGAGAATTCATTTCTTCGTTGGTTGTTAAAGTCATTGGGTACTTGTAATAGACATGAATGTTTAGAATCTGCTTTTGCAACAAAAGAATTGACGTCCTATTTTATTTATTAAGTCTGTGCAACCAGCGTACCAAAAAAAAAAAAAAAAAAAAATATATATATATATATATATATACATGTATATATTCTTATTTCAACTTACACTAAGACTGACGTATCCGCGAGACATTCCACCTTCTACAGTAATATTTTCATCCATATTTTCAGTCATAATTGAATCGAGAGAAGGGCTTACGATTGAATTATCACAGAATAAATTGGGTTGGTTTGATGGTAGAAAGGGATCGATAGGATCGTATAACCAATTGTATTGTAGCTTTTGTTCAGTTTGTTGATTAAAGTAATCGTAATCACCTAAATCCATAGTAGGAGCCATTAACATTACTTGTGAGGGTGTATCATAATAGAATTCATTATTGTTGTTATTATTATTCGATTGAAGATAGTGCAAGTACGAATTATTGTTATTATTGTTATTATTGTTATTATTGTTATTATTGTTATTATTATTATTATTGTTATTATTGTTATTATTGTTATTATCGTTATTATTGTTATTGTTGTTATTATTGTTATTGATGTTATTGATGTTATTGATGTTATTGATGTTATTGATGTTATTGATGTTATTGTTGTTATTGATGTTATTGATGTTATTGTTGTTATTGTTGTTATTGTTATTAGATGCAGAGGCAAGTGAATTATATATATCTTGATTAGCGTGTTGAAGAGATAATTTTTTATCGAAGTTATTGTACATATGATTTGGGGATGGAATGGTTGTATTATCAGATAGATTGAGCCCTTGAAATAAGTCTGTGTCTTCCATATCAAATAATTGAGGATAATTATAACTTGTATCCATGATAAATATTTCTTTTTTTCAAAGAGCAACAAGAACGAAAGGAATGGGGAATAAAGGTCAAATGTGAAACAAATTATAGGCAAAATATATAGGACCGATTGCATTCTTTAGGGCTAAAATAGTATGTCTCTTTTAACTGTGAAGTTTAATTTTATTTTTTTTGGCAGATCTTTAAATTTAATATGTTTGTTAGTTTTTTTGTTTTTTTTTTGTTTCATAAATATTATTCGATATTATATATGTGTATACTATTTACAAGGCGGTATATCTTATAAATGCTTATAGATATATCTAAAGCTACTTTCAATCAGTACAAGAGTAAATAAAAAAAAAAAAAGAAAAAAAAAAAGAAGAATGCATACCTCGTCCAATAATAAATGCATCCATGTTATTGTTAACTCTCCAAAGTTATATAATGTCTTTCTTTTTTCTTCTTAATGTATTTTTTATTGACGATTCATGTTTTATCGTGACCTCATATTTTTTCATTCCATTTGTAAGATTTAAATAAGAACTGTGGGATTACGATATAGTTTAAGCGGCTCAAGATTCAGTAGAATACCCAGTATTTGCCGCTTAAAATTTATGCTTCTAACTACATTCTTATTCAAAATGACTTAATTTCCGTCTTGACATTTTGTCATTATAGTAATTTGAATATTGGGTAATTGCATTAATGAAAAAAATGGCGCCAAACTTTGATCTATATGATGCATGCTTTAAAAATAAAATCTACATTTCTTGAAATCCCCTTTTATATATATATATATGTATATATATTTTTTTTTATTAATATGGTTACTATGGATATAATCTCTATGCCAATTATTTTTTTTTCTTAAAAAAAAAAACAGGGGACAGTAATCAGATCACGCATCACTATCACTATCACTATTGATGTCACCATAATCTGCTAATAATGATAATGATGTCTTTTGTTTTTTTGCCATTGGTTTAACTGGTTCTTCTTCTTCTTCTTCTTCTTCTGAATCACTTTCACGCTTCTTCTTTTTAACAAATAATGCGCCTTTAATCGACTGTTTCGATAACTTATTTGATTTTATAACCGGTTTTTGTTTACTTGAAGAGGCTACAGCGTTTGCTGTTGTCACAGCAGGACCAACAGGAGCGGCTCTCGCTTCAACCGCTAAACGATACTCTTCCAACTCTAACTGTTCCTTAATTTTTCTTTCATATTCCAACTTTTCTTTTTCGTCCGATAAAATTCTAAAAAACTCTGCTTCTTCTTCGTCTACACGTTTAATTTGATTTGATAAACGCGATTCTTCTGCAAATTTCTCTTCTTTTAAAGTCTTTTGTTCTTGTAAACGTTCAAATAAAGTTCTTGGGTCATATTGTTCTTGAATAACAACTATGCATAAAATACTTTTTTTAATACCCCTCCTTCCTTTTTTTTTATTATCTCTAAATCTCTACCTTCATCTGACTCTTTGTTTTCTTCAGCATCTACCTGTTTGTTGTCTTCTACAATGGCACGAGATACAAACGAGTTTTTGATATTAAATGACATATTTTTTTTTTTTTGCTTTCTATTATTTTACACACACTCAAAAAAAGGTATAAATGCCCAACCTTTTTTAAACGGGGAGAAAAAAAAAAAGAAAAAAGAAAAAAAGAAAAAGTGGTCACTCGTGACGTAGTTTAACTGCTAAGTATATGCTGTTAAGAAATAATTTTTTTGAAAAACTTCTTTTCCTATTTATTCCATTAAAAAAAGACCTACTAATAGAAAATGGCAAATAAATTACCTGCTGACTTGGAGTCTTTTGTTAGCAAAGAAGTTGCTTCACTGTAAGTAATACATATTTTTTTTTAAAAAAAAAAAGAAAAATTATTAAACGTTTATATTTTATAGTTGTGATGCTGATCCCACTGTATTAGCTCAATATATTATCGCACTTATTGGTAATGAACAATTAGACGATGCCTTAAAGGCAAGTCTTCAAGAAAAGCTCCATGAGTTCTTTGATGACCGTAAGTGTTGTTTTTTTTGAATTAAAATGAAATTTTTTTTTTAAAAAAAAAAAAAAGAGATGGGGGGAAAGAAAGAAACAAGGGATTAAAAAATTTTCTTTTTTTTTTACAAAAAAAAAAAAAAAAAAAACCATATAGAAACCATGCCTTTTATTAACCGTTTATTTGCCAAAATAAATGGACAAGGTAATGCACCTGCATCCATGGATCGGTTTAATGAATTCTCTGATGATGAAGATGATGGCGATCGTAATTTTAAACATAGACGTCAACGATCAGAGTCTCAAGAAGAACAAGATCGTTCTAGCAAACGCAGACTCCCAGAAGATAGCCAAAACAGCGGATCCAGCAAGTATTATCGCGCCAATGAAGATAGAAGACCCAGTCATAACCCTAATAATATACCTGTTACTGGCTACAATGGCCACTTTGATAACAGTAGAGGCAGAGGTAATGGTAGAGGCGCTCGCGGTGGTAGCGTTCGTGGTATCGGACGCGGTCAAAACAGACCTCAATGTAGAGATTATAACGAAAAGGGATTCTGTATGCGAGGCGATATGTGTCCATATGATCACGGTATGGATAGAATTATTGTAGATGAAAATGTTGGCGCCTATCCTGGCCCTTTCCCCCCTGGTGGTCCTATTCCTCCTATGGGCGTACGCACTGTACCTCCTCAACCATTTTATGGAATGCCTGACGCATATGATCCTGAACGATCTGGTTTAATTAACAACGAAATGGTTGGCTTCCCTGGTATGCCTAATATGATGAACCCTAATGATATGATGATGAACAACGGTATGATGCGTGGAAACGGTATGCGTCGTGGACGTGGTGGCAGAGGTGGTCGCGGTGGCTACCAAGGTCATCGTAACCAAAACAACAATCCTCAAAACACTACTTTAAACGTCGAAAAAATTCCAGCTGAATTCTGTCAAATCTCTACTGTCAACGATTTCTTTGCTAAATTCGGTACCATTATCAATATCAGCGTTCTTCCTCATTTACAAAAAGCTGTTATTCAATATAGTTCGCGTGCTGAAGCTGAAAATGCTTATAACTCTCCTGACGCTATCTTTGATAACCGTTTTGTTAAAGTATACTGGCATAAAGATGAACCTGCTACTACTGCTCCTGTTGAAGCACCTGCACCTGTCGTGCCTAAATCCAATGAACCTGATCCAGAATTAGTTGCTGCTCGTGCTGCTGAACTTGCTAAAGAAAGAGAAGAAAAACAAAAAAAGCATCAAGAACATATGATGACCATTTTAGAGATTCAAAAGAAGCGAGAACTTCAACTTCAACAGCAAATTGATGAACAAAAGAGATTGTTAGCTAAACTTACTAATAGTACTGGTATGACTCAATCCGAAAAGGCTGAACTTTTAAAGGCTCTTAAAACTATTCAAAATGACATTGATACCTCTAAAACTGCTGCTGCTGCTGCTGCTGAGGTTACTGACCCCTCCGAAGCTACAAGTGAATCCACTGAAGTAAAGGAAGGTGCTGAAACTTCTGAAGATCTTAAGAAGAAGCTTGCTCGTTTAGAAGCAGAGGTAATTACATGTCTATTATAAATGTCCTATCAAATAACTTACCTTTTTATTATTATTATAATAGGCCGCTATTCTCGGTATGAGTGGACCTGGTTTCCGTGGAGGTCGCGGTGGTTATTTTGGTAGAGGAAGAGGCAGCTGGCCTGGTATGAGAGGTGGAGCTACTAGAATGAGTTTAGATAATCGTCCTACCAAGATTGTAGTTAAAGATATCCCTCAAGACTCTACCGAGCCCGAATTACGCCAACATTTTGAAGTAAGTGTTTTTGTTTTTTCTTTTTTTTTTCTTTGTGTGTACTAAACTATTTAATTTATTAGCAATTCGGTACCATTACTTCATTCGAGCAAAAGGATTCAGAAGTTTTAGTTCAATACGGACAAAGATTTGAAGCTGAAAAAGCCATGAAGGCAGGAACTAATTACACTAAAGGAACACTTCAACTTGCTTGGATCACAGATACAACAGAAGAATCATAAACACAAAGCAAGTCTTATTTGCCTGTACATATATTCAAAAAAAAAAAAAGGATTTTTTTTTAAAACTTTCCTTTTCCCGCTTAATGTTCTTTTCTTTTCTTTTCCTCTTTTTTTATATTTCTCCTCCCCAAAAAAAAAATACCTTTATCATTTATATTCTTTTTTTTTTATACATCTCACTTTTTTTATTATTTTTTTTTCACCTTTTTTTTTTACTATTTATTTCTTTTTTTTTTCTTTTTCTTTTTTTTTTTTTTCTCTTTATTTTGTTGTAAAAGTTTGTAATAAAATTAAATTTTATGCTGCAAATTCGAGAATCTCTTTTGGTTTAATAAAGGCTAACCAATCAGAAGCTGTGTTTGGCAATAATCCCATTGCATTGACCTTGTATACACCCAACAAAATAGTAACAAAATGGAGTCCAATGAAGGCTAATTTTGCTTGTAATAAATCTGCTCCAGGTTGAGACCTAGCAGCTCCTGTAGATTCAAATCGACTGAAAGCTAATTTATAAAACAATTAGCTTTCTCTCTCTCTCTCTCTTTCTCTCTTTCTCTCTTTTTAAATTTGTTTACTTACTTTGTTGTACTGTCATCATGGCTTTAATAGGGTTAAAGAAGAGCATAGCTGTTACTACCACTGTAAAGATTTGAAGACTTGTACCAGACATATAAATCATAATGGCGTTCATCGGTATACTCTTAGCTGGTCCCATAGCTACATCCCAAGCTCTCTTTTTTTTTTTTTTTTTGGAAAATTATATTAATAAAATAGTTCACCCCTTTCTTTTATGTTATAATATTACCTTGACTTTAAGAGCAACTTGATGCTGATCATCTCTATCTGCATTACCTGCTTGACGGTTTAATTTCTATACTCGAATGGTTAATATATATATATATATATATAAAGAGGGCATATTACAGACCCCTTATACTCACATCTGATTTAGAATGCTTTTGTAAAGCAGATGCTTCGAAACCAACAGGGTTAGAAACTTTTAAACTACTAAAAAAAAAAAAAATCAATTTTAAATAAGAAACATGTATACGAGTTAAAAACGTGCTATATAAAAAAAAAAGTCTAACCTTGAAGTGGCATTGAGGGACGCGTAGTCAACAGACCAATTTGACATGATGTTAAAAAGCAAAAAAAAAAAAAAGAAGACAAGAAAAAAAGAGAGAGAGAGAAAGTATAATTTATGATATTGGGACTGCTGTTGCTTTAAAAAAATGAGTTTTTTTTTATTAAGTGTGTAGATTAAGTATTAGGTAGTGCATGTGTGGTTTTTTTTTTTTTTAAAAAAAATAAATAGAAAGTAGATATTTAAACGTTGTTTTGTACAGTACTACCTCTATAGTCATAGAAACCATCATAGAAAGCAAGACCGACGATAGCTAAACCAAGTGCATAGAAAGTCAATGAGTACAAAAGACGAAGGTAGCGATGCTCATAAGAAGCTTCTACAATAAAGTAAACCACAGCAAAGGCAACGAAACTAAAAATTAAAATGAATTTAGTATACTATGTAGCACATAAAAAAAAAAAAAAAACTTACAGCCAGGAAACAATCATTACACCACGAGTAGAACCGCGAGCAAAAGTATTGATTGTAAGGACAGAAAGTAACATAAGCACAAGATCACGAAGCATATCATGAGCACGATTAAGACGATTCTAGAAGACGAAAATTCAATATATAAGATTTAACTTTTATCGTATATACTTACGAAAATATTGACAGACCAAGCAGGAGCGGCAGACATGAATTGATTCTTGTTCGCAGTATGAGTCCCACCCTCGGGATCATGCGCAACTTGCGTATTTGTTTGAACCACTTGTGAGTTTTGATCACCACCAAATGCGTTACGAATAAACCAAGCAAAGCCCCAGAATACCCAGAGAGTAGCGAAACCAATCCATGCAACACGTACATGCCAGTCTTCAAGGAAGACGTTCATATTGACCAAGTCACTTGCTGTTCTAGTAGACATTTTTAATTATATTTTTATAATGTGAGTAAAAAAAAAAAAAGGTTATTAAGTTCAAAATAATGAAAGCTTTACGCTTTTTATTTTATAATTAAAACCCTTACATGTCTTTGATTAATGACTTGAAACTTGGTAGATCTGCAGAAATGCATGAATTTGTTATCTTTTTTTTTTGTTAAGCTACGTCTGAGTTTATTTTTCTAAACCCTGGTAGGTCTTTTTAGAATTATGATGATACATTCCAACTATTTGAATCAAAAAGGCGAGACATAGCCCAATGAAAGGGTTTATTTTAATAGTTATTATAAAAACAGGGTTTAATAAACTATAACAAAGTAGCGTCATTTGAGTTTTGCATGGCACAAAGTACAATCATTGCACCCTGCTTTGAGCACACTTGGTTATGTTCTGAACACTGAGCCCAATGTACACCTTTTTTGTTAGTGTAAAAAAAATGAAACATAAGATAAGGCTTTTTTTTTTTTTTTTTTACAGTTAAACTTACACGAAGGGCAACCATTCTCACATTGACAATGACTAATTTGTTGAATGCAAGTTTCAATCAACTGATCAAAATATTTATATGCTTGTCTCACTATACCACAAGGTTGTCTTTCATACAGTGCCACTCTAATTATTTTCTAGTTTAGTATATACCGTATATATACTTTTGGTTACTGTCTTTTTACCTGCTAGGTCTTTGACGTGTTGCATTTGGATTTTTACATTCTGTTCTTACATCATTTGAAGTAGAAGAAGAAAATTGAGGTAGTAAAGATATTAGACAATGTGCTATATGTATACGATTATTAGTAGTGAGCTGTCATTTTAAAATAATAATAATTATTACATGTTGCATGAATAGCGGCCATCGGATCTATATCTAATGCACCTAGTTCAACTAGGGCAGTACCCGGTACGTCCGCCCACAGACCAGTAGTTTGTGTAATAATTGGGTCCATATAAACATCATGCGCATCTAATATACGTTTCTGACTATTTATTCTGTAATAGCCGAATACAACAGTAGTTACTACATTTAAAAAGAAGAGTTTAGCTTACATGGAAAATACTTTTTTTTTTTTTATAAATTGTACCTTTCACTTTTCCAAAGCAAACAAAGTTTTTTGTATTGGAAATATGTTTGGTTTGATCAGTACTAAGGATATCTAGATTTGTATAATTTCTTTGTATCGTAGTCCAATCCACATGGGTTAATTGAACTTTTGCATATCTTTTATCTATATTACACTCTTGTACTAAATAGGGTCTACCTTGATGAATAAAGATAGCGCCTTGATAAATTTCAAAAGCAACCCTATGAGCTTCAATCTCTTCGATGATGACATTCTTCTGATCAGTTATGTCCACAACCGCAAATGTGTCCTCATTGATATTCCGAATATTAACAAATTTGGATGGATAAGGTCTAAATTGAGAAGCTGGTCTATATAACTATTTTGTGGTGAATAAGAGTAAAATTATTTTAATTGCAACCCTCTTACTTGATGGTCTATTTTTACTAAATGTTGTCTACAAATGGTTTCGAGTTGTGGTCCAAAGTAGATTTGATCTTTAGATATATCGATTGGTAATTCTTCGGCAGCGCATTGAATATGACCTTCTAATACAATAGACGTATTTACCTCTAAAGAGAGTACATCAGCAGTTTTCTCGAATAGAAGTGATGGGTTGTTCTAGAAAGATTGTATATTAGTTTATATAAGAAGCCCATGTCATAAGATTTATTTACGGCATAGAATTGATCTAATGGGTTGTTATCACAGACAACAATTGATAAAGAATCTGCATTTCTTCTTCCAGCTCTACCTGATTGCTGCCACTATAGGTAACTACGTCAATAAAAAATAAAATAAAAAAAAGTAGATCAAGTATCAGATCAATTTTTTTTTTTTACCAGTGCAGATTTAGACCAGGGAACACCAATCATTAACACAGCATCTAAATTGTATATATAAGAAGAGATAATAATAATAATAAAGATGTATATACCTAAACTTCCAATATCGATACCTAATTCCAAAGCATTTGTAGCAATAATTCCCATTAATTCCCCATTAAACATTTTAGACTCAATTTTTCTTCTATCATGCGGGGTATACCCACCTCGATAACTCATGACACGATTGACCATATTTTGTTTTTGTTTCACTAGTAAATTCTGTCGCAGTTGTTTCATTAATAACTCACATGTCTTACGTACTTTACAAAAGGCAATCGTACGAATATTATTCTCAATCAAATATTCCATTAAAAGCGCTCCTTCCATAATAGCACTTTTACGTATAGATTGTTGTATTGGATTTAACAGCGCAGGATTCCAAACTATAAATTCTTTTTTACCGTGTGGTGATCCATCTTGATTGATCAATTTTACATTCTCTATACCAAACATAGTTTTCATATGCTTGTAATAATAAGGAATTATGAGACATTTTTCACCTTTCCTCTCCCCCCTATTTTACCTTGTCTGGTTCATGAATTGTTGCACTGCATGATATAAATTGAAGTTGATGATTATTATTGTAACTACATAGTCTTCTTAACCTACGCATAATGAGTGCCATATGCGTACCAAAAAGACCATTATAAACGTGTAATTCTATATAAACGTATTACTTGAAATATTCAAACAAAATAAAAATAATATATTTATACCATCAACTACTAAATATTTTAAAGTGGTCAAGAAGGGACCCCATAATTTTGAATGAGGTAAAATGGCATAATGAAGCATATCAGGATTAGTAAAAATAACACTAGCATTTGTTCTTATAAATGCACGTTTATCATATGGTGTATCACCATCAAATGTTGAAATCTATTATTATTATTTAAAATGAAGTCCTTTTTTTTTGACGCTAATATACCCAAGTACCATGATATGTTCTAAATTTGGTATACGATGCATGATTGCCTCTAGTGCACGTTTTTGATCTTGGGCTAAGGCCTTTGTGGGAAAAATATACAAGGCCTTACTGGTTTTGTCTTTTAATAAGCTTTGTAGGACTGGTATTTGATAGATGAACGATTTTCCACTAAAAAAAAGAAGCGAGCTCTCCGTGTTAATACCCTGCACTGTCATTTTTTTTTTTTTTTTTTTGTGTGTGTGTATATACCTTGCTGTAGATGTAGATACAATAACATGTTGACCATCAAATAATGCTTGTAACGCTTCAGTTTGATGTACATATAATTTATCAACCCCTCTTTCTTCCAGTGCAATTTTAATTTCGTTTGATAGTTCCAATTCACCATAGATCGCTTCTTTCGAATCAAATGATTTCACCGTCTCAAATTGTTCGTCATAAAAAGAAACTTGTTTCAACCCTTCAATAACCTCAGCTAAACATTTTTGAGACCAATCATCATCAAGTACAGGATAAGGCATATACTTTTCAAGTTCATGTAACAAATAATCACTGGGATCTAGTTCTTTTTGTTTACAGGCTTTTAAAAAATCCGCTAGTGCCTTATTAAACAATTTGGTTTGTTGTGATATCAATTGTTTGATGGTTGCCATCAAAGTCTTTTTATTATTATTCACAGAAGGGTACCCAAATTCTATTTCAATCGTTTCACTCGTAGTGTATTTGAAAGTGATAAAGTTCCGCAAGATGACATTGATCGCAGCTAGATCTTGTAAAGTGAGGTCTGGAACCACTTGTTGTAAAGAGTTCAAAGTAACTGCGGCAGTAGAATTGGCGTTGTAAAACACGTAAAACGTATTTATCGCTTCAAACTTGGTCTTTAACTGCTTGATAGCATCGCATCTTTTTTTATGCGTGTTAGTAGTCTCTTGTTTTTCTAGTTCTCTTTTAGGCATAGTTGTTACAAAAGATGATCGTTAAAAAAAAAAAAAAAATAGTGCGTATTCCCTCCCCAAACAAAATCCTAATTTGATTAGGAAATATATCATTTGATTGGTGCTACTAAAAAAGAGAGAGAAAAAAAAAAACTAGTATTTTTATAAACTCTATATTACGATTGATAAACAAGAGACCTATTTAAATGACGAAATAAATCAATTTATCACTTAAAAGAATAATAAAAGGGGGGGGGGTCTTTTATGAAGAAGAATGCATCTAGTAAAAAACGTGGTCTTTTTTTTTTCCATGTGTGAACTAACTCTAAAACAGAAATAGGTAAAGTAGTACAAGAGAACCAGTAAAATATAAATACTTGTGTCCTTTTTATTATTCCTTTTTTTTCCCCTTCTTCTTTATATTAAATTCTTTTTATAAAAAAATGAACTCTACAAACTATTATAACCACCGCCTTTCTATCATGTCTGATAACGAAGACCAAACTTCTTTGGAATCTGCTGTTCAATACCTTTCTGCTGCTTGTATCGCTCAGTGGGTTCAACAAAGACCTAGCGCGAAGGCCACTTTAACTTTAGATGGGGGCGATACTGTAAACTTACCGGTTTATGCTCTCAGACGCCGAAATGCAGTCGTTGCTAACTTACCTGATGCTCCTCTGGGTATTACTGCATAAGAGAAATACATATACTCTCACACACACAAACTACATACATATATATTTTCACACACACACACACATACACACGCACAAACAACCCACACTTTATAGATGTTTATACCTTTTAGATTGCATTTTGTTCATGATAATAAAAAATAGTTCTTTTTTATTTTTAATCAATGATAAGAGATTCATCTCTACGTTCTCTATCCTGTTTATAATATAAGTTATTCCGTACGTAAAGATATATAGTTTTTTTTTGTACCTTCTTCTTCTTCTTTTTCTTTTTATGGTCATGTGAATGGCCCTCTTCATCATGTTCATGCTTTCTCTTCTTCTTCTACTTGGAGTTTAAGTTTATCTAGATAAAAAAAAAAAAAAAAAGATAAAAAAAAAAAGAAAAATATTTACCTTTTTCTTATGTCTTCGTTCACCATCTGCTTCACCTGATATATAAGTATTTTTATCTGCCATATAGTGCATTGAATTAGACGAAGAACCATTACCATCATCAGTTCCCAAGACAGAAGCGTCAAACTAGTACGTAATTAAAATTAATATCTAATACTCTCTCAGAAAAATAATAATAGCGTACTCCTGGTACTGGGCCCTCTTTTAATGAGAACGCGTCCTTTAACGTCTCTCCATCTAAAGGTCTGATTTGAGGACCAGTTTCAACTGCTTGTGGATCTCGTAATAAATTTAATAAATAACCATCGTATTCAACATCGGTTCTGCCTTTATATACATGTTAATATAAGCGTTAAAAAAAAAAAAAAGTAGATTCAAATTTACCGGGTAAATCAGAAATATATGGAAATAATGAAGGATCTAAACCTGCAGCTCTTTCTGGTGGAGGAAAAGGTTTTACGACTTTATTGTAAATGGGTATAAGATTAAAGTAAGATAATAAGTCTTGACTTCCCGTCAATATCGGTTTCTTTGCAACTGTTGTCATTAACAGGATCTATCTCAAAAAGAAAAAAAAGAAAAAGGACTGAGAAAAAAAAAGATAATGTTTTACTCTTTTAAAAACATACCAGCTACAGTCACACTTTTAATCCAATTGAAAAGGTTTAGTTACTTTTCTGGCCTTTTTCGTTTGTCTTTTTGAACTCTGAAAGACGGTTATGTTACAATAATGAGAGTGTATGTTTGTTTAATCTTTCCGAGTATCGGGAGAAAGACAATGCGTGCATGAGGGAGGAGTGGAAACTAAGCTTTACTTGATGTAATCATATATTACGTTACTATCAATAGGTTTTATTATAATGGTTTTTATTGTTAAAAATGAACAAGGAAAACATTTAACTAAAACAAGCGAATAAAAAGTGATTTAAAGTATAAGTATTACATAAAATCCCTCTTCCCAAAAAAACGTAATATCTGCAACATGGTGAATATCAAGTTTCTTCTAATAAATAGCTTTATCCTCTTTCAAGGGGTCCAACCTTATTGTATCCATAACAAATTAACAGACGGTACCAGTATTGATATATCTCAAGCGTTTTCAAAGACCTCGAAAGAGAAGTAAGTCGGCAATAGCTTTTATATATATATATATATCAGTCGGTTTAAATTTTAAAATGTACAGAACATTCAAAAAGTACATGCAGCCAGGTACGAAAGAATGTTGCCCTTATACCACGTCGGACTGTTCCTATCGTACCGTAGACGATGAAGAAGCTACATTTTACGTACGTATATCTTTTTTTTATTTTTTAAAAAAGAATGGCAGCTAAAACAGAAAATATAGGTTTACTTTCACTGGCCTACAATTTCAACGAATCGATATACTATAAAATGTACTACTGGTGGTGGTTTAAATATTATGGGCGAACACCAAAACCATTATGCCGTCTGCGTTGATGCAAAAGGAGTTGCAACACAGGTTGCTATTACTCCATCTGCTTCAACTTATTGGTAATAATTTAAGATGGATTTTTTTTTTTTTTTGGCTTAGAAAATAGAAAAATAAAAACATATACACATATTTTATTTTATTTATAAAAAAAAAAGAGAGAGAGAGAGAGAGAGAGGATACTAGTTTGTGGCATTAGCAGCCTGCCTAAGATTTTCAGGATCATCCTTATCAATGACATGATTGTCGCCATGTAAAGTATTAATAAAAGGATATAGATCTTGCAAGGTTAAGATGCGCTTTGGACGATGACAAGGTATAGAGCTATCTGCGAGCATGGCAGGAGAAAAGTCTTCATAAGATAGTTTAGCTAATTTAAATGATTATTAGTTTAAAAGTTCTTTGTAGATCTCTTTAACTTACTTCTTTCCAATAATACAGAGTTCCATCCAGCCTTTGATGCACCAAAGTAATCCCTAAGAAAGTTATTTATAAAATTACAAACTAAAAAAAAACCTACATTATCAGAATATATATTCATACTTGTCTACATCATCACCAACATGCAGAGCTTCTTGTGCATGGACATTATTTCCCGCTAATTTAAGAGCATGTTCGTATATAGCTTTGTCTGGCTTTTCACACCCTACAAGTGAACTGGCAATAGAAAAGTCAAAGTAAATATTCAATTTCAAGTTTTCAATTACTTTTACTGCGTATACACAAGGGATTAGTCCAAATCATTATATTTTAATACCCGTTATAAAATACTTACTAACTCGCTCATCAGAGTTACTAATAACACCCATCTTAAATCCGTGACTTTTTAATTCTTTCAAAGTACCTAATACGTCAGGAAAGACGGAATATGCTTCGGCAGTTGTAAATCTTGTATAAAGCGCATGATACAGTTCATCAAATTTTGGATCCAAGTCTATACACCCTCAATTAGTTTAAATCAAAACTTATTTATTACTCTTACCTTTAGAATGAATACCGGAACTGATAAAAGTAGAATAAACCAACTTTTTTTTTTTAAAAAGAAAATTATAAGTCATTATATTAATTTTCGTTTTTTTGTTTTTTTATACCTCTTTCCACCAAGTTTGAGGTGTCATACCTAAACTTAAACCGTAAAATGGTGCTTTAAATTGTTGCTTCTTATAAGCTTGACCGAAATGAGTGTTGATTTGTTCTCGAGTTACTTGAATACCGTATTTAGAAGCTTCTTCAACCTAATTTTTTTTTTTTTTTTTTTTTTTTTAGTTTAGTTTAATATATACTCTCTTTTTTTTTTTCGTTACATATTGTGCAGAAAGACTTCCTTTCGGTTTGAATAAAGTGTTGTAAGCGTCAAAGGTGATTAGTTTGATTTTGTTTGTGTTGGGCATGTTCTAATAAAATAGAATATTTTTTTTTAAAAAAAAGATGTTTATTTTGTAAGCAAGATAATCTAAATAGTTTTAATGCGTTTTTCCCGGACGTGACACAGTCACGGTAACACTCACAATACATTTTCTGGAAACTAGACGAATAGAAGACATAAGATAAAAAAGAGATAAAAAGGAAAGTAATAATAATAATAAAAAAAAGAACAGTTAGAGAAAGGAAATTAGCAATTTTTTAAAAAAAAAGAAAGAGTATCATATACAAAAAAAAAAGATATACATGTGACAGCAACAAAAACTTATTACATGTGAATTCATATTCATCAGCGGATCAAAAGTGAATAAACGGTTTCAAAATATATAAATTGTTTTGTCCGTTTTATTTAAATAATTTCCTTGAAAATCTTCTCAACTGCTTGCCAGTCATCTGTTGGTACAAGAGCGATATTTCTGCAGAAATGACGTTCAATCTCTTGCATTTGCTCCCAGGATTTTTTATTATCGATCAAAATGATACTGACACCAGTACGGCCGAAACGACCTGTACGACCAATTCTATGAAGGTAAGCTTCAAAATCAACTTGACCACGTTGATCGAGGGGAAGATCGTAATTAATAACCAACGAGACTTGCGAGATATCAATACCACGGGAGAGTACGTTTGTTGTGATCAAAACCTTGAAAATACCACGACGGAAATCGTCCATTACTTGATCACGCTCTTCAGGCAACATCTTACCGTGAAGAGATCCAACCAAATGGCCTTGCGCTCTCATACGTCTAGCAATTTCATCGGCTGAGTCACGACGCTTACAGAAAATAATACTTTGGCTTACTGTCAATAAATCGTAAATGTTACAGAGTGTTTCATACTTGTGTTCTTCATTATCACAATCCATATACAATTGCTTAATAGCATCAACACTTAAATCTTCGCGCTTAAGTGAAATTTCATTTGCACCAGGTGCAAAACGAGTAGCGAATTTACGGACATGATCAGGGAACGTAGCAGAGAATAAAACAATTTGAGGGGTTCCTGTAAGCATGCTATATCATTTTTCTTTAGTTACTATACTCAAACTTATAAAATAAAAAAAAATAAAAAAAAAACTTACTTTTTGATACGGATACTTTGATCTCCTAAACCATCTTGATCCAACATATTATCAGCTTCGTCTAAAACGAAAATCTTAACTGCCTTAACAGGTAATTGTCGTCTTTTAATTACTTCGGCAACTGTACCGGGGGTACCAACAATAATTTGAGCTTGAACAGGTTCGTTTCTTTTGAGCGAGTCTTTAACAACCAATTTACTAGTAATAGAAGTATATTTACTCATTTCTTGAACAACATCAATGATTTGACGAGCAAGTTCACGAGAAGGGGCAAGACAGATAGCCTTTTTTATATATATATATGTGTAATTAGTATTCCTTTTGTTGCTGTGGTTACCATTTTTAGTTTACCTGGGGAGCGTTAATGCCCAAATTCAATCTAGTAAGCATGGTAAGCACAAAAGCAGCAGTTTTACCTGTACCACTTTGAGATTGACCGATCATGTTTCTAGGGCTATAATTGTCCGTTAATAATCTGGTAATACCTTTTGAAGAAGAAAAAAATTTATATACGTACGGATCACTGATCAACAAAGGAAGAGCACGTTCTTGAATCTTGGAAGGCTTTGTAAATGACATGGAATATAAACCCTTTAAAAGCTCGGGACTCCTATAAAGAGAATTTAGTATTTAATCTAGATATTCCTCCTTTTTTTTTTATTTCGTACAATCCTAATTCTTCAAAAGACTTTACAGAGTATAAAGGTGAGTTAGGATCAGCTTGTTGATCAGCTAATTTAACTTGAACAACGTGTGTACTTTGAATCAAATTACTATCTTCCTCTTCCTTTTCTTCTTTAACTATTTAAAATCAACGTTAAATGCCAGATGTCAAAAAAAAAATATAAAAAAAAAACTGTTTTGCGCTTTTTTTTTTTTTTTTTTTTTCTTTACCAGGAGGTTGAGCAACGGGTTCAGGATTAACATCTTTTTCTTTTTTTTTTAAAAAAAAATAGTTATTTAGTAATCCATTAATATTTTTCGTTGGTGAATAAGTTTATTACCAGGTGTTAAATTAGCTTTATTAAAACAAAAACAAAAACAAAAAATTAATACAGGATAGAATAACATAATATATGAATAAAACTTACGTTTTTCGGTAACGAGATCACCAAGTCTCAAAGTGATGCCATCAATAGGATCTATAAGGGGAGTATGTGTGTGTGTGTGTGTTTTTTTTGTTTAGGTGAGTTAAATTTTCAAAATATTTTATTATTCGACACAAAGAATAACGCGGACTGAATTTTTCCAGGTTAAAAAAAACCATCATTATCCACTCATTCTATGGTTCTAATCATAAATTGATTAGGTACGTACCAGACATTGTCGAAAAAAGAAAAAGTGAAGAAGGAAAGGGTAGAAGAAGTCTGTGACACGTAAAATGAATTCAGAACAAAAAAAAAAAAAAGCATTTCGAAAAGCGATTGTGACGTCAGTTTAACTTTTTCATTTGGAGGCAAAAAAATTGTGCATAGAAACTGTTTCTATAGTCAATGAATAAATATAAAAACAAATGAAAAAGAAAAAAAAAACGTGCTTC
This sequence comes from Thamnidium elegans, assembly GCA_025201345.1. Classification (NCBI taxonomy): domain Eukaryota; kingdom Fungi; phylum Mucoromycota; class Mucoromycetes; order Mucorales; family Mucoraceae; genus Thamnidium; species Thamnidium elegans. The sequence continues at coordinate 324,931 of JAIXMG010000021.1, forward strand.
AATGTATAGGTAACCAACACGATCAACACGAATTATATAAAATGATATAAAACTAATAACGCCAATAATGTGGTACGAAAATGATTTGACATTTATTTGTTTCAATCATATCCAACTCCTTATTTTATTAAAAAATGAATAGGATCACGATAGGATTGGCCAGACAGAAAAGCATTATGAACAAATAATGATACTTTATCAACATGTAATATCGTTGCCCCCCCTACTCAATGTATGTATAATATTATATGATGATGGCGCCTCTATAGTATATAACGCATAAAACTGTATTAAAAAAAAAAGAAAAAAAAAAGAGTAAATAAAAGGCAACTCCTAGCTACTGCAAGGAACCGCATGACATGATATTTATATCGATTTTATTATAAAGAAAAGAAAAGAATTAGGGCGTAATTTTTTTTTTATATATAGCGAGACACTCAATTATTGTTTTTAGAAATATGTATGTTGTTTGACTTGCAAAAGGAGCAAACAAAGTTGAATAATTAACCGATTTGGGTCTTTAGGAAAAAAAAAATCATTTTTTTTTTTTTACTCGGATCTTGATAAATTAGTATTTTTGACCCCCTTAAAGGAGTACTTTTTATGCTTTAAGAAGATACAAGAAATAAAAAATCAATTATTGAACTCTTTATTTTTTTTTCTTTACCCTTTTTTTTTATTTATTTTTTTTTTTTTTAATTATCATGTATTACTCTTTCGACTTTGCTGCCAATATTACTTACCTTTGTATAGAAGAAATACGTCAAAGAGGTATACTTTGTATATTTTTATTCAATGAATTTGTGCTAAAAAAAAAAGTTTAGGTTTAACGGAACGTAAAATCTTTAGAAAGTCAGTTCCCAACAATGGATTGCTTATAAAAGTGTTTAATAAACGTACTTGTACAAGCGATGATTTAGCACATGTTCATATTCACTCAGTAGCAACATTAATGCAAGATGCACTTTGGAGCACTCAAGATCGTATTATATCCAAAAAGGCATGGAGAATAATAAATTATGAAAGTAAGCAGATAATCTTTTTTTTTTTTTTTTTTTTTTTTTTTTTTTTTTTTTTTACATGTCTATAATATTTTACTTACAGTAAGTAGCCTGTACATTATCTAGTCTATCAACTGTTATTACCAGTAAAGCCGAACAGTTATTGATAGACATATTAGATTTCCTTGTGGAACTAATGCAGTATAAAAGTTTAAATTTGATGGACGCCTACAAATTAGGTGATGCGTTAGGGAAAGTCGTATTAGGACCAGCAGACTGCGGACCAATCATTACCGAAAAAGCAGGTCATTTCTTAACGCGTATGATTATTGAGCACGCCAAGATCAATTATCAAAGACAAAATAAGCAGCAAGTGATTCGTCGTATTGATTCTGGATTTGATAATTCACCTTCTTATTCTTGTCATAGTTTTTATACAGAATATAATCCATTGTGTAAGACACAAGGTACCCAGGCAAGAGCCAAATTCTATAATCGAGTAGTATCCAAAACAAAATGCTCTGCGTTTGATTGGATAGAGAACACAATCGGAGTTCAAGCTCTCTTGGATGATGACTATGAGTTCGCCCCTGAACCACCAGAAAAGCCTTGGATCTCTATATTTACTTCAACTGATATACTTATGAAACCCCATAAAGATATGATCGCTTCACCTTTATTATTTCGTATTTTAAGAGAGGCATCTAAGCCAACACAAGTTGAATCTTCGGACCCATTTGCAGCATCTTACTTGTTTAATGCATCAAAGATATTCTGGGCGGAATGTCAAATACGAGAAGCATTTACAGAGTTTTTACCAAGTCAATTGTATACTGGTAATAATAATCAACAAGGAAACGATAGGTCCAATCCTTTAAAGAAATTAAATCATTCAATCTCTCATTTAAAATTGAATATTCGAAAATATCGTTCTAAACATGACCTATTAGAAGAAAGCTTTATTAGTGAAGATACAATGGTTGAAGATCAAATCGATTACGGATCACAAGAGCCTAAAAATAACTATACAACAAACAACATGAGAAATGTCATGAAAAAAATGATTAAAATGGGTGGAATTAATCAACAAGCAAAAGATCGTAGAAACAAGGTACTTGCCTAAAAAAATATATATGTAAAAAAACTGTGCTTTTTTAAAACAATGCACAAAAAAAAAAAACGCTCTTCCATCCAATTATCGTGTGTTCTGCCTTTAATATACAAACCTCCCCTCCCCCCCCCCTCTCAAAGCCATTTTTTAAACACAACATATTAAATGTTATTATTTACTCCAACTTTATTTTTAATAAGTTTCTTTTTTTTTTCCTTTTTCCTTTTTATATAATTATATATTATTTTAATCATAATTCAGTATTATTATAAACAAGTGTATGCAGTAAAAATAAATAAAAAAAAAACGACATCTTGGTTTATTAAAAACCCTTTTTTTTTTAATATAGTATCTGTGGCAATAAAAATTATTTGTAACACAAGTTTTTTTGACTAGTTATTTTCTATTTTATAAACAAATATTGATGTACATCCTACTTGTTTGATAATGATATTTTGAGGGGTAGAAAAATATATAGAAAAAATTATACGTTCTCGAACCATGTTACACGATACAATCAGAAGTCCGCATGACAGACAATCGAAATAGTTTCTTTTTATTTCTATCCGTACTCAAACGTTCCAACTGTTGAAACATGGAAGTAACGCACGTTTTTGTCCACGATGTTATACCAGCTCTGTCTAATTAAATACAAAATGGACTAAATTTTTCCCACAAGTTATCACCTTTTATATATAAAATCCAAGGAAAATGTACTACTTGACAAATAGTCTGTTTTTTTTTCTCTCTATGGAAACCGCGAAAAAAAAAAAAAAAAAAAAAAACTCTAATATCGATTTTTGATTTCTATAGCAACTATGATGAAAAAGTAATATTCATGTCATTTTCTTTCAACGAGTATGAAAACAAATTATCGATGCGGTTAGGTCGGTATGGCTCTGTAATATGTGTCGCTAAAAAAAAAAAAAAAAAAAAAAAAAAAAAGAACAGAAAAAAAGAAGAAATAGAATACTATACTGGGTAATAAACCTTCCATAACTTTTATTTAATACAATAATTAAGCATAGAACAATATGTTTAGCATAAAAGAGAAAATAGTTCTAGATAAGAATATATAACGACGATCTTTTTTTTTTTTTTTTTTTTTTTTTTTTAAAAAAAATAAAAAAAAAAAGTTATTATCTAAAGAGTAATGTATGACAAAAGAAAGAGTAGATAAGGGGAGGGGGGGGCATAACAAGAAAAAGTAAAACGCGCTCATTCTTGGGGGTGAAAAAAAAAAAAAAAAAAAAAAAGAGAGATGAAAGAAAAAAAATCGACTATCAAGAACAAGGGGGGAGGTAGTGGAGTGCAAATAAATAAATAAACCCTATTGTTCAGGTTCAAATGCAACCAAATCCTTTTCAAGAATGTTCATAGCAGGTAGTTTTGTTGGCAGAAGGACCCAAGGTGGTGGTACTTCATAGGCAGTTGCTTTAAAACAAAACAAGTTAGTGGTAGCACTTTACAAATAAAATATTGTATTACCTTCTTCTTCATTTGTCATATTATCTTGGGTAGGTTGGTGTAATAGTAAGCTGTTAGCTCTACTGCTGCTACTGTAATTATAGTTGTGATGATGATGAGGTTGGTAGTTACTACTTTCACCTATATCGACTCTATTGTTCATATTATTTGTTCCTCCAACCACATTCACACCCGTAGGACGAGGTGTGCTAATTTCCACGGATTGGCGAGTTTCGGATTCAAGTAGAGGCTGTAAGATACGGCGACGAGCGTTTATAAACCAGTTACTTATCTGACTTACCATTAAACCTGTATCATCTGCTAACTTTTGTTTTTCTCGTTCGGTTGGATAGGGGTGCTTCTTGTGTAAAATAAGCCAATGTCTTAAAAACTCTGTCACTTGCTTGGGAAGATTTCCTCTTCGTCGTTTTCTTGCTATCTGAGGCTTATACGTGAGATGAAACTGTGGTTCGGTTATGAAAGTTACAGTATTGTTGGCGGGAATTTCTTCTTCGTAAAAATATGTATCTTCTTCTTCTTCTTCTTCCTCTTCTTCTTCTTCTTCTTCCTCTTCTTCTTCAGATTTGGTAAATGTAAAATGCGTACTACTACGACGACTATCAGGTAATGACGATGGCGGAGAAACGACCGAAGTGTTGTCTAGTATATTAGCTTCTTTATTGTATAACAATAAAGGTATAGTTGTTTGCGTTTGAGGCTCAAGTAAGTTTATACCGGAAGTATCAATATTTGGTATATTTGCAGAACTTTCCCTTCTTTGCTTTTCTGATATAATTTGATGGTCGTCTGTTGGCGAACCTTTGAAGGATACTGAACTTCTATTAGAGTGATTCGATATATTTTTTGAGGTATTAAATGATGAAATAAGCTGCCGTGGCGATCCATCTAGATGGTGCAAGGAAAAAAAAAAGTTAAAATTAGATGTGACGAGAGAAAAAAAAAAAAAAAAGTTTTTTATATTGTTGTACCTAATGAAGATATTTCGAAAGATGACGCAGCAGAAGTATCGAAAACGTGTCCTTCATTTTCCCACATTTGTGCATTGTGATCAAGCATATCTCTCGTTTTGATAATATGGTCTTTGATTAGTTTTTGTTCAAGTTGAAAATCGTCTCGAGATATATCTGTATCATTTGAGGCGTTACAGTTATAAAGGATCAACGGCTTGAACATTTTCTGTTGAATAGAAAAAGATGATGCGCTATTAGTTTAGGTTATCGTAATTATAAAAAAGTGAGCATTTCGATTGTCTAAGACCAGAATGTTCCTTACTTTTTTTTTAAAGGAATAATCCATTTTTATTATATTATATTTTTTTCGATATTGTTTTATACAGCAATGACTTTAATTTCTTTAATAAAAACTTCAGTTGCTCCCTTAGAGGGGTATGTCTTTATTAATCCTTTGGCTTTGTAACGAGTAAAATGAATAGATAACGATTTGTCACCCTGTATATGTATATAAATATATATATATGTATATCTTTTTTTTTAGGAAAAAAATTTTTTCAAGAAAAAAAAAATAAAAAAAAAGTGAAAGAAAAGAAAAAAAAAGGTTAAATTTTTTTTGCGATACTTGCGCATTATATATATATATAAAAAAAAAAAAAAAATGGGAAAGCTTAAAAAAGAATAGTAAGCCCCCGGCTTTTTTTTTCTTGTACATACTAATCAAGTTAAACCGTTTTTGTTCACCAATAATGCAATGATATTACTTTAAGAAATATAATTATAAATTGTTTTTTTTTTTTAAAAAAAAAAAAAAAAAAAAATAGTAATTAATGTTGTGATATTAATGTTGCTATTAATACCATATCGAAATTTCTATCGCTTGCTTGTGTGATGCCCCCCCAATAAAAACTTGAAAAGGCAACCGCTTAATTATAGTGCTAAAAAAAAATCGAGGATCATGGGTTGTGAAAATTATGGACACAAAAATAGGTTTTCTATAATTTTGTACCATGAAAAAAGTACTTTCGCATATCAGCCAATTTTATTTAAATAAAAAAGACGTCTTTAATAAAATAGAAAACATATTTCCAGTTTATTTTTATTTCTATCCCGGTCAATAAAAACGTTTTGTATTAATCCTTTTTTTTTTTTTTTTTTTTTTTTCTTACAAAAAAATAAGCATTGTGACAAATTTTAAAGTTTACTTTCCTCGGGTCACTTATGCTATTTCGTTATGTACCGACATAGATCTCCGGAACAAGTATTCGTGTACGACTACCTCGACTCTCTATACCTAATGTGGAAGAAGAACATCCAAAAAGAAAACATTTGGCTGTTTTTTTATGCAAGTAAATAAAGTAATTCGAAATTTCTTGTCGAGTTTATTCAATTATCACGCTAATAATGACATGCGTAAGTTACTTTTACCGTTGCCTTTCATATCAAGTATTCTCTAGTTGAGCACAGACCATCATTGGTAACTTTTTTTTTTCAAATTTTTTTTTTTAAAAAAAATTATAAATGCCAAAAATAGGTTTTTTTTTTTCTAAAACAAAGCCTTCTTAATTTTTTCCCCTTTTCTTCTTATCAGCTACTCCAATTCTCTAATTCAAGCTTAATACATAGTCCCGTGTACATGCGTTTTGTAAATAATTAAATTAAATATAGTACCAGTGTAACTCATATGAGTCTGAGCAAAATAGTAAGTCATGAGATGTGAGTACAAAAAAAAAAAAAAAAAAAAAAAAAAAACTGGGGCTAAATGAGAGGAATACTTGTGTTTACACCAATGTCGTTTTGAAAATCTTAAAAAGACAAACATTACTCGGTCCGTAATATTTTCTTAATAAATCTTCTAGTTTCACTGTACCGTTATTTAGCAAAAGTACTTTTTTAAGCTTATTTAATCCCTTCCGTATTAGTAGCGCTTTGTACTTGCAAGACCGAAACCTGTTAGTGTTTAGACTATCTTGTTACATATAGTAGTTTTCGTAATTACTAATAACTATATCCATCGGAATTTCACAATCGATTATTTTATTAATTAAGCCTAGCTTATGATCTATTTGTTGCTACTTTAGTCAGATATAATTTCTTTTGGCCTAATTTCAGTTCCTTTCGTGCTCTAGTATGGTTATGTTTTCGTATCGAACGAATATAAATAATATGTCATGTATATAGTCTTAACTTGGGTTTCAAAAAATACAGTAACTAATTTGGTTAATCGATAATAGTAGCTGGCATTTCCTGTCTAAACTATCACAAGAAGTTCATTGAATGCTACCACAAAAGATCGTTTAGCCGATAAAATATATTCATTGGTCGTCGAAATTCCTGTTTGTCAATATACCACAGCAGAATATCTTTTTCGTTCGACTTTGTTGAAAGACTCATCTATATGCCGCAGTAAAAAAAAGAAGGAAAAAAAAAATTAAAAAAGCAAAAAAAAAAGAATAAAAAGAATAAAAGAATAAAAAGAATAAAAAAAAAGAAAAAAAAAAGAAAAGAAAAGAAAAGAAAAGAAAAGAAAAGAAAAGAAAAGAGGAGGAGCAGGTTAAACATGGTTTTTAATTTCTACATCACGTATATATTCGAATATTTAGATATAACGTTCTTTAGGTCTCATAGTTTGATTACGATAGCAGAAAGAAGGAAATCATTGTTAGAAAAAATGGTAAAATAATTAGGTAAATTTAACTAGTATTACAAAGCATGATACTATTTTATTGATCCTGTTCATTAAATCTCTTCTATTTCTCAATAAAGTCCCCCCAAGAAAAACTCTATATTTTTTTTTTTTTTTTTTTTTTTTTTTTTTTTTTTTTTTTATTCATAAAATCAAACTCGACAAAATGGACAAACGCGTTTAATTTTTCGATCAAAAAAAAAACATATTACCAACTCAGAAGGATAAGGGGACACAGTATTTTTAGATAAACTTTTTGTGAATGGTAGTACAAGTTCCTAGCTTTTGGATAGTTGACTCGATTTTGTCGTATTTATTCGATTTGCAAGGGCATTCTGTGCCGAATTTTTTTTCTAAATAAGGTAAAAATCTATCGTGTCATTGTGTATCTTATATTCAAGCATCAGCCATCCTTATACATATCAGGACCACCACAAAGATCGCTCGGAATCGTGCTTCGCAACGGTCACGTAACTAACCTGGGCTAGTAACACCAAAAATGCAGGAACTGGTTTTTTTAAGCGTTTGACAATTTGCGATATTCGAAAGGGATCTCAGGAACCAATACATTGAAGTATTTGTAATTTCTGTCCTAGCTTGCTTATACGATACTTATTTGTTAGTTTGTCTTAACCCATACTCGTGGTAGGACGTACGACCTTTTCCGACTTAATGAACATCCCCGAACTTTTAATTGAAACAAAAACCTCTTACCTAATATTCCTCAATTCAATACGCCCATTCTATACGTATTTTAAATCATGCCATTTTATGTCGGACGATAATCGGGGTTCTGTGTTTTTTTTACCCGTCATCTGGTACAGTTGATTCGCAAACTGTAAAAAGCTCTTATCTAAATGTCGTATTCCCGAAAACTCTCAGCTCTGGCTTCTTAAAGGTTCATTGCGTTACTTTTCAATTTCCGTACTTGTAAAGGTCCTTCTAATAAGAATAACATTTTCCTGAAGTACATTTTAGTTTTTTTTTTTTTTTTTAAAAAAAAAAAAAAAAAAAAAAAAAATCCCGAAGACCTAAAACCTAAAAATTATTTTTTTTAAGATCGAATATGTAAATTAATGATTACGTATCTAACGTATACTTACAACCGAAAAAATGCTATATATTTTACCGTTCGATATATCCCGGTTTTTTTTTTTATATACCTTACCGCGTTTATTCAGGGTCACAGCTGAGTAAAGATCAACGTTTTTTTTTTTTTTTTTTTTAAAAAAAAAAAAAAAAGGAAAAAAAAGAGAGATACACCAATAAAGAAACATTTAAGCGAAACTGGGAGTAAAAAAAGGTATGGGCCGATTCTTTTCTTAAAAAAAGATGATTCGTATAGTTTGATACAAAGAATACACACGATATGCTTCCGTTTTGTGTACAAAGTATTGAACACAGTGAAGGAATTCTACGTAAATTTTCTTGTTATTTTAATGTAGCACCAAAGCCGAGAAAAAAAAAAGAGTGCTTACTAAGAGAAGAAAGGGTCGTAATAGAATTCAATTAACTAAAATACAGAATCCTTTCAATTGCGTAGCCACCGATAAGCATCCATAGAAAAGCTGGAAATGTACTCGTAATATTTTTGTTAAACTGTATAGAAAAAACCTAACACCGCTTCCAGAACGAATATAGATGTCGGCTTGTCGGAGTAGTAGAATTATACTAGAACTGCGTTACAACAGACGAGCCAAAGTTATCATTATACGAAATACAGCAGACTATACAACTTGTTTATTTATGAATAGAATTTAAAAGAAATATAGTTCTTTTTTATTTGGGCAAGTTTTACAATCAATAGGCGAGAAACAAAACGAATGGTTTTACCTCAGTTGTCCGAACTAAAGGGGGACCCGTCCCTGAAACAACGCGTTTAGTGAGAATTTTTGGCTTTTAAAAATAAGCCAATGCAATTGCAAGAGGGGAAAAAAATACGTTTATACAGGGCGATTGGTAATAAGATTCGTCACGTTAAGAAATTTAACGCTGTCCATATATTACAAGCCCAGGACAATTATTTCATTTTAAACCCGAAATCATATTCCGTTGTACCAAAGACCCGGTTGAACCATGCATAAAAGTTTAAAATTACGCGTATTATTTCGTTTTTCTATTGCTTTTTTTTTAAAAAAAAAAGAAAAGAAAAGAAGAATAGAGGTACAAAAGATTGAGTAATGATACAAATCGAGATGTCACAAATTAAATAAAATATTCAGATGTGTGGATATTAAGCCAATTACTAATGTACTACGTACCCTTCACTTTTTTTTTATTGTAACCCAAATATGGAGAAAAAATGCTAAAAGAAAAATTTCATAAAGTAAAAAATACTAGTTCTCGAAGCAACGAAAAAGTTCTTTTGATTCATTTTAGTTACCTGGTACCATGCTATTGTTTTAATTAATAAAATAGCGACATATAGACTAACTACGTTGATAAATGCCATCTATTTTAAGAAACTTATATTATGCTATTGTACCAAAAAAAAAATATATATATATATATATATGTATATATATATTAAAATTGTTCTTTTTTATATATTTGACCGAGCGGTAATTTACTAGAATACGTTTTTAAAATAATAGGAATAGTAGAAATCAGTCAAAGAGTTTAGACGTAATCGGAAAAACTTTTTTTATATATATTAAGAATAGTAACATTCCAAATCGCTCTAAAATATTAGACTAAACTTCAAAATTTCTTTTATATAATTCTAAAAAATGATCGCTCTATATCACATGCTAGAAAGTTCTACATGAAGAAGAAAACGTAACGTCAATTAATTAGTAGCCAAAAGCAGTTTTAAGAGGATATCTAAGGAGTAACATGCTTCCGCTTTCAATTTATCGGATGTTTGAATAATTTTGGATGTACATATTTTCTCTTGAACTTTTTACATAAAAAAAGTTGAAGCGACCTTGTTGGCGTGTTAAAATATAAGTAGTAACAATAAGTGTAACTAGAACATGTATAAAAATGATTAAATAGATCGCCTAAGCATATTTTATCATATATTACTTTTCTCTTCATTTTTACCACGAAATATTTCTTTTTTAAACGTGTAAATCCCCCCCTTTTTTTTTCTACTATTTAACACGGCTTATTCAATAGCGAAATAAGCAAATCGAGATCATGCAACGAAAAACAAATTGCAATTCTGAGGCTTTGATATACCTGCCTTTGGTCTTTACGTTCTGAGCTTGCAGAATAGTGTGGCTATCTCTGACAATTGTGCTTCTTGCGAGCTACCAACGGAATCCCTTTGCGTTACATTGCGGAAATTGCAAACCATGCTGTAGCAAACAGTTACAGCCATTACTAACTTGGAGAATGTCTCACGTTGTTAATCAAAGGGTCCATACTCATTCCCACAGACAGTTCCCTACTTTACTTACTGATAGCTTGCAAATCAATCCCGAGATAAAACTTAATGCGGATCACATACCTGATTATGATGAACCGGCAGCTCACTTTTCTGAGCCGCTTGTCCTTCTTCCTCTAATTGTAATTCCAAAAAAAAAATTGAATTCTATTTCCTGGCTAGTATCACATTTAGTCTCTGTATTTAATTTTTCTCTTAGTGGATCAATAAAGTTTACACTTAATTCAAAAAAAAAAATCCAAAACCTTGAATTTTAAACGCAGATCATTGTATTATTTTTAGCGGTTCTAAACCTTTGACTTGGTTCAGCTCTTAGGCCTCTAATATTATTGTTGCTGCCCTTCTATCCCTTCCCCTCTATACCATATTTTCCTTTTTAACATCAAAAGGTTTTACCTTCACTTTCTTTAAACTTTTTGCAAAAGTCGAATTATAAAATACCGCCTGTGTTATTTATGTATCGGAATTCTTGTCATAAGAATGAGACAGCAGAACTTTATTAATTAAAATAGTTTAAAGCACAAGAGCCTGGCTTGTACAATATCCCTTTTTAAAGTATAAAGTTAAAGTCCATCAAATGTGACAGAATTGACAATTTAGTAGAAGATATATATATAAAAAAAAAAGGATCGATTTGTAAATGATTATTTTTTTGTGTCTAAAACAATCAAAATGTTTCGTGCTTTGTAGGGTGTAACATGTCAGAGATCGGACATGTATTAAGACAATAAGAAGATATTTTTGTCATTTTAACAATAACTCGACTCGGAAACCTATCGCTTTTGGATATTCAGCTACCATTCAATTGGTTCTTTATATATTTAAAAACTTCCCGGCATTGGTGCTCAATCAGATGATAGTCTATGTACTAAACTTAAATTAAAGCCAAGGGCAATTTAAAGTGCCTTTTACTAGAGAAACAGAGCTACACCGATACAGACTTAATCAGTTGATGTACTAGGATTAAAACGAGTACAGCTCTAAAATGTTAATATAGCAAAGCCACTTGCGGATAAATATCGTGCTATCTCGTATTAGGAAATAAACATGTCGATTTGAGCTGAATATAAACATTTATGTGAAGGTAGATAACATTTAATTATAATAGTTATGAATTACTCTGTGTTATAAAAAAATTTTTTTAAAAAAAATATATACAACGCAGAAGCAAAGATAGGTATCTGGGGGGGGGGTTAAATAAAATACAATTGAGATACATTATTAATATAGGAGTTATACATCTGATAACGACTTTCTTTCTTTCTTTTCATTTGTTTCCAATTGAATTTGCATAGCGTCCATTTTTAACATCAAGTCTTCAATTTCTATATCAGTAACAGAGGTTGCGTTTCCTTCTATACGCTTCTTACAGGTATTTAAAGCAATTTCAGTAATCTTGTACTTGTTTTCTAGCACAAAAATCAAAGTCTTGTGAGCTTTTAAATCTTGATGAGCTATCGATAATCTTGCTTGAAGTGCATGTCGATTCTTGTCGTATTGGAATGCCAAGTCAGGTCCTGAAAGTGGGGTAGTCTCTTGTACTTCTTCGTGAGAAATGACAGTAGGAGGTTTGATACCACTTCCATTACTGAAATTAGTAGGAGGACGAAGGAATGAATTTCGAATAGATGGAGATGATGTTACGGAAGAATTGTTACTGTGAATACCACTATTGTGAATACTGTTTCCATGATCGATTGTATTAGGTGACATCATGCTATCAGGAGAATTCATGGGACTACATTCTTTCGCTTTCATAATACCCAATTCGCTTTCTAATCCACTATTAAGAGAAATCATTTCAAGAATATCGTTTGAAAATCTCTTTGCTTCCACCTTGATTTTTTTATACTGTTCAGTTAGTTGTTCTTCTAAACTAACCACGCTCTTCATAATAATTCTGTGCTCAGGATTACTATTGACATTATTATTATTGGCTGCTGCTGCATATTTTGCTTCACTGCCTTTAAGCCTTTTAATTTCTTTTAAAACTACAGTCAGATTCCTTAATTCACTCTTGTAGAAAAGGAGTTGCATTTCATATTTTCCATGAATATCAATCATTGTTACTGGCCCTTTGAGTGCAAATTCGTCTGTTTCTTCTTCATCGTGCATTTGAATAGCTTGCTGTAATCCGACTTCAGCTTTTAATTGTTGGTATTTCTTTTGTAAAACATCCAAGCTATGTAAAATGAATTCATGATCTGCTTGATTTATAGCATCTTGCGGTAAATCATCCGAATTAGAGATTTCAAGCGTCTTTAAGGTCTTTTCAACCTCTGCAGATTCTTGATGTTCTTCTGACATTTGTCTAAAGATATTTTCTCGCTTGGACGACATTTCCAGTTCGTATTCCAAGTGTTGAATAGACTCGCGAAGTAATTGAAGTTCCTCAGCATTTTCCGGCTTTTGTTGAGGTTGAAGACCATCGGCATGTTCAAGTGCTTCTTGATATCTTAACAAAACTTCGTCTAATTCCTTTAAAGTATCTTGATGCTCTTGGTTTAAATTTGCAAATCTTATTTCTAAATCTGCAATTCGCATATCCTTATCATCGTTCTTCTTTTCATCTAAAGAAGCAGCTACAGCAATAATAGTAGATTCTTCTTCTTTATCTGTTTGATTTTTTTTTATTTCAAGTAATAATTGATTGACTTGATCTTGTAATCTTTGACGTTCCTTTTCACCAGACTCATGTTTTTCATGAAGTGTTGTAAGTTCTTGATCTGCAATTTCCTTTTCTTCTTTGTTTTCAGTTATTTCTTCCTTGCTTGTTTCAACCAAAGTACTCAACTTTTCTTTTAATGCAGTCCGTTCAGCTTCACTTGCAGTTAAACGAGCTTCCAAATCATGAATATAATGTTCGGTATTTTCATCAACTTCTTTTAACTTTAGAATTTTGCTTCTTAATTCACTCATCATTTCTCTATCATGCACCATTTCTTCTACAGTAGTCATCAGCTTCTTTTCTAACTCGGTCACATACGCTTCATCTTTTTCTTGTCTCTCTAATAACTTTACAATTTTTATTTTCAGTTCACGGATGGTCTTTTCTTGAGAATCTATTACGATCTCACACTGATCGATTTTAGCTTGTTGTTCCTCAAATCCTTGATCCGAGTGACTTAATGCAGCGCGAATCATAGCCAGCTGTGACTCTAAACCAGATATACTCTTTTCATATTCTTCAATAACAGGTTCAACCAAATGTTGAAAATCAAAATCGGAAGGATTATTATTATTTCGCTCATGATGCATACGAACCAGTTCCTTTTCAACCAATACATTTCGTTCTCTTAAAAAGTCGCCTACGCCTTGTAATTCCTCTACTTGAGTTTGTAACTCTGCGATCATGACATGTTGTTCGTGATACAAATCATCAAAATCAGGATTAGCAGTAGGACTACCAGTGGAAGAAATATCATCGCTGAAATCAGATAAAAGTCTGTTATTTGTATGATGATTGTTATTTTCCATCATCATATTCATTTTTGTTGGTGTATTATTTGATGCAGTAGTGGCGGTTCCAGTTGTTTTTGCAAGTCGAAGTTCGTTTTTTAATTTTGAGATGGTAGTTCTTAATAGATCCATGTTGTCGGTCGTCATCCATTCCTCCATTTCATTCTTTTCCATTTTATTTTTAATGTTTCGAGCTCGATTTGCATATTGTAATGTATTTAAAGTTTCTGATAAGTTGGATTCTGCAGGACTTACACAAGCAATCATTAACGTCATGGCACTACCGCCTAGTGAATCTTGAAGTAATCGTGTCAGCTTGGAGTCACGGTAAGGTACATGTGTACTCTTTTTTGATGGATCACCAAGTGCAGAAATAACATTTCCTAGCGCTAACAAACCGGCATTAATATTGATACCTTCTTTTCTTCTATCACCTTCCGCTGCTGTTCTTTTCAACTACAAAAAAAAAAAAAAAAAATTTTTTAGTAACATTATTCGAATTTTTAATTTAAATGATAAACTTACTCTTTCACTACCAGCTAAATCAACAAAGTGAAATTTAGAGTTTGTGATCACCCAATCACCATCTTCGCTAGGATTATTATTAGGTCCCTTTGCAGTAGTTGATAATCGTTGTTGTTGTTTAGATTGTTGAAGTTTAGAAGGTACAGGACTTGCTGCTCTGCTGGACGTAGGCGACGAAGGAACCCATTTCTCTTGCTTTAAAGTAACCGAAAAAATGGCATGAGATCTAGAAGATACATCATTCATATCAGTCGAACCAGTAGCACGATTTTCAGTACCTTGTTGAAGAAAGCTATAAAAAAAAAAAAAAACTTACATTGTCAATAATTTCTCTCTTGCACACGAACAAGTATATACATTACCATAAAACATCATCTGTATTATTTACAGTTAATTCTTTTACACCGGTCCAATAAATATGCCCTTTTGTATCTTCTCTAATGTTCACAGGTGGTTTTTCAGAAGGTGGTGCCGAGTTAAGTAAATCGATCAACTCTTCATTATAAATCTCGACAAATGATACTTTAACTGAATAACGATATGTTGATTTTTGTTGAGGTTGATGATGTACCTGTGATACAGGACGTAAGGTACGTTGGTTTCTCACGCTATTATCGTTATTGACAGAAGATGATGCAGAAGTGCTATCATTTTGTTGTTGTTGTTGTTGGTGTAATAAATCAAATAAAAGAGACATCGCTCTAGGTACAATACCGATTTGTTCCGGGTCTGGCAATCCTGTATGTTGTGCTGTACCCATCGTATATGTCTTTCCAGAAGATGTTTGACCCTACAATAAAAACAAGATTAATTCTTGACACTTTATATAAACAAATCCAATGTTATTTACATAAGCCAACATGGTAACATTGTAACCTAAGCCCAAAATAGTTAATAATAATGATAAAAAAGGGACAAGTTATATTATTTACCTTCAACAAATTTTTGGACAGGTCTCTGTCCAAGTGCAGCGAATATGTCACTTTGGTAAGTATCATTACCAAATACATGATCATAAGTAAAGTACTTGTTCTGAGGAACAATCTGAACATGTTTTTCTTGAGCTCTCAAGACATCACCAGCATATCGTGGTTGACTTCGATCTCTTTCTGTTAAAGGTCTTATACGAATGGCTAATAAAAAAAAATTGGTATTAGAAAGAAGAAAAGAAAGGAAAAAAGTAGATGAGTAAACAACAAATGGAATACATTACCTACTTGGATAGCCGCCATCTGTGCTTGGCTGTCTTTCATCGTTAATCGTAATCAAATAAAAAGAAACAAGATAATATTATTATTATTATTTTTTTTTTCGTTATTTAAGGTAAACAATAACAAGAAGAAAAAAAAGGAGGAGAAAATTTAATCAGGTGTTTTACAGTTACGCAGAATTGAAATAAGTTGTACAGGAAATTTTTTTTTTTAGTATTTGTTTCTGCAATTAAATGAATAACTGACAGCAACTTAATAATGATTTTGGTTACACCTACTAAAAAACCGTACATATAAGGGGGGAATAACAAAATACCCAAAAAGAATATGTAAAAAAAAAGAAAAAAGACAAGTTTTTATTTTAAGATATTAAATTTAAGCGGAATGAAGAGTTTCCAAGAACTTCTTGGAAGCAGCAGTGGAAGCACCACGCTTCTTTTGGACCTTGGTGACCTTACCGGCAGCAGCCTTCTCAGACTTGACGAGCTCAGCACGACGAAGGACTTGAGCATAAGGGTTAAGACGGTTCATGACACCTTGGTTCTTGAGAGGGTTCTTCTTTTGAGTGAAAGGACGCTTGTGATGCTTGTTACCAGCGGGACGAACAACAGATTGGATTTCGTCAGAGTTGATAAGACGAGCAACATCGGGGTTAGTCATGATGTGAGCGGGCAAGACATAGTCCTTCTTTAAGGTAGCAGGAGCTTCATAAGTACCATAAAGTTCATCAAGAAGAGCGATGGCAGATTGAGTCCAGATAATGAAACGACCTAAATGTCCACCAGGAGCGAGTTGCAAGAGGTTAAGACGACGAACATTAACGAGCTCAAGACCGGGCAAGTTACGGAAAGCCTTGACAAGACCGTTATCCTCGTTATAGATGACAAGAGGACCACGACGTTGTCTGTGACGACGGTTACGGAGCTTACCTTGACCGGCACGGAGCTTACGAGAGTTAGAGACCTTGACAACATCAGAGTATGCGTTAAGAGACTTTAACAAAGCAACGGCTTGCTTGGTCTTGGTCAACTTCTCCATAGAATCAGCAACAACAAGAGGAACCTCCTCAATCTTTTCAACACGATGACCACGAGCCATAACCAAAGAGGGAAGTGCGGAAGCAGCTAAAGCAGAGGCAGTAGCGAAACGCTTTTGGTTAAGGTTAGTCTTGACATGCCACTTTCTCCAGGTCTTGGTAGGAGCGAACATACGACCACCACGACACATGTTACCGAAAGCAGCTTGACCAGCACGGTGAGTACCGGAACCGTTAACACGAGGAATACGAGCAACAGCACGACCGGTACCCCAAGACTCAGCAGAGGTTTGCTCACCAGCATTATCAGCAACGGCATAAGCTTGACGCTTGTTCTTGGCCATGTTGGTGTGAACGAAACCGACAATATCGGGACGAATGGGAGCCTTGAAGACAGCAGGGAGGGGGACAGTAGCAGAGACAGTCTTACCGCACTCGGCGTAAACGTTGAGAACAGGTCTGGCAGCGGACTACAGTTTTTTTTTTAAAAAAAAAGAAGATTAGTTTATCATGTCAAGTATTGACAACATTTTTCGGATCAAGAAATCATTCATTCAACAATTTTGGTTCATGTAATCAATCGTAAATGCATAAAAAAAAAAGGGGGGGGGGGACATGTCGAAATATCGATTAAAATTGATTCCGAGAATAATTGTTGAATGGATGATTGATGATTCTATAATGTATGACTCGCTGTGCTTTTTAAAAAAGTGATAATTACCATCTTTATGTATATGAGATGAAAAAAAAAGAAAAGGATTCAAAGGTTTCTCTTTGGGGCCCAGTGGCCAGTTTTGTTCAAGGTCCCCCCCCCCTCCTCTGATTACAGCTACATACACTATTATGTCCGGGCATAAACTATATTTCGGCTCGGAACAAAAAAAAGAAGAACTAAAAAACTTGACCAAACGTTTTATTCTAAAAGTTCCATGTCAACAGAAATAAGAAATAATAAAAAAACATAAGCATAGATTTAACAGGTTGTACTTGGAACTCTTAAAATCTACTTAATCTTTGGGACAGTATTGTTTTACAGTTAATTTAGTTGCCTGGTTTAAGTTGATAAATTATAATTTTTAAAACACAGTTTCACCTTTTAAAAGTTGTGAGTATTTCCATTTTCTCTCTTTCTTTTTCTTCTTATTTTATCCTGCAACAAGATGGAAAAACAACCTAGGTCATCCGCAGAACTAGGAAAACTAGCTAATGTCGTTGTCGATCCCAATATCCCTATTCGATTCTACTTTCGTTCAGCCGATCAACTCTTTAAACAAGCACGAGTATATAAACTAGAACATGATTGGGAGCGTGCTTATATTCTTCATATGAAATATACAACGTAAGCAAGTTCTTTTTTTCTTTTTTTTTAGACCGTCAATATTCTAACCCGAGAACTCTATTAGCTTATGTCTAAGTGAGTTACCTAAACACCCAACTTATAAGCATGCAGAGTATAAAG
This sequence comes from Thamnidium elegans, assembly GCA_025201345.1. Taxonomy (NCBI): domain Eukaryota; kingdom Fungi; phylum Mucoromycota; class Mucoromycetes; order Mucorales; family Mucoraceae; genus Thamnidium; species Thamnidium elegans. The sequence continues at coordinate 343,248 of JAIXMG010000021.1, forward strand.
CCAACTTAAAAGTGATGAAAAAAGTAAATATTTGTGTCATATTAAAAAGCCTTGGCATAAAAAAAAAATTGACTAAAACAATTATTAGAATTGCTTAGAAGCTATAGAGTCAATGGAGCAGATGAAACCTGTTTTAGACGATGCCTATAACGCCCATGTAAAAAAAATAAAAGAAGCGCAAGAGTTAGAAAAGGCAACGTCAATTGCCAACCAAACAACACAGTGGCAATCTCAACAGCGTTCGATCGATGTATCTCACCCTTCCAAGGAATGGAGTCTTCAAGACGCCCTGAAAGGAGTTATAGGTGTTGGCTATGGCGAAGGAGCAAAGTAAGATACAAAAGAAATTATATGTATGATTATTTTTAGTAATTATGTGAAATTTAGGACCTTTACCACAGGTTATCATCAAAAGGCAGATTATCCAAGTCTGTCATTACACAATCAAAGTGATGGGTAATATAATACCTACTTTCAAAAACGCTACTTTTCATGTTACTAACAAGAAAAATGACAATTACAGATTTGTATATCAACCTAAATTAGGACATCAACAGACGTTTATACAACCACCTCAATTACCACCAAAGATATCGCAACAACCTAGTCTACCACTTAAAATACCTATTGATAGATCTCGCGATATAAAAGCACCCGAATTACCACCCAAGATCAAACTGGATAATAATGAAGCAGTGCATAGATCTGGAGTTACAACAGACGGTAAATAATTGTATATATTTTTATATAAAGACCAACTTCTTATAATATTTATTTGTAGCTTCGACAGAAAGAGGCGAACCACTTAGAAAACTCTTGTTACCCAAAGGATTGCAATCCAAGTTCCTTTCTATTGCAGATAATAATACAAGAAAAAAGATTGAGACGTGTGGTATTTTAGCAGGCACTTTGGTAAAGTAATTTCTTTTTTAGTTAGGCAAAATTGATACTTATAAAACTCTTTTCTTTTTTGTAGAAACATAATATATTAAAGATTACAACATTAATTATACCCAAACAAACTGGTACACCAGATACGTGCACTACTGAAAACGAAGAGGATTTATTTGATATTCAAGATAAGCATGATTTACTTACATTTGGCTGGATTCATGTAAGATTGATAATAGAAGAAAGGATAATTTTTTTAACCGTTTCTGTAGACTCATCCTACTCAATCATGTTTCTTGAGCTCAGTTGATTTACATACACATTGCTCTTATCAACTCATGTTACCAGAGGCGATTGCTATTGTTTGTGCACCTTCACATAACCCAAAGTAAACATATAATGCGTATATGTACATATGAAAGAAATTACTAATTTAGTTTTTAATTTCTTCAGTTTTGGTATTTTCAGGTTGACAGATCCACCTGGTTTAGATGTAATTAGTAATTGTAAAAAGACGCCAGCTTTTCATCCACATCCTGATCTACCTATCTACACGGTAAGGGTTTTAGATAATATACAATACGTATGTTTAAAAACTAATTTACTTTTTTTTTATATATGTCCTTATGAAGGGAGCTGATGAAGGAGGCCATGTTTCTGTATCTGATTATGATTTTATTGTGTTGGATGTACGAGATAAAAAATAATAAAAAACGTTTCTACTATTTATGTAGTGTACATATCAAAATATTTTACTACTATTGCAATTTACCTACATCAATCACATAATCATGCAACCCCCCTCCCCCCAACGGGTTCGTCTAATGATAGTTGGTATCTTGGGTTAATGTTTTACAAATATCGATAAGGTATAGTATATAGTTATATATATAAAAAAAGGTACGTTACTGTGTGAGATTTTTTTTTTCTTTCTTTCTGTGCTGAATAATGTACCCGTCATCGTGTGAATATTCCTGGAACGTAACTAAGTAATATTTAATTCGGTTTAAATACACACAACACACATACGCTGTATAAATTTTCAGTTTGTTTATTACAAGCAGCATTATGATCAATTCAATTTAAAATGATAATTGCATACGATTTTAATAATGGTCCCAAAGTTTCATAGCTAATTCGATCTTAATATTTCTATTCATCTTGTGTAACTCACAGAAAATAATTAAATAAATAAATAAAAAAAACTATTGGGGGGGGGTTTTTTTTTTCTTTTTTCTCTTTTACTTCCTTTCTTATATTTACTTCAAAAAAAAAAAATATGACAACTCCAAAGTAAAGTATATCACCTTTAATTTATTAAACATTAACTAAATAAAAAAAATCAACTTTCAAAAAAGTATTGAAGCGGCTGAAAAACCAGGATTCAAGAGCACAGCTGCTATTTTTCTTCGTTCTAAAAGAAAGATTGTTTTGACAGGATCCGAGACAGAGGAAGAAGCAAGATTGGCTGAAAAGGCTCCAGTCATTCTTCCCCAGTTTCCTACTTTTAAGGATGTTCATTCACAACGAGTACATATGAAACAAAAGTTGGCAGCTGGCTTTAGATTACTTGCCAAGTTTGGGTGGGATGAAGGTAACTAAAAAATCGGTATTTCGTAAACCTTATTCACAAAAAAATTATAGGCGTTGCAGGGCATATGACCTTTAGAGATCCTGAATATCCTGATCTTTTCTGGTACGAATCCCAACATATATATATATATATATATATATATATATAATTATTTTGACGTATATTTTTATATAGGGTGAATGCATTTGGACAATACTTTGGTCATATTAAAGCTAGTGATCTTATCCTAGTAGATCATACAGGAGCCATTGTTCGCGGTACTTATTCAGTAAATAAAGCGGCTTTTGTTATTCATGCCGCTGTACATGAAGCGCGTCCTGATGTTACATGTGCCGTACATACGTAAGTATAGCTAAAATAAAATATTCTAAAATTACTTGTTAAAAAAAAATTACTGCTTTTATATGTAGCCATTCCATCTATGGTAAAACTTTTTCTACGTTGGGTCGTAAACTTTTACCTATTTCTCAAGACGCCTGTGCATTTTTCGAAACACACAGTGTCTATGAAGACTTTGGTGGTGTAGTCTATGATAAAGAAGAAGGAGAGAGATTGGTAAAAGCATTAGGACCTACCAATAAAGCCTTGATCTTGCAAAACCACGGTTTATTAACCACAGGAAGAACAATCGATGAAGCTATTTGGGCCTTTATTACAATGGAAAGATCCTGTCACTCTCAATTAATGGCAGAGGCTGCTCATGTTAACGGCTATAAGGATCTCAAGATTATTTCCGACGATGTTGCCAGAGCTACATTTAAAAGTATTGGCGATGCTCGTGCCGGTTATGGTCAATTTCAACCAATGTATCAAATGATTATTAAGGAACATCCTGATTGTCTTGAATAAAAAAATACTGATATATTTTTATTTTATTTTTTATTATTATAAGAGTAAATATGGATAGGTTTTTTTTTTTTGTAAAAAAAAAAAAATGTAAAAATGTGTTAAATATGTATATATTACAAGTAGTTTTTCATTATTGAACAATAAGGAACCATAATGTAGAGTTTGTTTTTTCTTTTGCGGAAAACTAGTATTTCAGAATGATATAGAAAGCATGGACTATTTAAAAAAAAAAAAAAAAATAGTTGGGTTAATATAACCATAAATTAATTTTCCTTTCCTTCCACTTACTAATTCCAGGAATGTAACCAAGACAGGTTAAAGCAATGTTGATACAAAGATCACAAACACAACCTCTTTCAAGGAAGACACCAAGAGGAGGAAGGATGACAGCTACAACAAACAATAAGTATACTTGATCCTTTTTATTATAATAATAACAAACTTACCAAAGAAGAATTTAAAGATATCGGAACAAGTGAGAGCCATTTTATTTGTTTTTTAATATGTGTGAATATAAAAGAATAGAGAAAAGAAAAAAAAAATAGAAATGACCCTTCTTTTATAGCCTACAGAAATACACAAAACGTCACCAAGACAAAATTACTAAATATAGTTTGGCGTTGTACAAATTAAAATAGATTTTTTATTTTTTTTTATTTAGGAGTTAAACACTGCCAAGCGCTTAATCGCCAAGGAGCTGAGATGACAGATCTTTGAGCGCACTTGTAAGAAGCAATAGGATACTTGGCTCTTTGAGCCAAAGCTGCATTTTGATAAGCTTCAGATTGAGCATTAGCAGTACGCGATTTATTCAAAGACATAACAAGTGTACTTGATGTCATGGTATTGGTTAAGTCATCACCTAAAGCAGAATTCACAAGGTGGCTGCTTAAACGGGCCCACACTAAAGCCAACCAAGGTGTTTGATGAACGCTTTTGACTAGAGCACGAGTTGCTTGAATTTGGTTACCCTATACGTCATATGTAACTATACAAAAAATTCTTGTGTACTCTCTCACATGTTTAAAAAAATTTAATATTAACATTACCTGAATTTCGTAAAACTTGGAAAATAAATAAGAAATCGATTGTTCTCTGTCTGATTCATCTATAATAGGTTTAGCTTATAATTAATATAATATATTTTAGCAGAAAAAAGAAAAAAAAATTCTTACAAGCTATATCAACTGATACTTTTGCTAATTCTTGTAAAGCTGCTGCAGTAAGTGTTTCATCATCTTGAAGCATACCCATTACACATAATGAAAAAATAGCAGGTAAATAATTTGGATTATCAGTAATACTAAAAAAAAATATATATATATATATAGTACCAAATTTAGAAATATTATAAAAAGCGCAGAAAAAATGACGTTATACCTCGAAAACAATTGATCTTTAGCAACTGATCTTTGTTCTTCTCCACCCAGGGCCCACAAAACCTTACTTAATAAGACAATTACGTCTTGACGTAACTGAATATCATGCTGTGTAGCATCCAATGCCAACTCAAACAGCGCAAGGGATTCAGATAATTTGTCCTGAAAGTAATATGCAATACCTGCATTCAATTGAGCATACACATTGTGCGCGTCTGCCACCACCTGATAACTGTGTATGGCTCCTTCAAAGTCTCCTACTGCACAAAGCGTACGACCTAAATTAGAATGAATCTTGCAAAGTCTTGTGTTTCCTTCTTCTGCTGTGATCTGGGATTCTTCTAATTGAGCCTCCACTGCCAAGATAGCCGATGCAAATGATTCCGCTGCTCTATCGTATTGACCTAATCTTTCCAATAGTAACCCTAACAAATTAAGCGCTAATGCATCATGAAGCTTTTGTTCCGTTAGTTTTTCAAGTGCGAAAACAGGAGTGATGATGGTTGAAGTATCATGTGTTGTAGCTAATCCATTGAAAATAGTATCTGCGTAACCATAGCTAGCATCCATCTGCACCAAAACTAAAATTAATAAAATAGAAAAAAAAAAAACCACTCCATAATTTCAAACTTACGGCAGATCCGTTACTTGATTCAAAAGCATGTTCAAAGATAGCTGCTGCATCAGTTCCCCAAAGTGAAGCAACATACGCTTGACCAACCCAAGCAGAGATCCATTCAGGGTCCAACGAATGAGCCATTTCAAATGCTTGATTTGCCAACTCATAATCCTTTAAAGATAAACAAAGGAACCCATAATTTGTCCAAGGAATAGCGCTTCGATTATTAAACTCCATGGCCTTTACAAAAGCGTACTGTGCAAGTTTTGGCAGATCAGCTACCAACATAGCAATCACACCTAAACTATTCCAATACAAGTACTGTGTCGGTTCCAATTTCAATGCCACTTTACAACACTTGATAGCCACCATGGCTTCCTCTTGGTTAGCGTTCAAACTAAGATGATAATAAATAATAGCAAGATCGTGCCAGAACGCAGGAGCAATCGACTGATGGTTTCTGCAAATGACAATGGCTTGCTTGTAAGCATGAGCAGCGCACGATAAAATAACGTCAAGAGCCGTCTTATGAGGCAACGTAAAATCCTCATCGGCTAATTGGCCCTGATCCAGTTCCAAGAGCTCACCAAGCCAGTGGCTAGTGATATCCGCCGTAAACTTCAACTGATCATGCGCTTTTAAATTTGCCAACTGCATCACTTGCTGCAATTTCAAATAATCCATATTGTTCAAGTACTTTGGTATCTGACGGTAAAAAGCACAAGCATCACCTACGAACTTCCAAAACGATAGCATCGAAGCGTCTTGCTGCAAACCCAAGAGACAAGTATCCAACGTCAAGTTACATCCATCGGAGGCACGGCCAAAGAACCCTTGCTGAAAGTCTTCCTTGGCACGTTCGAGGTAGGTTTCAGCAAGTCCGACAAGAGCCGGTACATAATTCATGTGGCGTTGGTCCTTGGCAAGCTGTAACGTATGTTTGAATCCCGCAATGGCTTCATCTAGCAATCCGACCTTTTGTTGCACATAGGCTTGCTCGTTACTAGCGTGTACAGAGGTGGGGTCTAAATTGGTGGCACGACCAAACGCCTTTAAAGCAGCTACAAATCTACCCGCTCTCGAGTACGCTTCAGCAAGTCCTTCCCAACAACGCACATCGCTTGTATCAGTTCGTAACGCTTTTTGAAAGCAAACAATGGCTTGGTTGTACGAGCTGGTATTCTAATTATAGAAAAAAAAATATATGCAATCAGAGGAAATGTGATTTTTACATACAAAAAAAAAAAAAAAAAAAACTTACCATGTTTATGTAACCTAAACGTCTCCAAGCCCAACCCACCTTGGGGCTAGACTCGCTTACTTGCACAAAAATCGCTTCGGCTTCATCTTGTTTATTCTCAGCAGTCAAATAATCCGACAAGTAGAGCGCAGCATCCGTATCAAGCGGATTTAGAATATACGCCTTTTGATAACATTTCTTGGCACGTGCATGATCCTGTTTAATTTCTCTGTAGTAATGACCAAGAAACGTGAATCCAGTAGCGAAGTAAGGATCTAGCTTTACAGATTGCATAAAGTACTTGAATGCGTTACTTGAATCTAAAAGAAAGAAAAAAAAAAGTCAGTTCACATATGTTTGTGAGTGCCGTTTAACCTAATGTTTTACCTTCCATAAACCAATAGACACGACCCAGACGATAATAGTAATCCGCAACATCTTTGCCTGCAATCACTAACGCCTTTTCAATACACTCAATGGCCTCCGTATAATTCTTTTGCTCGCAATAAATCCACCCAATTTCAGCAACTGATGGATGATTTTGAGGGTCAAGCTGATGCACCTTTTGAAAATACCCAAGTGCTTCATCCAATCTCTTTTCTTCGATTAAAATCAGGCCTAACCCTTCCAATGCGCCCGTATGCTGGGGGTAATGCTGTAAAATAGTCTTGTACAACGCCATGGCGTCAATATGATACTTTTTATCCAGTAATCGATAACAGTGAGCCATACAAAGTTCCAACGACAGCAAAACATTTGACATGGAGATACCAGTTTCAAGTTTTACCTTGGTTACAATATCTTTACCTTTCGTAGCGTACTCCAACCCAGTTTCAAATTCTTTAGATTCATAATAGATCCAGCAAAGACACTGGTATCCAAACAAACTATTGGGACATGCGTCTAACCCTTCACCGAACAAATCAAACGCTTCATCCAAATTACCTTGTTTGCTTAACTGGTACCCTCTACCTAATTTTGCCAACCCAGTCTCAGGGAATCGTTGAATTAGTTGATTAAATAGGTCCCAGTCGTATTTATCAGGTGAATCCACATTAGCAGATTCTATCAGCAGTTGAAGAGGTAACGGATCATTGGCATCAATTAACTCTCTAGCTAAATCCATTACCTTTTGATACAATTCCGCTTTATCTTTTGCACCCATTAATCGCTTGGAATAAAACGTAAGTAATTTAAGTTTCCAAACTTGACGTTCCTGTTGATCTTGTTCAGGTATTAAATCCAGTACGTTTTGGTACATGATACCTAATTTGGATACGCTGTAGATTTCTGCCTCTACTTGATCTCTGACTTGTGCTGGTGTACCTGCACTGACACGAAATCTTCTCGATGCGACTTCACTATCGATTTTGGCTGCTTGCTCTTTATCAAGCTTTTCAATCACGAGTTTCCAAATATCAATTTGAGGTGGTAAATCAGGTTGGTCCTTGATAAGTTCGTAGTATTCGCTTCCAGATAAAAATAGTTTTAACGTCTCAAAGTGCTTTTCGGGTTCGGTGTCTTTATAAACTTGTAATAACTTTTTTAAATAGGCTGCTAGTTTAGCACCATCCCCACTACAGAAGCGTTTAATATTACTTATTTTCGTTCAAGCAAATATTATTATTATTATTTTTTTACCTGGCAACAAAACGTGGTATCAACTGCTGAATGGTCTTTGCTAATTCAACCTTTTTATTTCTCTTTTCATAAAAGCTAACAAGACCTTGCCACCCGAGCATATTCTCGTCATTGATTTCAATAGCTCTTTTATAAGCTGCTTCTGCTTCTTCATCGTCTTCAAGACCTGTATAAGCAACGCCTAGAAAAACCCAGCTAACAAAAAAAAAAAGGTTACAACAAAGTTTATAGGGGGGGAGGGTTTTTTTCTTTGGTATATCTTTACGCGTTATAGTTTTCTCCTTCCCATAATAAAATTCGTTTACATGCTTTCACAGCCTCTCCAAAATTTTTAGTCCCAATGGCTTCTCTAGCAGCTTTTAAGTTTGCCTTTGAATTCATTGTTCTCGAAATAACGACTTTCTTACAAAAAAAAAAACCCGCATTCTTATTATCATTATTTTGATGTTTACTAGTCACGTCTGCGGACCGGGCGTAAAAGAGAGAAGAAAAAAAGAAAAGGGTAGAAAAAAGTATATATCGTTCTATTGCCTTCTATTCTTACTTTTTTAAAAGCAATATGAAGTATCTTGCATTGTTTTTAACTGCCTTATTTGCAGTCTTTACGTTCAGTCAAGCTAAAGTTGTAGAGTTAACTGACGAAAATTTTGGAGACCTTATTCTTGAGAATGACGAGTGGCTGATTGATTTGTAAAGTCAAACACATTTTTTTTTAATACAATGACAAACTAACTTTATATATTGTAGTTATGCTGATTGGTGTGGCTACTGTACACGTCTTGCCCCTGTATTTAACGCTGCTGATCGTCTTTTAAGTATGAGTACTCATAAGCATACCAAGTTGGGTGTTGTTAACGTTGAAACTAATCCTGGATTATCTGCTCGTTTCTTTGTTTCACGTTTACCTACAATTGTTCATATCAAAGATCATGAAGGTATGTATAATGTGAAAAGAATTTGATAATAAACTAATTTTGGTAAATGATTAGTTCGTGTATTAAAACCTACACAAAAGGAAAATGATATTGTTGCATTTGTTACTGAGGAAAGATGGCGTGATGTTGAACCCAAATCTAATTTGATTTCACCTTTTAGTTTATTGTAAGTATTACATAATTTGCATACAGAGATTTTTTTTTTTAAAAAAAAAAACGTAAAAATATAGCGGTAAGATGGTCGGATTTGTTGGCAAAATGATCAAGAAATTGTCAGGTCATTCACCATGGACATTAATCGGTGTATTGACCGGATTTTTGGTATTTGCCATTAGTTTACCTGTCTTGTTGAATAACAAGACTGTAGCTGAAACAGATAAAAAGAAGGAAGTCAAAGCTTCTCCAACAAGCAAAAGAAAGTCAAAGCGCATTGATTAAAAAAGTTTATATATTTAAAGTAGAAGGAGGGAGGAAGGGAATGTATATATACAATTATAATAAAAAAAAAAGAAAAAACTATTACTACTTACCATTATATACTCAACTTATAAATCTACAAATAAAATCTCGCGTACAAAAACACAAACAATTTTTTTTTTCCCCAAACACACACAAATTATACACAAAAAAGAATAAAAAAAAAAAAGAAAAAAAAAAGAGAGAATCGAAATCCAAGACGTAAATTCTACATACATTCTACTTCTACATTCTACTCTACAATGATAGGTGATCCTCTACAAGTATAATCCAACGATATTTAAATTTAAGGAGTTTTTTAAAAAAGTGTCAAAACATGAAATCCACTGATAATATTTTTAATGTATTAAATCCAAGCAACAAAAAAAAAAGAGTAAAAAAAAAAATAAAAAAAAAGAGACGCGTAACTTCTTTTTTTTTTTTTTTTTTTTTTTTACCTAAAATTTTTTTCTTGCGTTTAAAAAAAAGACAGTATTATCTACGATAAGGTTCAGGTGATTCGCGTCTATATCCACGGGCATCCATTGGGGGTGGAGGTGGGGGAGGAGCAGCATCTAACAAGAATACGTCAATTTTTTGCAATAAAATAAAAATGTATATCAAACTTACAAGGATCGTTCATTTGGCGGTCACGAGGGTCGTCCATAGGTGGGGGAGGACCACTTGTTGAGCGTCTAGGAGCAGGGCGATGTTCATCTTTCTTTGTAAGTCCAATATCCCTAATAATAAAAAAGACAATCAATATACATATATAAAGAAACCAATTTAAAAATTATATACCAATCAAGTCTTAAACGGCGTCCTTCAACACTGAATCCATCAAACTTTTCAAAGGCATCTTCAGCGTCACGACGATCTTCAAATTCAACAAAAGCAAAGCTATATACAGGAATGTAATAAGTACCAAAATAATAAACAAAATGCATATTTACACACAAAGAGAAAAAAATAATTTACCCCTTGTTCTTATTTGTAACAGCATCCATTGGTACAGTGATTGACTTTAAACGACCATAACGTTCAAACATGGTTGCGACCTATATTTGTAACAAAAATAAAAATAAACAACACGAAAAAAATACATATATATATTATATACTTTACGTCACGTTCAATAAAATCATAAGGAAGGTTACCAGCGTATATAGTTGTAGTTGTCTTTCTTTCTTGTTCGCTTCCTCTATCAACAGGTCTTCTTTGTCTTGATTTAGGAGGGAAACCACGTCCACCTCCACCGCCTCTTCTATCATCATAACGATCATTGTAACGGTCTCTGTGATCATAACGGTCTCTATGATCATATCTATCATAACGGTCTCTGTTATCGTAACGGTCTCTATTATCATAACGATCCTCTCGGTGATAATACTCGCGACGAGGATAAGATTCATATCTATCTCTTCCACCACCGCCGCCGCCATGGCTATTATAACGATCGTCATCACGGTAAGAACGTCTATCGTCATAATATCTACCGCCGCCAGGTGCTCCGCCACTAGTAGATGGAGAACGACGAGGAGGAGGTGATAATGATCTATCACGACCAGGAGAACGATTATCTCTTCTACCTCCACCTACAGATGAAGAAGATGAAGGTGGCACTGTATTATTAAGGTTACTAGGTGGAGGTGGAGGTGGAGGAAAGTCATCTACGTTTCCACTTTGTTGAGGTGAATCAGCCATTTTTATTTTTTTTAAAATATGTTGTGTTATAAAGTAAGCAAAAAAAAAAGGACAACCCCCCTCCCCTCTACTTTACTAGTGAAAAAAAAAAAAAAAAAAAAAATTGACCCCGACTTTAGTCTATACAAGCCACTTCTTTTGATCGCCAATTAAATATATATATCGTGTTTTTCGCCTTTTGAATAAGTTAACCCGTTTTACTCTTTTGAGAAGAATTACCCGACAGAATCAAATTTACCAATCAATCATTATTTTATGAAACTTTTGCTGCAAAAAAAAAAATCCCTTAACTTTTCTTAATGGAGTAAAAACCTAAATAATCTTGTGTAATAAAACCTCAAAAAATTCCCCGGGGAAAACATGAAATAGTATAAATACGACATTTTTTTGCTTTCCCATATTTTCCCTTTCTTTCTTTCCTAATCTATTGTATATTAAAAATATGTCCAACACAAATACTAGCTTCGTACTTCAAAAGAAAGATGAAATCTCCTTTGTAAGTATATATATATAAATATATATTTATATATATCCGCCACCAACATTTTTTTTTCTTCCTCAGGAACAAAGAGATATCCCAACTGCTGGACCTGGTGAAGTCATTGTAAACATCAAAGCAACTGGTATTTGCGGATCCGACGTTCATTACTGGACCCACGGTAATATTGGTCACTTTATCTGTAAAGCTCCCATGGTCCTCGGTCACGAATCAGCAGGTATTGTTTCCTCTCTCGGACCCGGCGTAACCAGTCTTAAAGTAGGTGATGCAGTTGCTTTAGAGCCAGGTGTACCTTGTAGAAACTGTGAGATGTGTAAGATTGGTAAATACAACTTGTGTCCCGACATGAAGTTTGCTGCTACTCCTCCTTACGACGGTACCCTCTGTAACTATTATAAACACGCTGCTGACTTCTGTTACAAGTTACCTGAAAGTATCAGTTTGGAAGAAGGTGCCATGATGGAACCTTTGTCCGTGGGTATTCATGCCGCTAGAAGAGGTAGTGTTAAATTGGGTGATAAGGTCTTTGTGTTTGGTGCTGGCGCCATTGGTTTATTGACCGCTGCTGCTGCTAAAGCCGCTGGTGCTTCTCATGTTACCATTGCAGGTTTGTTTATAAATTATATACAAAAATAACGCATCTCTTAATATTTTTTAAAATGCAGATATCTCTGAGTCAAAGTTGGAATTCGCAAAGACTTATTCTGCTGATAAGACTATTCTTTTAACAAAGAAACGTAGTGAGGGACAAGATAGTAACGATTTCGCTCGTCAACAAGCTGAAGAAATTATGACTGAACATGGTGTAGAACCTGTTAATGTTGTCTTTGATTGTACTGGCGCTGAAGTTTGTGTTCAAACATCCGTTTTTGTAAGTTTTTTTTTTTTTTTTTGTGGTGGTACTGAATTTTGTACTTAACTTTTGATGTGAATTAGCTTGTCAAGAACAATGGTTGTATTGTTTTAGTTGGTATGGGTGCTTCCGTACAATCTATTTCCGTTGCAGATATTTCTGCTAGAGAAGTTGATGTTAGAGGTGTTATGAGATATTGCAACGTAAGTACTTGCTATAAAAAGGGGAGGGTATTTTTTTTTCTAATTTTTTTTTTTATGCGTATGTAGACTTATCCTACTGCTATTGAAATGTTGGCTTCTGGAAAGATTGATGTCAAGGCTTTGATTACTCACAGATACCAATTCAAGGATGCTTTAAAGGCTTTCCAACACGTTAAGGAAGCTAGACAAGGTACCATCAAGGTTGTCATTTTAAACGAGTAGGAATTTTTTTCTGCGTGGATCTATATCACAAACTGTGATGACTTGTAGAGTTATTTGTATAAAATTGTAATAATAATAAAAAAAACATTATATCAAAAAAGAAAAAGCATAACATGTACAGGATTTTAACCTTTAAATGGGATGCTTGCACAATCGATTCTAGAATTAACTTATTTCGGGCCAAGTTGTGTCAAGTTGACGGCGCTATTTATCCCTTTTTTTAATCAGCTTTTCGCGCTGATTAAATCGTCTCAAAGCTTAATATAATTGTAGTAAGACTGCCTACAGCAGGTCTTTTATTACAGTAACAAGAGTTGGTTTTTTTTTTTGCTGTCAAAATCAGAAATATATGAGCACTCAACACGAAAATATCGTAAATACTATTGATAAAACGGTTTTCTTAGGAACCACCGCAAAAATTCTTTCGAACCACCGGTCTGTACATAGGAAGCTTAGGATTTTTTTTTCTTTGAAATTAGATTAATGTATAAATTTGTGATTTAGAGTTCCGGAAAAAGTAATTAAAAAAAGGAAAAAAGAGGGTAGATGAGCTAGAGTTCTATAACTAAACATTCCGTTTTTACTCGATTATATCATTGATCTCGTCTATCGAAATGAGTGAACGGGATATTGACAACTCAAAAAGTGCTATTGCCTGCTGATCGATCCAGGAAGACTGGTCGAATATACATCACCAATGGTATTGCCAAATAATTTCAAGAACGATACCAAGTGACAGAATGATGTCCTCAGGGATCTGTTGACAGGCCTTGTCGTGCAAAGTAAAGAGAGCAATCCATACCGTTTCCGGAAAAGGAAAAGTGTCATTAAGATTCATATCTTCTATTGCAGAGAGTCCATTTATGAAAGCAGGAAACAAAGAGTTCATTAGTTTCGGATCCTGATCGACATATACCACAGAAGCTTAGGATCAGGTATCCGGCGGTCTGAAAGCAGTATCCTCTAGACAATACAACTACGAGATACTGCTTTCAGGCCACCGGATATCCGATTATAAGGAGGGGCTGGATGTTTTGACAACTTTTTTTTTCTCTTTGATCCAAAAAAAAAAAAAAATGACCATAAGCTTCAACGTTCTAAATTACCCAGTTCGTAAAATTCCAAAACATCAAATTTGTCTTCAAAATTTCTTCTTCAAGGAAAAAACATACACTAATGTCTTGGCCATTCTAAACAATTGATCTCTTGAAAACCCCGTCGCAGTTTTCAAAAGTACTATCGACCAAGTCTGGACAATGGCGTTCCCGTTGTTTATGTGAGTATATTTTTTTTTAAAAAAAACCCCCTACATTTAAACTAATATGAAACGCAGGATATTTCGTTATGTCAAGAAAAACTTGAAAAAAGTCCCTTAGAAGGGTGTATATGTGACAAAAGGGATCATAGTAAACGTGAAAGAGCCCCCACCCCCAGACTTGCTCCATCCCTCAGGATTGCTCCACTGTTGTCGATGCCCCTCCTCCAGCTAGCGAAAATAGTTCTTCTGCCGGTCCTACTACGGATATTACAACCCATAAACGACCTTATCTTGACAGAATGAATTTCTATTTAAAACGCGCACGTATTTTATTAGAAGATGAAATAAAGGAAGATGAAACAAAGCTCAACGTAAAAAAAAGGCAATTAGAACAATTGATGAAAATTTAGTTGCTGAACACGCTATATCAAAGTGCTCCTATTTATAATAAAACGACCACTTTTTATCATTCCAATTTTTTGTGTTGTTAGTGCCTTTAATTCGAATACAATCGAACGGCTGCTATACAAGCTGGGCATAAGTTTTTTTTACTGAGTAAATCACATGAATAACAAGTCACGGTTCTGAGTCAATTTATAGCCCCATTCTTGCCAACGAAATACCCCCTTCTTCTTTATCAATCAAAAAAAAAAAAAAAAATGGGTCACCTGTAAGTTTTTTTTTTAAAAAAAAAAAAAAAGTCATCTTGTTAAACACTATTTCATAACTAGAGTTACTTTGGCTACGTGTTCATTGAACCAATGGGCCATGGATTTCGAAGGCAACCTTGAACGTATTTTAGAAAGTATTCGAATTGCAAAAGAAAAAGGTGCCAAGTTACGTGTTGGACCTGAACTTGAAGTAACGTAAGTTATCTTGGACCGTTTTTTTTTTTTTACATTGAAGTTAAGTATGACTGTAATAGAGGTTACGGTTGTCAAGATCATTTTTTGGAAGGTAAAAAAAAAAAAAAAAAGACGAAAAAGAAAAAAATGTAATATTGACAGAGATGATTAGGCGATACCTATTTACATTCTTGGGAAGTACTTGCGGAGATTTTAAAGAGTGACGAAGCACAGGATATGATTTTAGATATTGGCATGTAAGTAAAAAAAAAAACCAAAGAAAAACGACCACAACAAACTAAAAAAAAAAAAAAAAAAAAAAAAAAAAAAGGCCTGTCATGCATAAATCAGTTAAATATAACTGTCGTGTAATTATCGCTGATGGCAAAATCGTACTGATTCGCCCCAAGATTTTTTTGGCCAACGACGGTAACTACCGTGAATTACGATTCTTCACTCCCTGGACCACAAGAAAAGTAGAGCAATACTATTTACCTCGTATGATTTCCAAAATTACTGGCCAGGTAATATTATAAACAGAAACACACGCACATATACTCATACACAACAGACTCTGGTTCCTATCGGCGATTGTGTGATCAGTACATTAGATACCTGTGTCGGCTGCGAAACCTGCGAAGAACTCTTCACCCCCGCCAGCCCGCACATCGCCATGGGCCTCGACGGCGTTGAGATCTTCACCAATAGCAGCGGAAGCCACCACGAGCTCCGTAAACTAAACACCCGTATTGATCTGATCAAAGCAGCCACACAGAAAGTAGGTGGTATTTACCTCTACGCCAATCAACAAGGCTGTGACGGCGACCGTCTTTACTACGACGGATGTGCCATGATTGTCATGAACGGCGATATTATTGCGCAGGGATCTCAATTCTCGCTTCACGACGTTGAGGTGATCACTGCTACTGTGGATTTAGAAGACGTGCGGTCCTACCGCGCACGTATGGTAAGCCGTGGTATACAAGCAGAGAACACGCCTGCGTATCAGCGCCAAGAGGTCAAGATGGCATTAACACACAGTTACATTGAAGACGATATCCATATCCGACCTACCAAATCACGTGCTCCCTTCTACCACACACCCGAAGAAGAGATTGCATTGGGACCTGCCTGTTGGTTATGGGACTACTTGCGTCGATCAAAGACCGCCGGTTACTTTTTACCGTTGAGTGGTGGTATTGACAGTTGTGCTACTGCTACTATCGTTGCCTCCATGTGTCGTCTTGTTGTGAAAGAAGCTGCAAAAGGTAACAGACATGTGCTGGAAGACGCTCGTCGCTTAGCAGGGGACGCAAACTACACGCCTACCGATCCTCGCGAATTTGCCGGCCGTATCTTCTACACATGCTATATGGGAACCTCCAATTCAAGTAACGAAACGCGTCAACGTGCTAAAGATTTAGCTGCTGTCATCGGCAGTTATCATACCGATCTTGACATGGACACCGTTGTCAAATCGATCCATACCTTGTTTACATTTGTCACTGGAAAATCACCAAATTACAAAGTGCACGGCGGATCCACTACCGAAAATTTGGCGCTTCAAAACATCCAAGCCCGTCTTCGCATGCTGCTTGCCTACTTGTTTGCACAGCTATTACCTTGGTGCCGTAACGTCAGCGGAAACCTGTTGGTGCTTGGAAGCGCCAACGTCGACGAAAGCTTACGAGGATACCTTACCAAATACGATTGCAGTAGCGCAGACATCAACCCCATCGGCGCTATTTCCAAACGCGACTTAAAGAGGTTTATCGCCTACGCCGAAACGAAGTTTGAAATGCCTATTTTAGGAGATTTCCTGTGCGCGGTACCTACTGCTGAACTCGAGCCTATTACCGCGGACTACGTGCAGTCGGACGAGGCAGATATGGGCATGTCTTACGACGATCTCTCGCATTACGGCAGACTTCGTAAAGTCAGTCGGTGCGGGCCTTACTCCATGTTTTCTAAATTGGTGCATGAGTGGGGTGATGACATGCCTCCGACTGAAGTTGCTGCAAAAGTCAAGCGTTTCTTCTTTTACTATTCGATTAATAGACATAAGCTTACAACTTTAACTCCTGCCTATCATGCCGAAGCGTATAGTACTGATGATAATCGTTTTGATTTAAGACCCTTCTTGTACAACGCTTCGTGGAAATGGCAATTTAATAAGATTGATAAGCAGGCTCAAGAGTTGGAGAGGTTGACAAGAGAGAAGGAATTGAATAGTCAAGTCGATTAAAAAAAAAAGTTTTTTAATAAAAAAAAATATATGATGGGATATGCTTTATTTTTAATATAATGTAAATCACTAGGATTTTTTAAAGCTTAGCGGCTATTTGTGAGCTATTTTTATTGCCACTTAAAAAAAGGGGAGGGAAGGCGATTTAATACGAAAGAAAAGAAAAGAAAAGAAAAGAAAAAAAAAATTACTTACACTTGTCTTTCTATAAAACTCGATACCTTTTGTCGAACTCCAAATTTTCCAGGACGACTAGCTTCAAACCAGTTTAAGAGTTCTCCGTCTTTCTTAAGATTGTATCTTCGTATAACATCTCTTATCTCCTTATCAGATGGTAAACTATAACGGCTGTACGGGTTTACACAAAAATCAGATTCGGTTGAAAAGTAAAGTTGGTGCGTTTCTAAAGCGTCAAATATCTTTACACGTATATCATCTTCTACATCAATGTCTTCTAATTTTTTAGGGTACCAGTGTCGTTCTCTTTTACCTGCTACGTGTCCAACCATACCTTCTTTCAAGTCATGCGTATACTAATGCAGGAGGGTTAATATTTTGTTACTAAAAAAAGAAGAGAACTTACAGGCATTCTTTGCCATAATCTATACTCCATACGAATACATTCGTTATACGATAAATGTTCTGCTCGACGAAAGCATTCCAACATAACTTTTAAACTAGTAGGAGAACCTCGAAGAATAGCTTTAACGCAATCAAGGGCGAATTTACTTGCGTCTTTTGTCAACGCTTTAATAATTTCTTCGACTGAATTATAATTGAAACATCTGCGTTTATACAGTTTAGAAAAAAATAGAGCTTAAAGCCTTTTTGCTTTTGTATACCTTTCAATCACATCCAACTTGTGTCCAAATAAAGTATAACTAGACGCTTTATGATCTTGTTTCACTGCGTATGATTCAATCACTCTGTTAACTGAGTCGTGTGTAGCATCTTCGAGTTCGTTTAGTTCGGCTTGCATAGCCGACAGGTTTGAAGAATGAACATAGTGAGAGGCTAGACCACAAAACCTATATACATGATAAATTAGAATTGCATAAAATTGATTATAATGTAGTATATTTACAATGTATCTTCTGCTTGAAGACGGTGACCAGTTAAACCAAGATACAAACCCAAGTTGCCATCATAACGTGACAACATAAACGAAGTGCTGCTGTCAATAAACGACCCAATAATAGTTTCAGGCATTGCATACAGCGTATTTTCTGTAGCTATTCTAAAAGGCACTTGGCCAACTAAACCTGATCCTGCACCCACTATATATAAAAATGTCAGTGTTTTTTTCTTGTAGATAACTATTTTATCTTACTAGTAACTCCATCCATAATAGCAACGATGGGTGTATTCATCGTTCCAATAAACTGTAGCAATTCATAGAATTTACCTAGATTAGAAATGACTTCATTTGTTGCACCAAGTTCTTCTTTTGAAAGAAGTCCTGCTATGCCTTTAACTGAATGTTACTATTCTATTTTATTTTTATTTTTTTAATTACAACGTTGATACTTTACTTTTAATGTCACCTCCAGCAGAAAATATCTTTCGCTTATTGTTTCCACCACTGATAGTGATCAATTTAGCATCAGGAGATTTCTCCCAAACCTAGAAAAAAAAAAAAAAAAAAAAAAAGAAGGGATTAGATGCAATAAAAAAATTAATAGTATAATTTACTTTAAGATACGGATATAAAATAGAAACATTTTTGATCCATATAGAGTTGAGATCTCTTGGTTTGTTTAAAACAAGGTGTCGAGATTGCTTGTACTTATGAACAAGGACAACGGGTTCTTCCTATACATACGCGATGAATTATGCCGGTTTATATACTAGCATAACATAAACTTACTTGGATCACTTTATCGGACATGGAGCGCCTTTTTCTTTTTTTTTAAAAAAAATATGTAAGAAAGAAAGAAAAAAAGGTGAAGTAGTTTGCTTTTATATTTACATGGTACATGCATAAGCTAACTTTTTCATTTTTTCGTACGGCAAAAAAAAGAAAAAAAGAAAGAACGCCCCAAACTGATATAAAAAAGGGAGAGACTTTAGTACATATTACTTTACAAGTTTGGAGAGGGATATTTTAATGCATATCTTTAAGAACATATTGGGGTAAAAAAGAAAAAATTGCGCGTACAAAAAAACGATTGATACCAAGATAACGGTTTTCCTATTATTGCATACCGTACGGACATTTTTTATGCAATGCAGTACGGTATTATATCTAATTTGGAACTATCATAGTAAAAAAGTAACTGTAATGATCGGCATTAGTTTTAACTAGTACAGGTTTATTTTTATTTTAATTAACTCGTCATTGACTTATCATCATAAGTAAAAATGCTTTTATCACCGCACACGCGTTGAGCAATACAACAAACTAATAAAGCATGAGAGAAACATATATTTCCTTTTATTGTAGTAGTAATACATAAAAATAGTTTGTTTTTTTTTCATGTATGTAAGCTGCATATTAGTTTAATCACGTCAGTCGATGAATCCCTTTCCAATTAAAATAATAAAATGATAACTCTTCAATTCCTACAAAAAAAAAACACAGAAAATTTTAATGTGGGCAGATAAAAAAAAATAACCATAGTGATCGATAAGCTTGCTCACTCCTTTATTAGCATATTTGAGTACAAGGATATTATTGGTTACCATGCACGCACACAGAAATACATGTAGTGTTACCCAATTGACTATCGATTAAATGCATACTTTTGCACATGAAGGAATAAGTTTATTTGTTTTAAAATAGTATAGGCGTTTTAAATAGGAAAAAGGTCACCCACCAAAAAAAAAAAAAAGGAGCATGTGATCAACGAAGAGTATTGAAATAAAAATACCATTTATAATTACGTGCATTTTACAGCTTATAATATATGTATATATATATATCATTCGATATTTCTATTTGAAGTTAAAAACACGGCCCATAGATGTCCGAATTTCCCTTTATACCAAATGTCCTGAGTTTACAGCATGACCAATAGCAGAACCTACTTGTGTTCCAGCATTTTTAGCAGACGCTTCGATATCCTCTTTTGTTCCTGGCACTGTTGGGTTTTCTATTCCGCTCATCGTACTTTTCACGCCTTCCTTTATAGCTAAAAGTGCCCAACCTACGGTACGAACTAATCCATCATCGCGTTTCTGTAATTTATCTGTATCCATTCTTGATGCTTGTGAGTGTCGTTTTGTAGGTGCTGCTTGCACCATAAGACCAAAAGCGAGCGTAAAAACTATAATGAGTACTGCGATTGATCTTTGAAGCATTTTTATTTTTAAAAAAAAAGTAGTGATAAATGGGGGTCTATATTTTGCGAGGGATGTTATATACAAATTGTTTAAAAGAAAGGGAATAAAATATAAATTAAAAAAGAAACGTCTAGATGGTTTTCTTTTTTTTTAAAAAAAAAGAAAGTAGTTTTTATATATATACATTGAACCTCCTTTTTTTTTTAGTGCTTTAGATTGTCATGTTAACAAACTGCATAAACGACCATGTAATTTATTTCAGTATCTTTTTTAAACAAGAATAGCTACCTCCTATATACCACTCTCTTTCTCTCTTTCTCTCTTTCTCCCTTTTTTTCTTTGATACTATCTGAAAAAAAAAAACCCACTATATATACACTCTTTATTTTAAGCTATAAAAAAATCGAATAATTTTTAGTTGAAAAAGGGAAAGGGAAAGGGAAAGGGTTAAAAAGGGAAAAACGCAGTAACAAGTGATAATTATGTTCTGAATTAAAAAGAATACATGATCCCTAACTTTATAATAGACACTATCCAAATTAAAAAGATTACAGTGAAAACGTTGGGCGTCACCAGTTTTTTTTTATTTTTTTTAGTGAGGGTCCAAGATGTTAGTTAGCCTTTTCTAAAAATGTCATGCCTTTCTGCCAAGCACACAAGAAGAAGAAGAAAAAGTTCGTGGGAACGGGAAAGATCTATTCACACGATAGCAAAAAATGTAAGCTCACTACCGAAAAAGAAAATCAAAATTCGGGTAACTAAGTCTAGTAGGCATTGGTTACCTCACTTTTATATGTGACATGGAAAAAAAAAAAAACGCTCAAATAGTCTTGACAGTATTGACAGTGGCTTTTTTTTTTTTTTTTTTTTTTTTTATAAGTATACATCTTTTCTCTTTACGTAAAGAAAATTTTAACGTTATACTTTTTTCGATCTGCTAATTTTTTTTTGGCTGTCGGGGTTATTCTTTAGATGCTCGAGAAAACTTTCTTTTTGATAATAGAATGAAGATACAGACAAATCAAATTCACTTTGTACCCCGGTATAAGACCTTGTGCTTTTTTTTTTCGGAAACACATCATTGTAATACCATTTGAGCCAATAAAGAAAACCGCTCAAATTAATACCATCTTTTGTTTCGTGTGAAATTTAAACTCGCGATTGTGAGAACATGCTATAATGTTATTAGGTCCCCCCTTTTTTTTTTCTGTATTCGTATTACATTTGTCAAAACATGTGTTAAAGAAAAATAAAGCCATCTTTTTCAGTTCATAAATCAACCAATTGAAGCCAAAATATACTTTTTTAAAGGGACAAAAAATATCATTTTTTAGTTATTGCATTTATATTATACCATCTTATTAAAAACTAAAGTTTCTTATTATCAGTGTTATCAGTCGCACAATGTGCAATTGAATCTAATATTACAACGTAAACCTTTTATCCTAATTAGTAAACTCCATCGAAAAAAAAAGCATATGACCTTTTAATTATTATTTTGAAAGAAATATAACGTTAATGATTTGTTGGGGATTCATTTCTGTCTCACAGAATGCAGAAACCAAGGAAACTTAAGAAGGCTGCTTATTAGCTCTTGATTACGAACGGTTTCGGGGGAAAAAAAATTATATATAAGCCAACCATTTTATTTCAAATTGTATATTTTATTTTATAAACTTTCATTTATACAATAATGTCATTTACTGGCGATAAGAAAGATCTTAAGCATAAGGATTTCTCCACACATGCTACAAGTGGTACATATATATATTTAAACTTTTTATATTTTGCCTTACATTAACATTTCTTTTTCTCCTGTAGAGCGCGATTTTGAAATCGGAAGTCTAAGTGATAAAGATGTACTTGTTGATATTGACCGATCCAACGCTGGTTCGTCCTGGATGGCCTATTTCAACGTTGTTTGTGTTGTAGCCGGTACAGGTATTCTCGGTATCCCGTACGCTTTAAGACAAGGTGGCTGGATGGGTCTTCTCATCTTATTCTTGGCCTGGACCATGTCCTCCTACACCTCTACAGTTTTGATCCGACTCTTATACGTAAACGGTAAAGTCCGCATGAGCACCTACAAAGAAGTCGCTACTGCTGCCTTTGGTCCAATCGGTGGCTGGCTTACTTTCTTCTTCAACACCTGGATTGTGCTGGGTGCTCCTATTCTTTACATGGTACTTTCTGGCTCTAACTTTAACGAACTCTGTAAGGGAACTGCTGGTGAAATCGGTTCCGATAACTGGACAATTATTCTTAGTGTTGTTATTGCTATCCCTTTTATCTTGGTCAAGACCATGAAGGAAGTTGCTTGGATGAGCGCCGTCGGTGTCATTGCTATCTTTATGGTTGTATTCGTCGTCTGGATTATGGCTATTATCGATCAACCTAACCAGGTAAATATCAGCCATGATCCTGTTATCTGGGACATGTTCCCTATTGCTCTTGCTACCATTTCATTCAGTTTCGGTGGTAACGTTGTCTATCCTAACGTTGAAGCTTCTATGAAAAAACCTCGCAATTGGGCCAAGGTCTCTTGGGGTGCTTTAAGTACTTGTGCCGCCATGTATCTTATTGTTGCTGTTTCTGGCTATTACGTTTATGGTACTACCGTTGAAAACCCTGTCTATACCTCCCTTCCCGAGAACGCTGGTCGTACTGTTGCTATTATCGTCATCACCATCAACGTCTTGTTGTCCGCTCCTATTTTAACTACTTCTTTCTCCTTGGATTTGGAAGAGATGTTCAATATCTCGGTAGAAAGACATGGTAAAGTCAAGGAATTCATTTACCGTGCCATTCTTCGTATTATTATCATGGTAGTTATCTGTGTCGTTGCTGTTGTTGTTCCTCATTTCGGTGCCTTGATGTCTTTAATTGGTGCCTTTGCTAACTGTGCACTTATCTTTATTTTCCCTGTTCTCTTCGACTTTAAATTGGCTGGGTTCCGTCACAAGCCTTACTATGAACTTGCTTGGTGTGCTCTCACTGTTCTTCTTGGTTTAGTTGGTTTAATCTTTGGTACCATCGAAGCCATCAAGGAATTAATTGCTGCTTATCAGTAAACCCATAGTCTATCTACTTTCTTTTTTAAACCCTTCTTTTTTTGTGTGTGTGTATATACCCTAATCCTCAAATTTTTTTTTTCTTAATTATAATAATATATCTTAGCTTAAATTTTTAACATAAATTACGTACGATCTGCTTGATGACTTCATATAAATTGGATATAATGATATCATTTGGTTACACCAAAAACCTTAATATAGTCTAAAAATCATGCTAATTTTTTTTCTTTTTTCCTTTGTGACGAGTGTTCCAGATTTTTACAAAAAAAAAAATTGTATAAATACCAAAAAAGAACTGATCATTTAATTTTTTTATTTTTATTATTCCTATAAACAAAAAAATGTCTAATACCAACAAGAACGAAAACGTCGATGCTACAACACACCCTTCCGTCTACCGAGACACAATCAACCAAAAGGTGAATCAAAAGGTGACTGGGTGCAAAACTGAATGCTCAAAGAACGAAAGTAAAGGTCAAGACGACTGGGACTTATACCCAAACATGATCCGACAAGTCGAAAACCAAGGGTCTCCCGAACAAGTTGAACATCTTCATGACTTGGAGCATACATCAAGCAGATAAAAACCTAACAAATAATGTACATAATAAACTACTTTCTTTATTTATAAATATGACAAGTCTTGTCTTTTTAATCTTTCATCTCTTTTTCTTTTCCAAGTATCTTTAAAAACTTTTCGCACCTTTTCCAAATTGTCTTTTACATTTGCTTCTGCAAGTTCATGTAACTTGTTTACTTGTTCCGAAGTATACACAAAGTTCCAAGTGCTGCAGAACTCGGCATTTTGTGGATCGAACTCGGGATCATAGTTCTCATTTACGATCAAAGGGAAATAAATCAAGGTGATCGGGTTCGTGTTTTCCGGGTACGTTGTCATAGTATTTGAATCATCATTTTTATCAGGTGTTGTTTCTGACGAACTAGACTCGAATACAGTACATGTATTTAAAGTGTATTTTGAAGTAGGCTTGCAGCTTTCTTTTGTTTTTTCCGAGGATTTGTTGTTACTTTCTTGAACAACAGGTATATTATCAGTATCTTGTTTAGGCCACCCAGCGCCCGAGGGCCAACCATTAATACCACGACGTTTGACATAACCTTCAGCACGATCGAAAAAAGGGGTATCCTGAATATCCGCACTAAGATCCAGGGATAAAATCACATCTACGTCACGTCCTTGTCTTAAAAGCGGGTAAAACGGTATATTATTGTCCATGCCAGCATCCATCAATCCAATTTGTTCTGATTCAACTAAACTTTCCGATCTTAAAATCTCTTCGTGTGTTTCATCTTTTGTTTGTACTTTGGTGGCTAATTTATAAAATGGATTGGGAAACGACGCGGGTGATATGGGATGAATCGTAGACACTGATGATTGGTAACTGTCGATCATTTCATCGGCCTTTTCAATAGCGGAAGTAGGTAAAAGCATACGGATCTCTTGATAGAAATGTGCTAAACTGGCTACAAATGCAGATCCAAACATACCCATTAAAATACCTAAACTTTGTTCCGGTAGTCTTTCTATGCTTTTTCCTGCTTCGAATTTTCTTCCAAATGACCAAATAGGAATCCAAGCTATATTTATATAGTGTTAATGTTTACTGTTCTAGCTGTAATATAAAGTTTTTAGACTGCGCTTACCATTAATCTCTTCACTACCCATATCATAAGGTGTAAATTCAAACCACTGGTATAAATCACTCGATTCCTCTTCTTCTTCTTCAGCTTCAGAACCTTCACTTTCTTTCTTACTCTCTTCTTCTTCTTCTTCTTTAATATCTTTATTCTCTACATCTTTTTCCTCTGTATTTTTTTCCTCTGTATCTTTTTTCTCAATATCTATATCCTCTACCACTTCTTCGG
This sequence comes from Thamnidium elegans, assembly GCA_025201345.1. NCBI lineage: Eukaryota > Fungi > Mucoromycota > Mucoromycetes > Mucorales > Mucoraceae > Thamnidium > Thamnidium elegans. Next base: position 368,924 of record JAIXMG010000021.1, read on the forward strand.
ATTTCTTTGACGAGATTGTTTCTGCCTTTGTGACACCTGCTTTCTGAATTTCATGTCTTACGGCACAGTAAATTGGCATAGGCAACGACCCATCTTCAAAATATACTCTCTGTCTTGATAACTTGATCTCGTTCTTTTTCAGCAACCTTGGCTTTACCTCTGCACCATCATCTTCTTGAACCGTTTTGGCATTCTTATCGTTCAATGACGGATCTTCAATAAATTCACTATACGCAGGATGAACCTCTCTATCATCTTCATCGTCGGTATCCGGTGCAGCTGTAACTGTAATCTTTCGCGATAACAAAGTACCTCCCAACAACATACCAAAGATATCCACTAAACTAACAGTGCCATTTTGCTGGTAATAACGTTGAATGACACCATGGAGTATGATTTTAGCGTTATGACGTGATGCATTCAGAACGGTTAAAAAATTAGACAAGTTGGCAATATGCGTATGGATTCGACTGGAGAGATGGTCTTTTAAGGTAGAGACAGATGCGTTTGTTAAAGGGCTGTAAAGTTGAGACATGGCCCATGTAGAGCCAGAAACACCTTTTTTATATATCAGTATCGAGCGAAATATATTTCTAAGGGGCTTTACTTTACCTGCCATGTATAATACGCAATCTAAAATTCCAGTTTCACTCATGGCGTTCAAATAACCTGAGCAGCTTACCATGGCTCTATACCCACCACCACTAAATAAATCCCCCGTATTATTACTCCTATTATTTTTATAATTATCATAAAAAGGTTTTACCTTGACGCCATACCAATATTAGGTATATCTTCTAACTCTACTTCATTCTCATCCACCCCAATAAAAAACGCAAAAGCAGCCTTCATTCTTAACTTTCGAACTTTTGCAAACTCGACCTCTTCTTTCGACAACTCCTGACCCTCTCTTACATACGCATCGTGTTCGATCTCAGGGTGCAAAACTGGATCATCATCCTCTTCCAAAGATTCATTCACGATCCGTCTAAAATCCTCTAACGATAAGAACTCCCAAAACGAATTATACATTTCCCTGATGGTTTCGATTTGATTTTCGAAACTGGGATACAGTGAGGATAACTTGGTCTTCAGTTCTTCAAACGAGGTAGGGATAACACTTGTTAAATAATCGGATGTGTTTTGCGAGAACAAGTTGCTAAGGAAATCGTCGGCGGAACTATCGAGTACAAGATTGTCTGGTAGCGCTGCAACAAAATCATTGTATAAGGAGTTGTTGTCTACTTTATCAATGAGTTCCTTTTTGGTCTTTGCTGTTACGCTTCGATCCTTTGCCACGTTATTGTTTCTGGTCCGGTAATAAACTGTGCCTAGAACTGAAACCGTAATAAGTGTTGCAAGCGCAACTTTCGAATTTGTTGAAATACTTTTTGTTATTAAAGAAGAGTTCTTTGAAGTCATGTTTTTTTTAAAAAAAAATAAAAAAGAAAAGAAAGAAAAGAAAGAGAAAAAAGGAGAGGCTTATTTTTTTTTTTTTCCCGTCAAAAAAAAAAGAAAAAAAAGAGATAATACCAAAAAAAGAACAATGACGATTTGTTCATATATCGTACAATCGTGTCATATATTACACCAAGTTGAAAAAACTTTTTTTGTTACACTAAAATACGTACCCAGATACTATTTAGAGCTAGCGTCAAGACGACTGGACTTATTCAAAAGGAACCCAATTTTGAAAGCTAATGTTTTTTCTTGAAATTGTACACCTTCTATAGAAAAAGGAACAAAAAGATGGGAATCCTTTTCGAAAAGAATAGATATCATAACTAATATGTTTTCCTTGATTTTGAAAACGAGTTTTGGAGTAAAGTCAAAGTCTGTAAAATTGAAATTCGTCTCAATAACATTTCTTAATATTATGTGTTCTTGTTCTTGTAATCACTTTATTTATGCAAAGACTAGCGATCCTTATTCCCACATTACTATTTTATGGTTATATTATATACCTTTAACGTCTTCATTATTGTTATATTTACATAATAGAGATATATTACACCTTACATATATGTATTACTCTATATAAAGTAACTGTTTTTCATTATCTCAGCTAAATCAATAATTTACCACATTCCTTTTTATAAAATGCAATGTGAAATAAAAGCTGCCCAATATTCTCTATTATCTTTTCAACACGTACATTGCCAACAGCTCATTTTATATTTACATATTCTCAAATATAATTTATTAAAGAGTATTTTTTTATTTACGACATAAAGGGGGGGGACCTGATTTAGTTCTCAAGATCAAATATAGTCTTGATTAACAGAATCAACCACAAGAAGTTCACTGATTCCAAAAGTAGCGTTCCCAATTAGATAAAAATAAAATAAGAAGTAAAATAAACGAAAGAAGAGCGAGGATTGGGAACGGTGGAAGCTTCAACTCACCCTACAATAGTCTTGGCAAGCCAACAAACCGTTGTACAGTTCTAGTTGAATGAGCTTCCGGTAGAGAATCGTATTGTATCTGAAATTACTCACAACTCATAGAAGACCCTTATCTATTGTAAGTACGGACTAAAATCAGCACTTACAACAAGCAAACTACTGAATAAACAGCCATGAGAAGAAAAGACAAATATCCCTTTGCGATTTTTTTTTCTGTACGCGTGAATTAAGATGGCCAATTATCCAGGTGTGTAACACATTAAACTTAGGTTCGGCTATCAAACAAACAAAAAAAACGAAATATCTCAACTGTGACGTAAAGATTACACAAGTTGATGTATTTTGAACGAAAGCAGTGCTAAAATTTGAAACAGGCTAGATGAACAGTATTACTACTGGTCAAAAAAAAAAAAAAAAAAAAAAAAAAAAACGAATATATATAATGCAAGGGATGTACACTTTTTTTTTTTTCTCTTCTTTAACCTTTACGAGATATATACAAAAAAAAATGAATTACGTTAAAGGAAAGATCGCAGAAAACTTGCACGTACCCGAAATTGTAGAAACTGTTCGAGTTACTGGCACAAGACAACTCACACAATTTGAAAAGAGGTTTCCTTACTTGAATCAAACTTTACCTACTACCAGAATAACCGACAAGCAAAGAACAAAGCAATTGAAAAAAATTAAACGATTGGCAGGTTGGTTAGATAATGCAGTACCTCATTCACCTATACCTTTTGGTATTGATTCTATTCTTGTAAGTAATATATGTTATATACACACGAAAAAAAAACAATTGATTGTTAACCGAGTAATCTAGGGTTTCATTCCTTTGGTTGGTGGATCAATGGGTGGTTTACTATCACTTTATCAAGTCTATTTATCTACTTCATTCGGTATCCCTCTTTGGTTATTCGCTCTTATGATTTTCAATATTGTAGTTGATTTTGTCTTCAGTTTGATTCCTATTGCTGGTGGATTCCTTCACATGTTCTATAAGGCTAATATTTACAACTATGAAGAACTGCGCGATTATGTAGAGTCACCAGAGTACTTGGAGCGAGTGCAATTAAGAGAATCTACTTCCAAGACAAAAGATACAAGTCCCGGTGAAATAACTTGGACTCAATTAGGCGCAGATGTCAAGAATATGGTACCAGCGATACCTCTATTAACTAAGCAAGTCCATAAAAAAGCCATGTAAATAAATAAAGTTATTTTGTACATTTTTTTTTTTTTTTTTACTCGCCACATTTGGCTCTCAGATGTTGCCACGTTTTCCGCTCTAAAACAAAAAGCATTAGCTGGGACTTTTTTTTTAGTCACAATGACGATCATAGACAATACTTGTCAGTCATAATGAGAAACACGTACTGCAGAAAAAAAAATGAGGCTTTTTTTTCCGTGATCATGTCATTTTTTTTTTTTTTTAATTAGACCTTCTCTCGTGACAGATAAGAAAAGGCGCTTACTAGAGCTTCTTTTAAGAAAAAGAAAAACCAAGTCGAATTCAAAAGCAGAATCGTATGTCAAATGTGTAGATTTTATAAATTAAAAAGGTTACTGTAATCGTATTCCAAGTACAATTCGACAATACTGATTTTCTCAGGGTGTTAAAATTATCTTTTTTATTTTCGGTGGTTACAACAGAAAACTCTTTTTTGTGTGACATTTTTTTTTTTTACTTGGAGGATTTTCTTCGTCTTATTAATCAATTCGAAGCTTTAAGAACCCATTACTTTTTTCTCTTTTTTTTTTTCGGTTATGAACAAGACACTGCCAATAAGATAAGCAGGCATTATTTAAAAAGATAATCCTGTAGAAATGTTTTGAATACACGTTTTATAAATAGGGAAATGATAAACAGTGTTACTCTAAATATAACGTACATGTCGCTAAATTAGGCACAATACATCTACTTTGGGTTTCCGGTGCCATCATCCAGGAATGGTAATAAAAAGCACAGTTACCATAAATATAATTCGAAAAAAAAAGTACTACTTCCTCTCTTTTTTATTATTATAGCAGTAGCTTTTATAAAAAAAAAAAATAGTAGTAATTAGTAAAAAAAAAAAAAAAAAAAAAAAAAACGATCTAGTTATAAAGAAAAAAAAAATCTTTTTTACAAAGAAAAAAGAAAGAAGGGGGGGAAGTGGGGGAGAAGGACTATTCTTTAAAAGGTAATTCAAGTGAAGAATATTACAAATTATTAAAAAAACTGCGAGAGTTTTGATCAATCCAGATGCCCTGTCACAGAGGGTGGGACGTCGTATTTGACCAAAATATTGTTACCATAGCAACCAAAAGCCAGCATCAAATAGGCAGACGGACATAGCAACGTGGGACAAAAGGCTGGACCAAAATCGCGGCCCTTGTGACTTGACTTTCCGTTTCACAAATAGATTATTGCTGCGCAGCAAAAAAAATATATAAAAAGGTTGAATTTTTTCGTTTTTCCCTTTTTTTTTTCCCTTTTTTTTTTATAAATTTATCCCCCCTTCTTATACATAGTATACCCTTATTGACTTTTTTTTTTATATACTGGGAATATATAAAACTTCTTTCTACAAAAAAGTCAACTAAAAATCTTTCATACATAATTAATCCTTTTTTAAATTTGCATTCATCACTTTACTTTAACATGACTTATTCCAGCACCCTTAATATGAACGATCTCAACGAGATCTTATTTCCTCACAACGATACCATTAACAGTAAACCTGTTAATACCAAATCTAACGAATTTAATTTCGTCCAAGTCTGGGAAGACATAGATGGTGAGTACAATGAAGTATCAGAGTTTGTAGAAGCATGTAAACTGATTGTTTCCAATAATATTATAGCCGCTGCGATTGCACTTAATACGCAATCAGATTGTTCTACTAATATTATAGAGCAAAACTCTTTAGCTGCTCTTATTGGTGATATCGTTCCTGCTGCCGCTGCCGTAGTAGCTGGTTATGGTGAATCTCCACACATGAATACTCCCTTCTTGGATCCATGTGTCGGTACACCTTTTACACCTTCTTCTTCTTCTTCTTCTTTTACTCCACATCTAGCCCAGTTTCATAACTCCCCTTATTACTCCCCCTACGCATATAATAATAACGTAGGTATGACACAGCAAGATGACATTCAAGTCTCTAATTACTTGAAAGCTGATGTATCATGGCAAACACCTATCCCAGCTGATCTATTTGCCACCGTACCAATTTCCTCAGATGATGTATCACCAGAACTATTAAATACGTACGACAATTTCAATGGAAACCCTACACAATTATTATTGGATACTTCTTTACCTCAAGTTATATCCAACAACAACGATGATTCAGATTCTCTTTTCCCTCCTTTATTTTCTGATGAACCTACTGAATTAAGCAATACTATGGACTCAAATCAACACGATATCTTTACTGCGGAAGATTTCGAAGCTAGCAACTTCTTGGAAGATTGCTTTAACGATAGTGCATTTGATATGCATGCTGCTACCAATGCAGTTGAAAACAACAAACCTATGAAGGAAGAAGTGCAAATAAAATCAAAACCTAACAATAAACGCAAGAACAAGGAAAATAATGCACCAAAGACAAACAAGCGATTCAAGGCCTCTACTCCTGCTGAAGATAACAAGGACCGTAAATTCGAGTGCAATATCTGTCATGCTACCTTTAACCGTCGTTATAATCTTGGTACCCATATTAAAGTGCATTCTCCTGCAAGAGTGAAAGACTTTGGTTGTCATTTATGTACCAAAGCATTTGACCGTAAACATGATTTAACTCGACATATCGCTACAGTGCATAATGGTGAACGTGCTTACAACTGTAATTTATGTACTTCTGCCTTCAGCCGAAAAGATGCTTTAGTAAGACACGGTATCCAAAAGCATCAAGCTAAACCTTGACTCTTTCGATTTATCTCTTCTTCTTTGTAATTACCCTCTATGACACCTATTTTCTTCTCTTTTTATCATTTACTTTTTTAAAATATTTTTCTTCCCTTTTTTCTATTTTTTTTTTTTTTTTTTTTTTCTTTAACAACTCCCTTTTTATATGTTCAAAAATAAAGTTTTAAAAAAAATCTCTACAAAATATAACCCTTTTTTTATTTGTTTTGTAACTTTGGTTATCCATAATAGGTCTATGTACGATAAAGAATGTATTCCGAGTTATCCATTCTGACCCTTTAAAAAAAAGTACTTGGAAAATTAACTTGTAACTAAATGACTACATCTTCCTCTTGAGCACGAGAGAAGTCGTTTTGATCACTTAACAGGATACAAACATCATCGTCGTAAGCAAGAAGCTTGAGAGTTGACGAGTCAGCATGAGCCCCTTCTGTACATGTTAATATCATTATATTTTTAAACTGGCGAATTAACTTACCAGATTATTGGTATTTATATCAACACTGGAAACTAGTACGCTTTCAAACGAAGAGTTTCTAAACGAACGAATCCCATCCAATTCGTCCTTAATAAAATATTCATTCCAAGTTATATCTTCAGGATCAAAAATTAACGAATGGCTAGGTCTACAAATAAAAAAGTTAAATGATTGATTTAATACAGTTGTATTGACACTTACTGATCATAAATACTTTTTTCAGATAACTCCTTCGTCCTCAACTCTACAATAGTTCCAATCGATAGCGTCCACATATTTGTTCCGTCTAAAGAACTACAATTTTCTCCTTGACAATTTTACTTGACGAGCATTCGACACTGCTTGTTGTGCTTGCTGTGCTTTTGCTTGAAATGAATGTTGTGTTTGTTATGCTTGGTGTACTTGGTGCTGTTGGCGTGGCTGTTATGCTTGTAAAAAAAAAAAAAACGGTTTTCTTAGGGGCCACCGCAACAATTCTTTCGGGTCACCGGTCTTTACATTAGGAAGCTTAGGATCTGGTACCCTGTGGTCCGAAAGTGGTACGCCTACGTACACATGTCGTTCCCCAATAGCTTTTTTTTTTATTATTGCTGGCTTTACCAAAGATAAACTAATGGTTTATTGTTTGTACCATGTTCTCGGTGCGATGGTAAACCTCTTTGAAGAAAAAAAAGGAATGGTCAATTTACACAGGCCAATTTTAAAAAGTTTGACGCATTACCTTTTATTTTTACTATAGTAGTTGTTCTTGTTTTAAGCGAGCTACATCCATTTCTACCGACAACAAGAAAAGGCTTATTTTGAAAGATGTATGCATACGATATAAAAAGAGTTCACAGTTAAAAAAAAAAGAAAAGATAAAGTAATAAATAGACTTTGATAAATAGGGGATCTAATTTATCATACACTTATGCGACAAGCGCCGTTTTATGAAATTAACGTGAATACGCTAATATCACATCAATGAATCATTTTGGCGCTACAAGCAACTACCACATATATAAAAATGATTAACCAACGTATAAGTGCGTGTACATGAAACAACTAGTGGTATAATACGACATGATGAGTAAATATATCACACGAGTAAAAGTGGGCTCTATTTATCACTTATTAATTGCATTTTTTTTTTTTTTTTTTGTTCTTTTTCTTTACTTGTTATCTTCTTTCTAACTCATAGATGTATTGTGACGGGATAACATACAAGCATGATTATTTTATTGATTATTGAAATGGTGTAAATTCAATCTTAATTTTTATGTATCATACGCCTAAAAATCGCAAAAATCAACACCATCGTATAAAATATCCCAAAAACGCAGCTTTCATTTGCGCAACGACCCATGTGAGTTCATGTAAATCTAAAGATCTTGAAGTCCCCGAAATTATTCGGAATCGCAAGGTTTTAGCGTGAGCAAATTAAGAAATTTTATGTAACAAACAAAAGAGGGGATTTGTTCGAAACTTTTATAGTAATGTCAGTTAATCTGTATCATGTTGTTCTCTTTAGTTTGGTTTAGTTTAAAGATAAGGCAAAAAGTAAAAAAGTAGATAAGATGGAGTTTTCTTTAGATATAATATTTGTTTTTTAATGATAATAGATATTGTTATTGGTGCTATTCCATCTATTGATAGATGGTCTTTGATTGGGTCTAGTTCTTTCTAGCATAATATCACTATTACTACGAGATATGACTGGATAATCGTCACGATAGTAATGGTCTTCTAGACCATCGTGCTCTACCAGACTTTTTTCATTATCACTATGTAAAGAAGAAGAAGAACTTGGGCTGTACAATGTGGATTCAGTTACAGAAGCGCTGTCAACATTTTTGTTTGAAGTGAAATGAACGCATATAGAGTAAGGCAGTTGATGAGGATGGACAGGGAAGGGAGGAGGGGCTATCATGGGAGACATATAGGGATCATAGCAGCAGCCATAGCAACAGTACCATGACTGTGGAGGGATAAGATGTTGCATAGGTAACATAAAACGTTGGTCTGGCATCATTACAGGCTGAAACTGCCTACAGCTATTACTATTATTATGCATTTTATTTTTCAAGCCCAATAGAACCCGTCTTGTTCTTGAGAGCAGACGACATCTAGCAAAGAAGGGTACCTTTCTTTGTTGTTCCTTGAATGGCTCAAATGGTTGTGCAAGTAACATCATTTTGTATATTTATTTATTTTATGTATATAATTGAAAGGGAAAAGGAAAATAAGAAAAAAAAGGAACCTTTTTTTTTTTTTTTTATATGGACACGACAACCTTTTTTTGGAGGTCATTTATTTATTTATTGTTTTCTCTCTCTCTCTCTCTTTCTCTTTAAAGCATAACCAATCCAACCTTATTTCTAGCAACATCGGGACACTTCCAGTTATACAAGTAATAATTCAAATAACCATCACCGTTACCAAACTTTTGTTCATCAACAAATTTAGCATTATCCATTAAATCAAGAGTATTTACGACGTCAAAACCGGCCTATATTTTTTGTTGTTATTAGCCATCTTTTTTTGTCTCCCCATATTTTTTTTTTTTTTTACATAAACAAATAAAGGAAAAAAAAATATATACTAACCTTTTTAGCTAATACCAAAGCATCATTCACAAGTTCGTTTAATCTCTTTTCAATAAACTTTTCAGTTTGATCATGATCCAATGCTTGAGGAATTTCCAAACCATAATAGAACATATACGCAGCATTCAAAGTAGAATGCTTGGGGTTACCGATAACAGAACTAGGAAGAGAGTAGAACGAAAAGAAATCTGTAACCTTATTATCTTGTTCGACAACATAACTCCAAACTACCTTTTCGTGAGGTAAAATCCAATGTTTAACATCTTCATCTGTTTCAAATACAGGTGCGAAATCAAATCGGGATAAATACTTGTTAAGCAAGACACGTACTTGAGGTACATCTTCTAAGCGCATCTCTCTTAATCCGGCAATACTGGTCTTTTCGGGAACCTTGTATGCTTTAATCATACGAGATAATGTGGATCTAGGTGGAATACGTGAGAAGTTACATTCAACAAGTTTCTTGGGGTTAAGTGATCTATGATAATAACTAGATCATGTGTGTTAGTTTTTTAGAGAGAAAAAAAAGTTTGAATCTCAGTCTAGATCCCTTTTTTTTTCTTACCGACAAGTGGAAATAGGTTTGGGAATAACGACACCAGCAGTATAAGCAGCTTGGAAAATACCTTCAACATGACTTCTACGTGTAATTTCCTTGATAAGAACAGGAGCTAAACGCTTTGATCTAAGCTTCTTGTGAACACATAAAAAGTTGATTTCTGTCAAGTTGTGGACCCTAAAAAAAATAATTTCATTTTAGCACCAAAAATGACATACATGCAAAATAATAAAAACTTACTTTTCATAGGTTCTCATAGCAACAGGAATACCACTAATAAAAGCAACCAACTTTTTGTTGGAAGCTACACGAACACCAACGAGCCAAGACTTTCTCCAGTTAGGAGGTAAAAGAGCCCTACAACCATAAAAACCTTCTTTTTAACAAACTTGTACTTCCCTCTTTTTTCTCTTTATGTATACTTTACCATTTCAAAAACTCTGCGGAATAATCAAATCTGAATTGTGCTTCATCATCTTCAACATAATTCATAGTTAAAAGTTCATAAAGTTCCTTGACCTAAAACAGCAACATCAATACTTGGACCAGTAATAATGAACCAAATTTTTTTTTTTTTACCTCTTTATCATCTTCCATATTGATTTCGCACCATTCAAAGTCCTTGGGTAAAGGAAGAGGTTCCTTTCTGATTTGATCAAAAGGAATATCAGCTTCAATAGGACCTGATTCATTAATCTCGTCATCTACAAAAGAGATCATCAGTCTCTCGCTTTTCCCGTTCCTCTTTTTTATACTTACTAAAGCTGGGTACAGGTTGAGTGTTCCAAAACTTGTGGTCACCGACATCTTTTTTACCAGTGGACTTTACCATACCAGACTTTTCCATCAAGGCCATACTTTCCATCATTTGCTTTAATTGAGCTCTCATCAAAGCTTCTGATTGAGGATCAGTACTCTTTTCGCCAGTGGCAGGTCTCTTGGAGACAAGTTTATCCACCTTTTTTACGAGATCTTTCAACTCTTTTTCAGTAGGTTGTTTTTTATTATCCATGATTCTTTACAAAAAAAAAACGCGGGCTATCGTTCAGGAAGGTAAGAGAAGGAAAAAAAAAAAAAAATTAAGTAACCGCAGAAAAAAAAGGGTTTTTAAAGGGCGATGCTCATGACTGTTTCATTGTGACAAAAGACGTAATGTGTTCAAAGAAGAGCTCTTAATCGTTTAACCGGGAAGAAGACAATGAAGTAAAAAAGTATAATGAGCTGACAAGATATTTTGAATTTCAACTCGTGAAAGAAGATAAAATTTACTAAAGCAGTGAGTAGATTACAAATAAACTTTTAACCGTTGCGATTGGATCCTTAAATATGTAAAGAGTACGAATAGAATTAAAAGAACAGCCGGTTGCAGGGCCAATGTCAATTGTAATGATTAAATCATCCCACTTTAACTTTGTCCGGTCCGCACTAAATCATATACTATATAAAACGGGGGTGTTAAACTCTTTAATTTTTTTTTTTTTCCAAACAATTTTTTTTTTTTTTAATATGACCAAACTTTTATCTGAACAACAAGAAAAGACCAGTGAAAAGATTTTTTACCAAAGTGGTCTTAAAGGTGCTGCTGTCGGTCTCGGTTTAGGTCTTGTTGCTACTGCATTGACTATCCGTAAATCTCCTGACTTCAGGGCTTTAAGCAGACCTTACCAAGCTATTATGGCCGCATCAGGTATGTTTCTTTTTTTTTTTTTTGAAAGAGTCGAGATATTGGAAAGTATATAAGAAGAAAAACTAAACATGTATTTTATGTATGTAGGTTCTGCTGCTGGTTTCTTATTTGCTGCCGATAAAGCTGTTTCCAAGTATGAAATGGACGTACTTGGTTATACTGATGAAGATATGCTTCGAGAATTACGTTCTAACCGTGTACCCGATGAACACTTGTCCACAATCGATAGATCTTTACGTTACTTGAACGATAACCGTTGGTCATTTATTGGTAAGATATTATAAGAGAGAGAGAAAGAGAGAAAGAGAGTATTAGTAATGGGGACTGACGTAATGGTTAGGTATCTCTTGGGCTGCTTCTATGGTTGGTGCTCTCGGTTATAGTTTCTCCAACAAATATCTTACAACACAACAAAAGGTAGTCCAAGCCCGTATGTACGCACAAGCCGTTACGATCGCAGTTTTGATGGCTTCTGCCTCTGTTTCTATGTATGTTGGCGATGAAGGAAAGACTCGTAAAGAACAACCTGATGCTCAGTTAAGAGCTGTTCTTGAACTTCCTGATTCTATCTCACCAAAGCATGAATCTAAAATGGTCAAGCAATCTTCTTAGACTGTATACATATATATAATACAACAGCAACAACACACGCAAAAAAAAAAAAAAAAATTCCATCCCTTTAGTTATTTTTTTTTTTATATATATCGATACACACACACACACACACAAACCACATTCATTTCCAGATACAAAAAATAAAATAAAAAATGCATATATGACACATATTCTGTTCCGACTGTTTTGTAACCGGGTTAAACCGGCGAAACAAAAAATACATATTCCTTTTCCCGAGTTAAAAAGGGCCAGCTTCTCGTTTATTAGTAGTGCACACAAAAGATGTAATCATACATCATCTAAGTTAATGTCTTACATGTCTTATATATAAAAAAAACCCCTCCCCTCTTCTTTTCTAATTTACCCATGGGCTAACTTTTTTGAAACTTAGTTACACCAATTATTTTTTTCTGTCTTGAAAGGATAGTGTAACCAAAAGAAAATTAAAAACGAGGCATCCATTGAATGCACCGGGGCCGATCTATAACATAAAGTTTCAACTCTACCAATTGCATATCTTGTGAGACCACTAACTACAGATTAAAAAAGTAGCTTCGAGCTTATAAAATAACAAGAGCTTCCTTTTTCCTCTATTCATCTCAACCGCACCATGTATCCAGTAGCAGCCTTATTAAGGGTGATCGAAATATGAAAGAGACCTTACCATTAAATCGAACATACCCTTATATCGAACAGTGAATGGGATATCTAGCAATAAAAATACCGGACAAGTTTTTTTTTTTTATGTTTATTCCAAGTAGTGACAATATAATATAGTTTTACGATACATCCATAAATAAACAGCGACTTATAAGTAACTACTAAATCTTTTGTGTAATTTTCCCTATAGTAATAGTAGTAATACTTATAGCGAATCTTTCAATTATTTTTGACTACTCTGTTGAACTCAATTTTGGCTTATCAATAAATCTATTAAATCAATGGCAATATTAATTGACAGTCATCAATATTTATATATTCAGTAGGCTGCGTGTGTAACCAGAAAAGCGAAGCATAACGTTACATAGAACTAGACCAAAGCGTATGAAAGACTTAACTACTATATACACATTATAAAAGAAATTCAGGTGTCCGTAACTTCTTTGTAGAGACTTACAAAGCACAAAACGACTTAAGTAAGTCTACTTGTATGTATTAGCGTAGTAAAAAGAGTACACAGAGGATTTGTGATATGCGACAAATATAAATACTTGTAACCTTTTGACCTTGCTAAGCCAATTCCATTTTACGCCTCTTTTCCTTTTTTTCCTTTCCTCAAAAACTTTTTTTTAAAAGAAACGTAAAAGCTTTTTTTTTTTTTTTTCTTAATTTTAGAAAGAAAAATGGGATTTTTTGGTAAGGCACAGCTTTTTTTTTTTATCTTGCAACACTAATATAAAAATGGAAAATTCAGGCAAAACAACGGCTGACGACTGGTATAAAAATGGGGTAAAGCGATATGACAGCAAAAACTATAACGCGGCCTTATGCAATTTTTTTGAAGCAGCGGAAAGTAATCACGCTGAAGCACAATACTTAGGCGTTTTATATGAGAATGGTTACGGAGTTGACGTCAATTACGATGTGGCACTTTCCTGGTACTTAAAAGCAGCAGAACAAGGGAATTCAAATGCACAAAACAGTATTGGTTTTTTATATCGGAATGGTTACGGAGTTGACGTCAATTACGATGTGGCACTTTCCTGGTACTTAAAAGCAGCAGAACAAGGAAATTCAGGTACTCAAAACTATTTAGGTATTTTATATGAGACTGGGTATATAGTTGATGTCAATTACGATGTGGCACTTTCCTGGTACTTAAAAGCAGCAGAACAGGGAGATACAGATGCGCAAAACAGTATTGGCCTTTTATATTACGGTGGGAAAGGCGTAGAACAAGATTTTAATACAGCTAGAGAATGGTTTACGAAAGCTGCCGAAGGAGGAAACGTAGAAGCTCAGCTAAGTTTGGGTGATTTATATAGAACTCAGCAGAATTATATTGAGTCAATAAGATGGTTTAAAGAAGCTGCAAATGGCGATAACGATGAGGCTATGCATAAAATTGCCGAGCAGTTTTATAATGGTCAAGGTGTAACCAAGGGCTATTAAGAGGCAATATGTTGGTTCACAAAAGCCGCTGAAAAGAGGTACACTCCTGCCCAAAACACTCTTGGACAAATGTACAAGGATGGGTATGGTTCTCCTGTAAATTATGAAAAGGCGTTTAAATGGTATAAAATGGCGTCGGATAGTGGGAATGCTATTGGACAAACAAATATTGCAGACATGTATTACGAAGGATTAGGTGTTGAGAGAGATTACGATGAGTCGATTCGTTTATATAGACTGGCAGCCGAAGCAGGGGACAAAGAAGGTCAGATGCACCTTGGTATTATGCATCTTGATGGATTTGGCACCGAGATTAATCTTGATACAGCTCTAGAGTGGTTTGAAAAGTCATTAGAAAATGGGTATGAACCAGCACGAGTATACATTGACCAAGTAAAGACCAGAAAACTTCAATCTCGGATATGGTTACGCGTAGAAAGTGAAGCTAAAACTGAAAGGGAAATAGAATTAGAAAGAGAAGCGAGAGAAGCAAAAGAGCAAATTGCTATATTGCTAGAAAAACTTGCAATGAAGGATTCAGAAATTGAACAATTTATAAAAACAGCCAAAATAGACGCGAATGCAGAAGTACCGATTCCTTCGATAGAAGTAGTTAAAGTTGTTCTAGCACCAGATAAAGAAGACGAAAAGTTCCAAAAACAACATTGTCGCAAAAAACCTCTCATATTCTTTAAAGTTTAATACATATACCTGTATAAAATATTACAATATTATTAATAAAAAAATGTCTTCCATTTTTAAAACTATACAAATATTAAGCTTCCTATAATTTAGCTCTGGCAACAGTTATAGATATGCAGATATATAAAAGATAGAACGATCGGCTTGAAAATCACTGCTTAGAAGAAAAAAAAGTTTACTGAGATACTGTAGCTTAAAAAATCACTCACATAAGAAATCACTGCTAATTTCAGCAGTTATAATAAATAATGGTCTTTAATTTATTAAAAAACAGAAAACGCGTTTCGAACCCAAGTTGCATAATACAAAATAGTTGTTTCGAGTATATCTTTGATAAAAAAAATTAAAAACGTACTTTTTTTGTTTTTTTTTCGATTTTCATTTTTGGGGGTCAACCCCTTTTGTTTTTTGGCCAAAAATCACAGTTTTTTTGCGATTACTCCGGATCCAAGTTTTTTTTCTTTGTAAAAAAAACAAGGATAGTAAAGTGCTCTTTTAGACGCATTTAATTCATTTTAAATAAAATTTTTAATTCAAAAATTGAAAGAGTAATCACTGTTTAAAATAACTTTTTTTTTTTTTTGGAAAAAATGACACGCGTTTTTTGTGTAACACTTTTTCTTGATTTTTTCTTTTACGTGATTACATAAAATATATTTTTCTATTACTATTTTTGGTTATAGCAACGATTATAGATCTTTAAAAACCCTTTATGGTTTATTTATAAATAAAAGTGCTATAACTAAAACTGAGCGAGAAAACACGTTTTAAAGAAAACGCTATTTTAAGTTCCGCTTAACTCGGATTTTAGTAAAAAAAAAAACGTCTTTAAACGTTGATCGCTCGCTCAGTGTTTTTAGTAAAAATATACTTTTAGGTGAATTAAATGCTCCTAAAAGAGCACTTTATTATCATTGGTTTTTTCACAAAGAAAAGCAAAGTAGATCGGGAATAATTGCGAAAAATCTGAGAAAAAAAATCGAAAAACAAAAGGGGTTGACCCCCCAAAATGATCAAAAATGGCCAAAAATGAACAGTCGAAAAAAAGTAGAAAAAATCGAGAAAACTATAAAACAGCAAGCAATTTTTAATATTTGATGTTAAAGACAATGTCTTGACGACTAACTTTTACTAAGTAACTTGGGCGAAAGAACCATTTCCTGACTTTTAATCATACACAGAAAACACCTTATTTAAACACTAATAAAATTATCTTTTTTAGAAGTGATACTTAAATATGCATGAAAAAACCAAGTGTTTTAAAAAGATGATAAACGAACAATGATGGATTATTACACTTTAAATAGTTCTAGAGCTCACCCAATTTACTGTATGAAAAAATATATTGCGTATCTTTTTCTGCAGGAGCTCAAACATTCGAATCATTTCAAATATGTTTATAAATTTTTATTAGTTTTTTTTAGATAATTATATATATTTCTACTAGTTTAATAGCTATTTATATGAAAACAAACTATTTTTATATAATGTTTAAACTCTCAATAACTTTCATAGCAGTATAAATTATGAAACAAATCGTTTAGGTGCTTGACCAATAGCTAATGAATGTGTTTTATTTATTCTGGGTTTTTTAAGGCGACTACCTTCGTAGAATGATTTAAGGCCAAATAGTTTTCTTTCGATACAACATTTTGACCCTTTACTTTTACAGAGAAATAAAGTGAGGATAAATGACTCTTATACTTGACTGAAATTATAATAGGCATGTCACAATTGTACTCATTATTAGTTAGTTCAAAAATCTTCAATTTTTCCAAAGCCATGTTATCCAATGGGATAGTACTTCCGTTATCCAAAGAGGTAGTACTTTTGTTATCAATGTGGTCTGTAATTTTTACCCTAAATATACCTACAGAAATTTTCAAAATAAAATAAAATAAAAAGGGGATAAGTATTTGGATCTTATTTTTCGATCTAGTTACTTACTTATACGAACTATTTCTTCTATACCACTATGGCTTTGGCTGGTTTTTAGTTTTCTTTCTAAACTAAAGGACTTTTCTAAACCAAAGCGATCAATTGTATCTCCTTTTTTTAAAAGTAAGAAGGCACGTTCCTTATCGATTGTATTAGGTACTACGCCCAACCTTGCATCCTTCTTTGAGGGTACAATAGTATCGTAAATTCCAGATTCAGACAATGTTATAGAGTAGGCGTAACTTTCATTAGATATCACAGCCATATTTCCGCGTTGAAAGCTTGTTTGAGAAAAGACAGGTTGTTTATGATCAATTTTGGGATGTAAAAACTGAGCTGGAAAATCTTCTATGATAAAACATCGCGCACTGGTTTCTTTACCGATAAGCTTACCGTTTAATTCAGTTGATAGCAAGTAAGCAATCTTCTTTTGGTATTCCGAGTTTTGGTTAAAGTGAATAAGACCAAAGAGATAGTTTAAGTCGTAGTATGATCCGAATAGATTTGTATTTTCGAGCGAGCTATATAGTGTGGTAGCAAGGCTTTTGAACGTGGGTTTCCAAGCGATTTCAATCATGCTATTCATACTCAAGTTGATAACACAGTTACAAGTATGAGTTAATGGTATTGTCAGTCTGTCATCTGACGCGTTTATCAAACCCTAAAAAAAAAAATACAAAAAGATGAATAAAAAAATGTATATGAAAAACACGTCAATTGTATAGTACTTACGTTTTCTGACATGTATGATTTAAGAGATTTAAAAAAATCTTCTCTGGCATCAAATGAAAACAATTCTTGGACTTGGTATATGCTTTGGCATTTATGATATTCACATAGTATGATCAAGCTTTCCGTTTGCACAACACAGTTCCATACATTCATGCACAGAGAATCGTATATGTTTTCAATCGAAATAATTTTGTCTTTTATAACAATGGATGATGCTTCGACTTCTGAACTACCAGGTACCACCACCTTGTTTAAAGTAAGCTGTATGTAGTCTTCGTGAATGTTGGCTAATAAGAAGTACGAGTTGAGAGGGAATTCAGACCCCTCATGACGTCGTTGAAGTAAAGGTAACAATCCTTCTCCTCTTGTAATAACCTTGAGATAATTTGAAGTGCCTTCGGATTTAACAATTCCACTGGCGGCCACAATTTCCTCGAATTCGCTTTTGGTTCCAATAGCATTGTCTAATAGCATTCTTTCGATTGATACTACATACCCAATCTCTAACTCTGCTTCGTCAAATCCCAAGTTTTTCTTTAATATTACATCTTTTAAATAAGCCAAGTAGACTATCAAAAAAACTCTAATATGTTTCTGTTGCTGAGTGTTATAATTTTGTTGTTGTGTGGAATCAGAATCTTCTTCAAAGAAAAAGTCCGTACTCAGTATAGTTTTAATTTCTGACAAAAGGGTTTTCTTTAGTTCAGAAGAAAAAATATAGAATTGTTTTTCTTCATAAGCCGGGAATATTTTCTTTTGTTCTATTTCTTTTTCTTTTTCTTCTTTTGCTTTTTCTTCTTCTTTTGTTTTTTCTTCTTTTGTTTTTTTTTTATTGCTTGCTTTTTTTTCTTCAAGTGTTTTTTGGTCTTTTTTTATTTCTTTTTCTGGTTCCTGACGTTTTTTAGAATGACGATTGTATTTACTGAAGTATTCTAAATAGTCAGGGAAAATACTCTCGATGGAATCAAACCCACTGTATAATTGTTAGTATACTTTGTCCTTTTTTTTTCTTTAAATCCCACTTTTCAATTTATCTTACTCCTTTGTCAGTTTTAACGTTGTTATATTTGAAATATCTAAAAATTTATCTAAAGAAAGCGCCCTAAAGTTTATCGTTTTAGTACGAGATTCTGTTATTGTTTTGTTTTACTTGTGTAAGATATCAAAAACACATACTGATTATCACTAGAAAGAGAATTAGTATCAAATACTTCTTTAATATCCCCGTTTTCCTTTAAATTCGAGAAAGAAATGATTGTTGATTCAAGCGAAATATCTATTACAATAAGTATTAGTTTCAATTTATATTTATACAACACCTAAACTAACCTATGTTAATAATAGCATCTAACTTTATTTCCGGATATTCAGTCTTAAGATCAATGTTAGAAGGATCTTGACTGTCTTCAAGATTATCTTGAGAATAAGAAATTGTTGCGTTAGCAAATAAATTTAAAAAATTTATAGACATTTGAATTGTTTCCTCCATCAAATCAGATATAGTAATATGATCATTGGGTTCCTGTGCCTTCATCATTGGCAAGTATTTACTATTTGTAAATTTTTCTTTGCTTTCTAAAATTTTCTCTACCCATGGAATCCAAGGATGTGTCTGTGTATCGAATGGGGCACAATATTCAAATGCTAAAATTAATGTACGACTCGTACTAAACGAGTGCTTCAATAAGCTTTCTAGACCTCGTACAATTTGAATATCAATTACGCCGCATATATCTGATACAGTTACTGATCTAAGCGTCTTTTGCTGCGGGCTTGTTAAATTCCAAACATCCATATCAATATTCTGAAATAATTTTTCTTGTTCATAAGTTGTAGCTCTATCATACCAAAAAGTCTCCATATATAAAGGTTAATTACTTGAATTGTATGGACATGTGTGTGCTTGTGTGTTTTTCATGTTTACCGTTTTCTCTGGAAAGTAATTCAATACATGGTCTATTATTAAATCCAAAATATCATTACTTTTAGTAGATATTGCACTTTCTATAAAATTTCGTATATTTTCCTTGAAACCTAAAAGAGACGAAGAAACAAAACTCGAACGTATTGATATGGGTTCAAGAAATACCTCTTGGACATTCAATGTTGACTTCTTGGGTGAAATTACATCAAGATTGAGAGATAAAGTTCCTTTCTTATCCGACGATATTCTACATAAAATGTTTTCTTTGCCTTCCTCGTAAAGTTTAGTACGGCTGTAAGCGTCCATATTTATACTACGTCGTTGTAAATAGTAAAAGGTAGCTTCCAAATCAGTATAGAATAAAAGTCTATCTTCATGGTCATCTTTTGATATAATACCCGCTTGTATAAAAAGAGGGCGAATAATATAGTTCCTCATTCCAGATTCCCATTCAGAAGGAATAATTATTATGTAGTGAAACGCACGGGGGTTTTTTCTTGTAACCTCATGGTAATAAATCGATTTTTCTAAATTTTCTTGCAGGAATTTCGATATTGCAGTAAAGGCAAAGCTATCATCTTGATCTTTGTAATTATCACCGTGTTCATGATATATACGTATTTTTTTTAGGAATTGATCAACATGTGTATATTCATCTTTGCGCTCGAAGTTTGGATCTTGTCCATAATCTAAAACTTTTTTTCTTTTCTCGTCATAGGTAATACAGGCTTTACCTCTGTATGCAATGAATTTATGTCAAAATAGCATTACATTATTTTATATTATTTTACGTACTTATAATTATAATTTTCTGTCTCTCGCTTCGCCTCGAGTGTGTTTATTGGCGTTAGCGAAGACTTTAAAGTAATGTACTCGTTATCAAAGTCTATATACATATATAAATAACTACAACAACAACAACAAAAGGTTTGATACTTACGAATAACCATACACTCTGTGTGTTGATGAAAATTATAGTCATTCTCCATATTAATGAAATACTAATAAGAGAATGGAATAAGAACAAAAAAGAAAAGGATGGGAAAGAAGAAGGTATATCGGGATACCAATTTTCCGTTACACTTTTATTAGCCACTTTACATGTAACATTACATGTTACATTGGAATCAACAGTCCTAGATGAACATGTTTTATTACATTAATTTTCAGAAGATAAAAGCTATAGAGAAGATATTCAACATGTAAGCTAAACTCCTCCCTCGGAATTGAAAACACAAGTTATTTAAATGAAACATAAGATTAATGGTATAAAAAAAAAAAAGAGTAAAGAGTTGTTCCAAGTTATCGAAGCTCGGAAGAGAAAACCTTTTTGGAACAAAAATAATTAGATTGAAAATCCTTGAACGTAAATTGTATCACTTCCCACAGTCTATTTTATATCTCGGCATAAATGTTTTTCTTTGAAGCAAGGACCTAATATGTTATTTATTTTAAAAGATATAGAAAACTAGATATTTGCGCGTACTAACGTCATATGATTCAAAACATGGCAAAAAGAGGTTTCTAAAGCTCCCCCATTAACGTTAAATATGCTCTTTCACAAGCTTCAAATGGGCTTATTTTTTTTTAAAAAAAAAGCTTAAATTGTTGCTACTTTTAAAATAATAATAGAGACAACGGATAATATATAGTTTAAGCACTAATCTAGTTTGCTCGTTTGTTTATTTGTTTGTTTTTTTTGGCTGAAGGAAGGATTGTCATCTGTAGTTAAGCAATAAACATTCGTGTTCATACTATGTACTTCTGAATTCCCTTTTCGGGAAATACTTTGCCCTAAAATCATTTGAACCATTTTCATATAGCATGAATACACTTTATTTTTTAGAAAAAAAAGGGAGATGAGGGACAATATATTAAGCCGTATGAATTACATAGTGGAATAAGCAGGAAAAAAAAATACTTTGAAAAAAGTAATCGCCACTCGTCTTCGAAAAAGCCAAACGAGTAACACGAAAGGAAAAAAATATAAATATCGTGTTTTGTACCATGCTATTTATTCACCCAATAAAAGTACTTTTTTTTTTGTCTTTCTCTTTTCTTTTGTTTCTTTAGTTTTACTCTTTCTTTTTTTAAAAAAAAAAAGAAATGACAGAAACAGATACAGAAATTAAAAAAATACCTGAAAGCTATGGCTTTCAAAAGCATAGTTACTGCATGGTTATTCGCGAGTATTTTTGTTTTCACTTAAATGTCTATCTTTTTTTTTAATATTTAATTATTCTTGTAGATATGGATAACGAGTACATTACCACAAAGCATTTTCTTAATAAATTAGAAGGTTTTTCTAGCCAAGAAAAGTATCCTGGAAGGTACTGTATACTTAAGCAATTCTAGTGCATTTTCTAATTGTGGCATTTTTTTTTTAGAGACAAAGCGTGTATCACTTATGATGAAGAAAAAAAGACGGTTTTGGATTGGGGAGAAGATCCAGCTTACAGTCCCCCAAATGGGAGCAAGCATATCAGGAGCTTTATGGTTGGGATATTTGAAATTTATAAAAAATGTCTGAAAACAAAGACAGCTAGAGCAAAGAAAGAAGACGATGAAATCCGTGAATACGATAAAAACGATGAAAGCGACGAAAACGGTGAAAATGGTGAAAATTGCAAATATAATGTAAACAATGAAGATAATGAGGACAGTGAAGACGAAGAATATGATATAAGTAAAAATGATGTTAAAAATGATCAAACCAATAAAGTGGATGATAGTGACAGATTCAAAGATTTCGCCGAATTCGCTTGCTTTGATGAAGAAGATAAATTTTTTTTAGATGCAGTATCAAAATTTATATGGTTAAAGTTTAAAAAATCATTCAACTATCACGAAATAACCCAAAAAAGCAATGACGCCTTTCATTATATATTCATAATGCCTTCATCTTGGAATAAAAGAATAATAAGATGGATTCTGCGACCGCTCTTTATAAATTCTGGTATTATCACAAAAGCCGATCACAAGGACAGAATTTTATTTCTTACCGATTTGGAAGCCGTTTTTTATCATTTGCAGAGTCAAAAATACGCTGAAATGAACAATAGTTCTCAAGTCTTTAGAAAGGGACAAGAGAGTGTTTTATGTAGAGTTGCCTCAAACAAGAATACAGCATCTATCGAGTTCGATTTAATCTCACCACAATACCCTCGATTGGATGTATCTAAAGTCATTTTTTTCCCTCGTGTATTAAAATCGGAAAAAGCTTCTCTAAGTCTTGATCATTTTAAAAAGAAAGTGGGTGAGTTTATAAAAGAAAAGTTTATTAAAGGAGAAACCGAAGAGTGTGAAAAAGAAATTCTTGATAGAATCGTGGATTCTGTGCTAAATTACTTTTCACAGCGAAAGGTAATAATATAAAATGATAGGACCCTACTTTTGATGATTAACCTTTTATTTTTATGCAAGTATTTTTATTCTCGTAAAATTACCGACTATTCCAACTATTACATATTTAAAACTACAAATTTGACAGACTGGCAATTAACCGATACTCAAATCAAGGTTATACAATCAATCGAGGTTAATCACATTTTTGACGTACTTGATCAAAACGGGGGATTAAAAACTATTAAAAAAGCAATACAAGATGTAACAAATAATCGCAAAAAAAAGCGTACCTTAGTTTTGACTCATCGGTATTTTTCTTTTAACGAACAAGTACCTCCTTTAGTTCCTTGGTTAGAAGAATTTTTAGAATATTACAAGGAACATTTGGAATACTCCATTGTTTCTGCTACAAGTGGGTACAATCCTAGTGAGCATATCTCTCTACCTGATATGATGGCGGGTGCTGCTACTAGAGCATCGCAGGTCATAAGGAATGCTAATATAAATGCTATACCTTTCGAATTACCAAAAGATCGCTCTAAAGTTAATCGTGAAACTCCTTCTTCTATATTCTTTGACAAAAAACAAAATGCTACTATCGTTATGGGTTAGTTAAAGTACCAAAATAAGAGGGTACTTACCATATTTTAACACTTCTTGTAATAGATATATCCCTGGAAGCAACCTTGATTTCATACTCGTCTCTAGACGACAAAGGTGATATCGAGGACGTCTACGACAGCAGTCATTTTGAGTAAGTGCACCTATACAGGTTTCGTAACCAAAATTCTCAGTACTAAAACCAATATGTTATTAGATTACCTCCTTTGAGCAAATTCTTTGATATTTCTAATGGGGCGAGCTTAAAAGTGAATAAGAGGTACTTTTTATTAAACATATATACATATATTTATTTATATTAACAATTTACAGGATTATTTTGTTTATTGATAAATACTTGGCCATTGATTTAGATTACTTTAGTAAATACGACCGTCAAATTAAAAGAGACAGCGAGTCAAGTGAAACCAATCAGCCTTCCAAGCCTAAAGGGAATGAGCTGCCTGAATATTTTTTCAGACAAAAAGACGAACGAAAAGTCGATCTTATGTCTGCGATTAAAAAGCTGCTTGATGCAGATTATTTAGCAGAAGAACAATTAATCGATACTCAACAACAAAAGTATATCAGAACCTTCTTATTGATATACTTGTCCTATTTAAATGAGGTTATATTAAACAAGAAACCAGAGGTGAAAAAATCAAATGTTGGGTATGTAATGTCCGTCGAAAAGATGTTGTTGGACAATTTGGTAGGTACCAAAGAAAATTTTAAAGAAATCGTACTTGCAAGTGGAGTGATTCGAGAAAGCGATCCCACAAAAAAATTAAAGGTGATTACACGTGGTGAAGAACTATCTGTTTTACTTCAACAGGCTTCTGGGTTGAAGATTTCTTGCAAGTCTTACTTTGTAGTATTTCAATTACATGAAGATTATATACACTTTACACTAAATCGGGTAGTGACAGCTTCTGATTCTAATAACAAAGAATCGTCTATTATCATAGAAGATAAAATCCTTCCTATTCGAAATATATACAAATCCTTGTTTATGAATATGTGGAAACATCTAACACGAGAAGGAGATTTTGTTGATCGATGTGGTGACCATAGTGATGATGAAAATTATGATTGCTTGGAATTTATCTCGTGCGAAACTAAAAAAATGCTTTTTAACGATTTTAAAACGTATGTCGAAAAGAATGTAAGTATACAGATATATATACAACTACCGCATCTTCTTATTAAATAATATGTATTATAGATTACTCATACGAATTCCAACCCACTAAGTGGAGACGAAGAAACGATATTGTTAAGATATAATGATACTTGTAAATGTAGTGTTAATTTCTCTGCTAAAGATATTATAAACCTTGCCTTTATACCAACTTTTAAAGAAATTGCCACTACAATATTCACTGTGATAGCAAATAAGGATGAATCCGGAAACTACATGAATATTTTTTGTGTGTTTGGTTTGATCTACTTTAATCGTAATCAAGAATTTCAAAAGATTTTAGCTGATATATTACAAGAAGAAGTAGTTCAATGTATAGACGGTAAAGAAATCGAAGTGAAATGCTTTGTTGTTCCAGATTTACCAAGTCAATTTTTGCAACCAAAAGCCGGCCAAAAATCTTTATTATATCAAGACTTTCAAGTCGGTAGCTTGAGCCAAGTGTCTAGTGAAACGTATGGGTTTTTCGCAACATATCTTAAAGGAGCAATGGAAGAAATTAATCTCTCATACACCGAGAAAAAGTCCAATAAAAAGGTTACCAAAATGTACAAAAACCACATCTTTCCGCTATTAAAGAAAGGAGAGATCATTGATAGCTTTGGTTTAGATAAAACATTCTTTTTGGACCCCCAAAGCCCAACCGAACAAAGCGCAACCGAACAAAATACAACCGAGCAAAGTGCAACCAAACGAAGCGTAACCAAACAAACCTTCAATATAGGTAAATTAAAGAAAACACAAAAATCGAAAATTATACACACTGACTTTTATTATTCTCTAGTTTTATACAAATTGAAAAAATTGGATAACGTAAAAGACGATGAAAGGGCGCCTATGACAACCAATTTCTGGGACGAAGTAAAGACTTTTACATTGACAAATCGTGGACTGGGTAGTCGTATTCCAATTATGATTTCTATGAGACCTAATGTGTATAGCCCTCTACTTGATTTCTCAGTAAAATTTGTTGGTCAAGCTATTGCCTCTGAGAAAGAGCATTGTGTTAAAGTTGGCGAGTCCATGACTATAGCAAGATATTAATCAATAAAAATTAACGTAGTCACAAACTGGAAGTTTCGTATCAACGTAGCCAATGTGTTAAACGAACGTGTCAGTTTCCAACGAATATTAAAAAAATGCATAAAATTGATAAAGTCCTCTTTTTTTTCTTCGCTCTCTTTATTCTGTCTTATAAAAAATGCTTGCAGACCTACGTAGAATGAATGTGCGACAGGTACAAAAAAAAACGATTTTTTTTATATTTCTAGGTAACTTAAAAACGAATTAAGGTCGCTTTACAATGCTTGAGTTTTATAACTATTGCCGCTTCGGCACTTATGGCTTGGAAAAGTTTCTCGGTTATCACGAATACTGAAAGCCCTATAGTTGTCGTAATGAGGTAGATACATGTACAAAAAGAAGGAGATATATAAATAAATAAAAAAATAAAAATTATTTTGATCTAGTGGAAGTATGAGACCAGCATTTGATCGTGGTGATTTGTTATTTCTTAGCTTACCTAAAAATGACCCTGTGGAAATAAACGATATTTGTGTATTCAAATTACCAGGAAAAGATATTCCCATCGTTCATAGAGTGCTTAAAATACACAAAGAGTATATATATATGTATATATATATTAGTAAAACTACTAGTTTATTTATTTTATTCATTTATTTTAGTATAAACACCGAGAAAGAATATATTTTAACAAAGGGAGATAACAATACACTAGATGATCGATCACTATACGGCTCTGGGCAAATGTGGATTCATAAAGAGAACATAGTTGGAAAAGTAAAAGGGTAATATATTAAACTATTTTTTTTTTCTTATATATATCATGTATTAATTTTTTTTTCTTCTTGCATGATAGATTTATGCCTTACGTTGGCATGGTTACTCTTTTAATGAATAGTTATCCTTGGGTGAAATTCGCGTTATTAGGTGTTCTTGGATTTTTTGCTCTTATTCGTAGAGAATAAAAAGTTATTTTTTTTAAAAAATGCGTAGTTTTTGATAATTAAGAATACTAGTTATGAAGATCAACCCCTTGTTCCTGAAAAAGGGATAAATGCTCGTGCTTCTGTTATGTAAAGTCCTACTAGTAAGAAAAAAAAGAGAAAAAAAAAAGGATTAAACGAAATAGATACCATTGTGCATGTATTTTGGTCATATTAAACCAAGGGGATGTGCATGACCTAACCAAGAAAGCGTAGTCTATTTATTGAAAACATATAATTCGGTATTTTAGCACATGTATCCAGTTTATTGGCAAAGCAGTACTATGTACGAAACATAATTAATAAATCAAGCGATTGCGTTTAGCCTTTGAGAGAATATTGGTTATGTGTGATTAAGACTTTAAACCAATAAAAGGAAATCGGAATCTTTACTACATGCTAAGCGGTGCTTGTAAAAAAAAACTAGCATCTTTTTTTTTCTTTTTTTAAAAAAAATTGTATGATTTTATTTCACGAAAATGTATGTATAAAAAAAAAGGTGCAATAAACTGTATAGTAAAAAAATAGGAAATATGTAAAAAAGGAAAGAAAAATAAATAAAAGAAGTTCTTTTTTTTTAATTCTTTCATTTATTTGATTTATTCATCATCCTCATCCTCGTCACTGCTTTCGTTATCTCTTAACCAGAGAACAAAAGGTTCCAATTGCT
The DNA here is from genome assembly GCA_025201345.1 of Thamnidium elegans. Taxonomy (NCBI): domain Eukaryota; kingdom Fungi; phylum Mucoromycota; class Mucoromycetes; order Mucorales; family Mucoraceae; genus Thamnidium; species Thamnidium elegans. The sequence goes on from JAIXMG010000021.1 coordinate 396,396, forward strand.
TCAAGAAGAGAGTCTTACCTTGAGCAAGATGAGCTTTATCGTTCCAATAAAGAATAGCGTTATCGGAAAGAACATCGTTCTTGTAAAGGGTTTGAACGATACGACGGAAAAACTTTGTTAACTTGACATCTTCATAACAAGCGGATTGAACCTTTTGTAAGAGAACGATTTCGGTCTTGGGAGAAGTAGAGAAAGCTTCCAAAACTTTAGTCCATTGAGCGATAGAACGCATAACTTGAGCTTCAATTTGATCAGCACGAGCACTCATGGAATCAATGGTATTGATAATAGATTGCCAGATAATGGGAATAACATCAGCTTCAGTAAGACTAGCTTCCTTCATGTTGTCCTTGATGAATTGACAAACTTCAGCATCAGAAGAATCACCGAGTAAGAGTTCAGATAAATCATTCAAAAGACTACCCTTCATAGAATTCTTCTTATTTCTACGATAATATTCGACTAACTCCTTCATATCCTCAGCTTCAAAATGACGAACAAGACAATCTTCATCACGCTTATTGGGAGGGAAAAATTCGATAATACGAGAGTTCAAACCTTCACTAGCCAAATAACGACCCAACTGTTCAATATTTTGGTTATCTAAAACGGTACGGAAAACGGTTGTAGTGAAATCAAGAGCATGACCATCCTTGACAAGATAATCTTTAAGAAGAACCTTCAATACAGATGAAGGAACAAGTTGCATACAGATAAAGAAACCAGTAGATTTAGCCAACTTTGAGTTTTCTTCGGGTTGCCACTTGTTGATAAATTGCAAGATATTTTGAAGTGTCTCTCCAAAAATTCTTTGCAAGTATTTATAACGACGAATCAATTTGTTGAAAACATCAACATACTTTTTAATCACGGTGGCATCATCTTCTGCTGCAAATAAGCAGAAAGGGCTTCGCTCAGCATCATCATCAATAATTCCTCCAGGTTCTACATACACAAAAAAAAAAAAAAAGAAAAAAAAAACTTTTTTAGCAAAAAAATAAAATAAAATTCAAAAAAAAATAATAAGCTTACCTAAAATACCACCAGTAATAAGAATTTCGAAAAGTGAATCACCGTATTTACGATATTCGAGTGTGTTTCCAAGAATGTCAAGTTTAGCAGAAATAGCGTCAAGATCACCTCCTTTAACAGTCTTTAATTGAGCGAGTAATTGATCTCTAAAAACTATAGCAACATACACACGTTAACAACAATACACTTACAACTCGACTAGTTTATACTTACTCTCAGGCTCGTGCTTAGCGTTTGCTTTTTGAACACCCTTTTTTTTTAATAAAAAGAAAAATGGTTAGATGAAAAAGATGATGAATTATAATCTAATAAAATACTTACTTTTCTTTGTTTAATTCTTACACCATGCAAGACGGGTTTGGGATTGGTAGAGGCCTGGGATTGGGTAGAATTCATGTATATGCTAAAAACGATCTCTTTATTCTTGGTGCGTTCGAAGCAAAATTAATCTGTAGTAAAAGAACCAAAAAGAAAAAAAGAAAAAAAAGATTTTTTCCTTTTAAACTTTTTTTTTTTTTAGTTTGCACACCACACCCCCCGTGACGCACTATATATCGAATGAACCGTCACATGTATCACTTTTTTGATACGCGCTTCGACGCCTAAACTATTGGTTTCTTTACGCGCAACTAATTCTCTTTTATAATTATTATGGACGCAGAAATATTCAAGTTAAATAAACAATCAAATAAGAGAAAACTTGTTGAGTTTTTAAATGAGACTTCAAACGAACAAGTAAACTATAAATCCCAAACAAGAAAATAAAAAAAGGGGGGGAGGTTGTTCACTGACATGCTTTGAAATAGATTAGTAGCCTGTTAAAAGAGAAACTTGACGATTACCATGCTAAAAACGATGTTGACACAATACTTGTTCTTCGAGCATTGTTTCAAGGTAATTTTTTATTTTATTTTTTTTGTGTTGAGTGTTTAGAGTAAGGTACCAAACATATTCTCTGTCCCCCCCCCCCTTTATTTTTAAGGATCACCAATTGAGGAAGGTCATATCCAACGTCGCTTCCAAATTATCCAAAGCGTCATTGAATGGTAAAATAACTACAAGCAAAGAAAAAAGTAAAAACCATCTTATACGTTTTATATGTGTAGGCTTAGTATAGAAGATAAAGAGAATGCAGATAAATCAAAGCAAGCATCTCATGTTGTCAATTTAGTTTTACCCGAAGTAAGACAAACAGAGTTTTTATGCATAATATCGAATTGCTGATTTATATATTTGTAGATTGAACTTTTACCAACGGACATGTTACGAAATGCAGGTATTAGTATTACAAAGATAATTGACGAAAATGAGGCAGTACAGTTACGTATACTGGATATCTTTTCAAAAGTTTGGAACGTTTTATCCGCAGCAGACGAACTAAACCACTTGAGCGATATATTTGACCATTTGATGCAAGCAAACTGGAATAATCAAATCGTTGTCGGCATATCATCTGCATTAAACGAAATGGAATTATCTAATTCTCAATTAGAAACCATTATAAAACATATGATTCGAAAATTAGCAGATATGGAAATGGAAGAGGTGCCACCTTTTATCTATCAACTATTACTTATTTCTAGAAAGGTAATAATCGAAAATTGAGGGCTTTAAATATCATTGTATTAAATTGTTACAAATTGTAGGGCTATAAACGTGTTATTTTAAGTGGCATTTTAGATTACTTTAATTCCAACACAATAGATAGCTCTATGGAAGGCACAGTCATGTTACATATCTCATTTGCGATTAAACAAGATAAAGATTTGGGGAACGAGCTAGTAAAACTGATCAAGAACGATAAATCAAGTCAGCTTCAAGTCTTTAATATAGCTTGTCTGTTGTCAGTTGCGCGTATTCATAGACTTCAAGATACTATTTTCGACTTATTTAAAACTTCCATCGTATCAATTTATAAAGATAAAGAAAAATCAGATAGAGCCCTTTGGATTGCAGAATACTGTCCATTAGACGCTGAAAAATTCAGCCAAGTCCTGCTTGATGTAGTAGAGAAATCGGCTTTGGGCTGGGACCAAGTTATTCAAAGCTTAGCTCAATTAGCATTAATTTTAATTGATACAGTATCAAATAGCGATAGTAAGTATTACATGTAAAAAAAAAAAAGATGTAATTTTTTTAATTAATGAAAATTTAGGCGCAGCAAAGACAAAAAGCAGTAGCGTAAAACATTATGGAGCAAATGAACAAGTTGCAAGCCTTGGTGTCAATATACTCTTACAACTTTTTAAATACCATGATGTTGTTCGAAGTGAAATATTAGAACAAATCACTTCTCGTATTGTGTCTAGGTCTGATAGTGTAATGGATTTTCTTCGCTTGTTACAACATATCATTCAAGAGTATCCAGATGAAGTAGAAAAATACCTTACAAACGTAATTTATTGTTTAAAATGTTCAAAATTATATATAAAAACTAATAATTTCTCTTTTTTTTTTTTGTAGATTAAAGATACACTGGATTTCCTTTCCTTTCTACCTTTACCAACTGCACAACGTTTACTTTCTGCTATTCAACCCGTCGCTAAATCTAATGAACAGTTTAGAGACGGGCTAATTTTAATTCTTCGAAAGAGTTTATTTGCAAAGTAAGGTAATATCCGATCGTTATAATTCCATATACTTACCTTGTATTTTACTGTTAGGGATTCAGATGGTCGACAAATGGCAGTAGGCGGGTTCTTGAGTATCTTGAACGACCAACTAACAGAAATTAAAAACGGTGATAATGATGGACAGGCAGTAGTAGCCGAAGGTGTTGCCTTTGAAATCCTGGGTTTATTAAGAAGATGTTTCAGTCAACAATACGAAATTAGAAGCAACGCATACCATGGTTTAGGAGCTCTAAGCCAAGAACATCCATCTTTTGCTGGTGATATATTTGAATTACTCTATACTCAATTTATGAGAACCTTTGAAAAGGATTCTAGTATTATCAATCCCATTAAATTGGAAGTGTGTATAGAGAATGCTACTAACGGCGCATATCCTAAAATGCTGGAACCTGTGCATGTACTGTTGGCTAATTTGATCAAGGCATTATATGCTACACGTTTAGAGACACCTTCCGCTGTTACGGTAGACACAATATCGCAGTTTAAAATGACCATGAAGTCTTTTGTAACTAGACTTTCAAGAGCTACGTTGGAAGATTTCGAACTGGAAAAAACTAACTTTGATATGGCAACTCACATTGGGTTAAGAAATACTCAATACGCTACACTTTTATTAGGTTCTTATGAGGTATGTATATATATATATATTAGGGAAGAAACCATATATTTATATACAACTATTTGTAGAATGCTATGGAATATGAGTTCTTTATCACCGGTTTAACAAAGAGCTCTAGTGAATTATTAGTAACTCTATACAAGAAACGTAAAGAATTAGTTGGCTTATTAAACAACTCTACAAACGAAAAAGGAAAGAAGAATACATCAATCAATATTCAATATTGCGTTAGCTTTCAATTTATTTCTAAATTATTCTTGGATGTGTTTGGAAAAGATTTGAAAGATGATATTGATACACCTGCTTTTGAAATAAGACGTGATATTGATTTTGTACAGTTTATTGTTTCTATTACATGTGAAAGTCTTCGATTTGTAAGTATTTCGTATTGGGCTTTATTTATAATGTTACTCATATTTTCTATTTTTATGTAAAGGAAATTGATAATGAACATTGTCATGATGATGAAACGTACTTTAAAGAATGCTCACAGATTTGTAAAGTTTATATGCACATGTTACAGACAGAAGATTCCGATAGTACTTACGCGAATCAAAGCTCTACCAAAAAAACACCTTCTGTATTAGTATCTGTTGCATCTTCACTTCTTTCAATTCTTGAAACAGTGAATAACGTATGGCCTCAACGCTTTAAAGAATTATTAATCAAGTTATTAGAACCTTGCGATATCAACAATGCCAAATCCTTGAACCGAATTATTGTTGAAGTGATTATGCAATTAAAAGATATTGTTCAAAGATACATGTCTGGCCGTACTCCCATCTACAAGGAAGTATCTGGTGTATTACAGATCGCTTCTTACTTGTGTGGAACATTAGATAAAAAGCAAACTGATTTTGCTATGCGATCACTTCATGTTGTACAATGGTTAGATCAATTAGCTAAAGAGAGATCAATTCAGGATAGTACTCTGGCTAAAGATATAGTTTCGTTATTGATTCGATTAGGTGGTAGTATTGGAGAATACGATACAATTCAAAATATTTGTGAAGATATTCATTTGTTTACGGGTGATATTGATGTTAATACTTCTACTGATACTCAAACGGAACCAGAACTTAGGTACCAAATTATTAACATCAAGACGTTTTCCACAATTACAACACAAGTATTTGAGTTTCTTGATTCTTCTTTGGATGATCTTACTTGGTGTACAGGTAGATTAAAATTATGTGGTAAGTGATGATTATATTATTTTATAAAATATGGTGACTGTTGGTTTTTTAATTATTACTATTTTTTAGCTGCAGGATCTGACGATGATTTGACAAGAAGTTTCGAAAAAGAATATTGTAAACGAATTGTTTCACTTATGGTTATCTTGAGTGAATTAGTAAAGGCTGTATTGACCGATGTACATGCTGAAAGTTTATTTAAAACTTTAGTAAAAGCGTATAGAACTCTTCATACGTTTGTAAAATATGTAAGTACATAAAAAAAAATGGCGATTATCTCCTTTAATGAGCAACTCACAAATTATTATTTTTAGAAAATCCTTTTTCCTCGTGAAATATCATCCGATTTTATCAACGTGATTAGTAAAGCAGGTACCGAGATCACAGAGAGAATGTACAAGTTCTTGACAGTTTACGGCCAATCACAGCAACAAGACACCAGTGTCAAGAAGAAGGGTAAAAGAAAGGAAGTGAATATGAAACAAAGAGCCAAGATCCAAAGAGAATCTCGAATGATTCCAAACCTTATCTTTGCAGTAGAACAATTTGAACGTCATTTAATTCAATTGAGTAGAAAATCAAGAGTTGATTTTATGCAGTATATGAAACGTAGTACCTCTCGAGACTTTAAAATTCAAATGAGTTTAATCAATCAAGAAAGCTCTGATGAAGAGGAGGATGAAAAATTAAAGAGAGTCACAAGAGATGATAGTGAGGGAGAAGCTGAGGGTTCTTCAGCAAAGCGACATAGAAGAGATTCATAACATCTTCTTTTAAATAATGCACTGTAATAAATAGATAAAAATAATTATAAAAAAGGTAATTTTACACTATAACTATCTAAAGACATAATATATATTAGTAAAAGAAGAGAAGTGACACAGACAGGTTACACAAATTGACTACATACACTATGTTTCTAAAAATCACCAAAATATATCGTCACCAGCAGGGTTTGAACCTGCGCACGTAAACGTATGTGATTTCAAGTCACACTCCTTAACCACTCGGACATAGTGACAATTTATAAAAATTTGTAAATTTAAAGCTTTATATACTTACTATAGTTATGGCATCACGTGAATATCGCGTGAATGTCATACGTATATCACGTGGTAAAGTGCATCTAGCTCATTTATGGTAGTGAAAAAAAAAGGAAATTGATCGACGGTTCCTAACGGTATTGTGCCTCAGACATTTATTACTAAAGTTCTATATACTTCGTTTATAGCTACCATGTACTTTTAAAACAGTGAGACATTCTTAAAAGTATAAAGAGACGACGGGTTTTCTTTTAGCAATGAACGTAAACAAAAGATGAATCATAAAAAAGAGTTTGTGGGAAATTATGTTCTATATTTTAGTTACACGACATAAAACGTTAAAAAAGGACCTTCTTTTTTTCCACGATTACTTTTTGCGTGATTAATGACATAACAAGACATCATACCTTTTAAATTTAAAATAGTTCTTTTTTATCCGGAAGGTTCTTGTGTGTATTTATTTGATCCTGATAAAATCAATCTAAAATGCGTTTTAAATTGTAATTAATTGACTGTCTTGAATAAATAAATAGAAAAACCAGTGGGCTGTCAACCTTTGCATTCGAGTCATAAAGACTCTCTATGTCTATATTTCGGATTTAGAATCGGATCTTTTCATATGTACCTAAAGCGTAATCAATTACTAAATCTGTTATCACATTCTATGCCCGGCTTCTGTTAAAAAAAAATCTTGATAAGGTAAAAATAACTTTTTTTTTGCAGCCAAATAGTTACTATGGAAACGTCAAAATAGTTTGCCAGAGAAAATCTTAAAAAATGAAAGCGGATACTTAACGCCGAAACCTTATGTACATGTATATAAAAGATGGAGTACATATGTTTTAAACCATCATAATACAAACAAAATAAATATACAATGCTTTTTTACTACTTTTTTTTTTCAGAAAAAGATTTCCTGCTTCCGTACATTACATCGACATATCTTTAAGGAACAAAAGAAAATCTCGATCTAATCTAAAGATTGTAATGTTTTTATGCAAGATTGAGTTCTCTGTCGATTGGTATATACTTTTGATTGCGCTGATAAACCGCACCATAATAGCTAAACATAGCTTCAATTGTACAAGTATATACTTTTCAGCTACACGTCTCTCTAACGTTCGTCACATATAAATAGAGTTATGTGTAGCACATTTATGGAACAATCATCAACCGTAAAACCCCCCCCCATATTTTTAACACTCCGTGGAGTAGAAAAACCCACACACTTGACCAAAAAGGTGTATATCCTCCCCTCTTTTTTCTTTTTGAAAATAGTTTAAATTAAATGCAGTGTTATCATCTATTTAAGCGTAGTTCTATAACAGATCAAACAAGAAAGGCAGTGGGGCCAATCTACCGGTCCTATTTCTCGGGATATTTTAGTGTCCCTGAGAAGAATATTACTCATTCAGTATCTAACCAATATAAATACCGCCAATCTTATTTTCGTTCTTCTTGTTACTCACATAATAGATTTTATTCAATGTCTTCTCAACCTCGTGTATTGACAGGTAATATCGTTTAAAGAAAAAAAGAAATAAAAAGTCAATTATTTAAAAAAAAAAAATTGTACAATATATGTAGTTGGTACTGGTGCTGTTGGTGCCATTTACTCTTGGAGACTTTCCAAGTCATGTAATGTCACAACTGTTTGTAGATCTAATTTCGACATTGTAAAGGAACAAGGTTTTGAAATTAGCTCTGCCAAGTTCGGCGAAGAAGTATTTAAGCCTGATAATGGTAAACCCAATATTTTATTTTATAATTATTAAACAGCTCAATTTTTTTTTTTTTTTTTTTTTTTTTTTTTTGAATAGTTGTACGTACTGTATCTGAATGTGTTGACTCAGAACCTTATGACTATATCCTTATTACTCTTAAAGCACTTCCAGAGATTTACAACTGCGCAGATATCATTGCACCCGCCGTATCTAAAAACACTACCATTGTCTTAATTCAAAACGGTCTTGGTGTCGAAGAACCCATTACGGATAGATTTCCTGAGAACCCTATTGTCTCTATTGTTGCATACATTGGTACCTCTCAAAACGATCCTGGAAAGATCACTATGGTAGGACGTGAAAGTTTAGTGGTTGGCAAATATCATGCTGCCAAGACCGATTCTGATGAACAGCGTCAAAAGTTTTCCGAGCTTTTAATTAAGGGAGGTGTTGATGTCCAATTTGTCGATGATGTAGAACGCGTTCGTTGGCAAAAGTTATTTTGGTAAGTAAAAAAAACAAAACAGAAAAAAAAGTCAGAATATTGTGTAATTAACAAATAATGTAGGAACTCTGCATTCTCTCCTGTATGCGCTATGACGGGTATGAACACTACAGAAGTTTTGGAAAATGAAGAGGCTATGAATGCTGTTAAGCAAGTAATGCATGATGTGATTGATGCCGCTATCGCAAACGGCCATCCTTTCGATCATAACGAACAAATGCAAAATATGATTGCTAGAACTGAAGCTACTGCTAAAAACTACAAGCCTTCCATGTAAATATACATACAAATATATATATATATATCTACAGTCGATAATAATACTTTTTTTTTAAAAAAAAATAGGCAACTTGACAAGGAGCGCGGTAGCCCCATGGAAGTTGAAGTTATCCTTGGCACTCCTTTAAAGAGAGCCAAGGCAAAGGGTCTTAAAGTTCCTTATTTGGAGTTAATTCACTCTGTATGTAGCGCTAGCAATTCTTTTGCACTCAAGCAAAGCAAAAAAGCTCAACTCTAATCTTTTTAATATATATAATTATTTCGTTTTGATAAAAAAAAATAAAAAATCATTTATTCATATTTATGGAGTAATAAGAGGTTTACGTTGCCATTGGTTTTGTTCTTGATTTAAATAATACCAGGTATCTGCAGTTTCCTTATGACTACGTATAAACCCACCTAACTCATTGACACCATAAATCTCATCTTGCAGTAACTGATCTTGTTTTACGTCAGACACAATCTTTCTCTTTGTAGCAGTATTTAAATCAATTTGAGGAATCTTGGTTTCCAAACTAGGCGATAAGAATAAAGGGATCGAGAAACGATCCGCATAGTTTTCCAATGATTTATTGATAACACGATGCGTTGTTGCCACAAACGTTTGTCTTGTCAAACGTTCCAAAATTTCACCAATATTTACAATAAACGTATCAGGGATAGGTTCAGCATCTAACCATTGTCCATTTTGAGCTTGCACCTGAAGACCACCAATTTCGTCTTGTAACAGTAAAGCCAAAAAACCGGTATCTTTATGTGGACCGACACCTAAGCCGTGGTCTAGAGGTTTATCGATGGGGTTGTTTAAAGCAGGATAACGAATTAATTTGCATCGAACTCCGTAATCTTTACCAAACAAGGACATAAATTCTTCTTGGTTAAATTCAAGTACTCTAGCCATTGCATTAAGAATAATTAAACCAATTTCGGCCATAGAATCCATAAGTTCGGTAATTGTTTCTTTAAAACCGGGTATTTGACGAGGCCATTGATTAGGACCTCTCAAGTGAGCATATGTAGGATTGTTTTCGATAGGTACAGTAGGTTGGTCTCTTCCTAAATCAATTTGTTCTCGATTGTCTTGTTTATAATCAGTAGTTTCGGAGTCTATGTAACGGTTAGTACACACACATATTTCAAGTATATATAACTTACTTAGCTTAGAATATCCTCGGAAATGAGGGGATTTTTTCAACTCGATTTCAAGTTTCTGTTCAATAGGTAACTTGAAAAAAGATTTAATAGAGTCAAATGACTTTTGTTGAAGTTCAAGTGGTACACCGTGATTACAGATATAAAAAAATCCAACTTCACTCATGGCATCGTATAGTTCCTTTAAAAACTCTTTGGAAGAAGCAGAATCAGGTTGATCCAATTGGTACTTTGATAAGTCAAGTATAGGAAGTGAAATAGTCATTTTTTTATGATTGAAAGGAAAAGAGAAGTGGGTGTGAGAAAATAAATAAATAAAAATGTAGATATAGAATGAGAATGTGGTCATATCATCTCGATCTCACGCGATTTTGTACCAGTAAAAAGTTATTAGGCTACGGGCTGTGTATTGAGAAAAAGCTAAAAAAAAAAAACTGCATAATTTTAAACATATACTTTTTGCTATTAGTATTTAATCTATAATTTTTGATTAGAAAGTACTATATGTTCGACACATATATATCTGTAGTGTGTCACAACGACCTTTTAAAAACAAGTTTAAACCTGTATAAGCGTAGTAAAATGTACAACATGAGAATAACAATGCAATTGTGTTTCGTTATATCGTAAAAAAACTAAATTTCATAATATTCTATTTAAAACATACTTTTTTCGCTACATATTTTTATATCGTGTATCACATCTTTTTCTTAGATTTTTTTTTATTGGAACAAAAAAAAAGAGAGAAAAAGGGCTATTAATGAACAATCAGGAAACGTAAAAGAATCCGAGTTTCAAGAATAGGGAAGAGATTTAACGGTACTAAAATGAAAGATAGATGTTAGTTTTCCTATTATTTCAACGTTTTTTGTACACGTATAAATTTTACCTTGTGGAAACCAATATCGCTGGCATATTCACGGAAACATTGACGACAGATGTTGAGGTTGTACTTGCGGATCAAACCAGCACGATGAGCACAAACTCTACTATAAAACGCAAAAAAAAAAAAAAAAAAAAAAAAAGTTAGACCATCACACATAAAAAAAATTTTTTTGCCCAAAAAAAAATACAAGTTTCTTTTTTTCATCAATCAAATCCATTCGGCAATTGCGTTTCTTTTTTTTTTCAATCTGTCTAGTATACGTCGTTTCAATTGTTCATCATTGTCAATAAGGATTTGATGATTTTTTTCGTAAAAGAAACATGTATTTTTTTTCGGGTGGCTTATACCGTCATTGCAAAAAAAAAGTAGAAAAAAACTTCTCTTTATACAATGACTAAAAAAAAAAGCATATCGGAATAGTATACATACCAGGCGCGAGAGCCCTTACCGAAGGACTTGGGGTGAGAATTCCAAACGTTAGCGTGGGCCATGATGTATTTCTGTTTACAAATGCGAAAAAAGAGGAAGAGCCAGTGAATAGATAGCTTCAAGGCTTCTTTCTTTCAATTTTTTAAGTTGCGACCGATTCTCTTTTTTTTTTAGTAACAGTCACTATTTTTTAAAACAGTGATGATGGAGCAAAAGTAAAGAGAAATGTGCATAGGCGTACGGTAGTTAGAAGCTTTATTTGATGCTCTGAGAGTTTAGTTTCAAAAAATACTATAGTATCCTCTCTTGAGAAGCCTAAAAAAAAAAAGAAATTGGTTGCTAGGAAACAAAGTTAACTAAAATGAAAGTAGTTGCCATAGTAACAAAAACCTAAATCATTACCGGTTTTTGCGTTAGTTATCTCTACCACGAAAACTTCAAAACCAAGCTTAATAACCCTTAAAGGTACTTTAATTTAATATTTATACTATATCTTTTTATACAGAGCTCAATTCTTTCTAGCGAACAGAGCACTTCCATTTATTTTTTTAGATGTAAAAATGTTGATAAACTACCTTTTAAATATTAATACTTGCAGTAACAATGTCTAGATCTACTGTGATTTAAATATCTCAAATGTTAGAGATATAGCATGGCCCTATCAAAAAGCAAGTTCCCTTTAATCGTATAGAAAGCAAATTTGAGTCATCAAACCTATCTGTGCCAATTGAGAGCGTAGAGTTCAAAAATATTTATCTGAAGCATATAAAAAGGTTTTTTTAAAAATAAAAGAAAGGGAAGCCTATAAATTATATTGCTTAACTTCTACAGTGCAACCACTTAACAACGCACTTCATCTAATTTCGAGCGCGCTTTTTGAAAAAAAAGTAAAGCACAAGTACACCCAAAAGGACGGTTTTAAAATTGGAGTATAGGTTTCCGTTTATGATTGGTTAAAAATACAGGGAATATTTTAGTTGAAAATAGATTAAAAAGCGAACACACTTTTTTATCAGTTATTTTTAAAAAAACAAAAAGGAAAATTGGGTCATGATCTCGGTCCGTTTACTTTTACTACTCGCGTTTAGTTACGCTTGTGTAGTACTTGCAATTCCACATCAATTCGAAAACACCAAAGTTATCCGTACAATTGAAGTGACTAGCGCAATTGCTCGTGAAGATGTAGGTATTCGAGCAAAGAATATTGATAGTGCACCTGCTTCACAATATTACTTTTATGTACCTGCTATCATTGCCGAAAGCGCTGCTTCTTTTAATGCTTTTTTAAGAAAGGAAAAGACTGAACTTAAAGTTACTTTTGAACAAGAAGATGTAGCCACGTAAAAAGAGATGATAATATATATATATATGCTAAATGAAGTTTTTGACTCGTGTTTTTTTTTATACAGAAAAATGTATGTGTATAAGATTGCTTTACTTGAACCTGTTCAACCTCAACAAGATGTTCTTATTGGTTTAAAGGTTGCTTATACCCATACAGTCAAACCTATGCCTATCAAGTTACCTCAAGTTTCTCGTCAACATACCGTTTTTGCTTTTAATTCTTATTTCTTGTCTCCTTATCAAACTATTGAAACAAAGACAACACTTCAGTACGTAAAAAAAAAAAAAAAAAAAAAAAAAAACGCGACATATACATGTGTAGTATCACTAACTTTTTATATTTTTTATATTTTTTAGAACACCTACCAAGAATATTATTAGCCATACGGGCGCAGGTGGTAAGAGTGCAGCTACCGGTAACAAAGTTATTTACGGCCCATACGAGAACATTGCCCCTCTTTCTTTTGATATTGCAACCTGTCATTTTGAAAACAGTAAACCCTTACTTACTATTACCAAGCTTGAACGTGACGTAGAAATTTCGCATTGGGGAAATAACTTGGCAATTGAAGAGCATTATGCCTTACGTAACGATGGAGCCAAACTCGAGGGAGATTTTAACCGTGTTCAATATCAATTGACCAGTCAAATTCACGAACAAACTAACGTCCTAAAGTCACTTTCATTTGGTTTACCTGTTTCTGCTCGTGATCCTTATTATCGCGATGAGGTTGGTAATGTATCAACATCACATTTTAGAGTCGAGAAGGATAAGGCTGTGTTGGAAATCATGCCTCGTTATCCTTTGTTTGGTGGTTGGAATTATACTTGGTATCAAGGGTTTAACGCCGATCTTTCATCGTATGTTCATAAGGCCAAGTCTGGAAAGTATATTTTAAATATCAAGTTTGTTGAGAATGTACAAGATATGACTGTTGATAATGCTGTTATTCGCATTGTTTTACCTGAAGGAGCTACGTAAGTTTTTTATTATTATAATTATAAATTTAGTAGCATTATGTTAATTAATCATTTTTTTTAGTGATGCCAAGGTTACTACTCCTTTTGATGTCGATAACCAATACATTGATACTCACTTCACCTACTTTGATTCTACTGGTCGTATGATGATTGTTTTGGAAAAGTCCAATATTGTCAGAGAACATGAATTACCTATTCAAATCGAATACGAGTATTCTGGTTTCCGTCTCTTGCAAAAGCCCATTGTCGCTTCTATGGCTATCTTTGTATTGTTTGCTGTTAGTATCTGTCTTAACAAGATGACATTTACTATTAGTAATGAAAAGGTAAACTTATATATTTTAATTATGTGATGTTTTTATTAATATTATATTGTATAATAGACAAAGCCTAGCTTAAAGAAGGAATAATTTTTTTTAGAAAAATAAAAATGCTTTATATATAGTTGTGTACAATTTAACTGTATACATCACCGTTTTTTACCATGATACTCTTCGCTTCCACTTTCAATTTACTGAATTTTTGAAAGTGAGGCATATTAAATTTTCATTTTATAAACATGTATTTATATATTTAAAAAGGGTGTGTGTGAAAAGAATTAAAGAGGGGTGGAAAGAAGTAGTTATCCGTTTATATGTAAAGAGGTCTACTATAGGTGTTGTAGTAGATAAAAAGTTAAATATATCAGCAGTACTCATTTCCATTGTTCCTTCACCTCTTTCAAATTCATAAACTATAACTAATAAAGGTAAATTTTCACCTGTTGTGTTAATTTCTTCAAACACCTGCATAAAAGAAGGGATCAATAAAAAAAACAATAAAAAGTTATGGGATTATTATTTACCTGAACCACACAAATATTATTAATAGCGATATCAACTTTGTCCCAAGATTGTAAGACTCGAATACCTTTCATAAAAGCGTCAAGAAACTGATTAACATAGACAAAACTAGAGTTTTAGTGATAGTTTTTTGCTTTGCTTGAGTTTGGAGATAAATATACATTTATACATATTAGCCCATTGTTTTTAATTAAAACGCGCTGTTGTTGAACCCCCTCTTTTTTTTTTGTCTATGTCCAAAGCATCACATTTGATTCTTCTGAAGCAAAGAAATGCTTACGAAATGTCAAATTAAAAAAGGGTTTGCTTTTCGTCTGTGAAGCCTCCTATAAATTCATATGAGCACTAGTATTTTTCTTCGAAAATAAAAGAGGTACGATTGATAGTGTATCCCCTGTATTTTTTTTTCAATATCGTCCAGTAAGCGATGGAAAATATAATATATAATAACAGGGAATGATCCTTTTTAAAAAAGAATTATTTATGGGTTCCAAACCAAATAAGAGAAATATTTGCTCTGAAAAAGGATGACATAAATTACGTAGTAATAGATGATTCGAAACTCCCGGAAAACAATGATATTTCTTATTTTTTATAACAGTTTATCAGAATATGATCCATTCTAAAATACCACCAAAAGCCTTTCTTTTTCCTTTAAACAACGAACTCATATGTACAAGTAAGTATTTTTTATGTATATATCGTTTAAAAGGAGCTTGTATCTTGTATTTATTTTCTTTTATAATTTGCTTTTTCTAAGTTCTTTTATTTCCCTAAATACAAAGATACGTCAATCCACACCATGAAAAAGATAAAGGTATTCTCTATCCAAATAATACAAACCAAGATGTCTTTTATATGTTACCAGAATAAGAGTAGTCAAAAGTGGAGCTGCCACGAATGTTTATCAGCAGATGTGCCTTTAATATGGCCCGAAGAAAGTATCTTGCTTTTTGTATTTAAAATGTTCGGTTCCTTACATCAGGAATTGATAGAACAAGAAAAAATACACGCTGAATTATTGCAAGAAAGCTTTGAGCTATAGTTAGCTTCAAAGGCTCTTAGGCGAGATGGAGATTCAAGATAGAGGATCACCTAGCCTTATTGTAGAAAACCCTCCTAAAAACCATCGTTTGTTTTATAAGCAAGTTTCTAACTTACAAATCCACACTTGCACTTTATGAAAGACAAAATCTTATCCTTGTTTAATTCTAATAAAATAAATAAAACTTTATATTACATCTACTTTTAAGTAAAATATAATATTTAGTTAGCATTTTTTTTAAAAAAAAATGGCTGTTGCGTATATTTATAAAAAAGCTCAAGGCTCAAAATTCGCGCTGATGAATAAGGCAAACTTGCGCTTATTGACAGACATATTTTTTTTTGACAGCACACCATACAGCAAATTATAGCTCAAGTACAATTTTGGCAAATAGCCTTACGGCAATTCCGAGATTTCGTTTCATTTAAAAACTCCAACTATACACATTTTGAGCTAGAGAAGCCGATAAAAACGCATAAACACCCAGCTAGATGAAAGAACTCCCCTTTTTAAAACGTTAAGCCAATTGGTGACTAACTTGAAGAAAAAAAAAGTGACTGTTTACACTAGGATACCAGCGAATTTTTTTTTCTTATTTATTAATTTTTTTTTCCTTTCTTTTATTTTCAAGAACGTTTTGAATTTTACAACAAAAAACATGACAGAAGCAGTCCAAATTGATGTCACCAAGTTGACACCTTTGTCACCTGAAGTTATTTCTAAGCAAGCTACCATCAATATTGGTAAAGAAGCTATATTAATTACGAAAAAAAAGGACAGATTGATTGACTGAAAATTTTTTTATAGGTACTATTGGTCACGTAGCTCACGGTAAATCTACTGTTGTTAAAGCCATTTCTGGTGTTCAAGTAAAAATAATCGATTCCTGCAGTTCCCGATGAATTTTAAACAAAAGCGAAACAAAAAAAAACTAATCTCGTGTTTTTTTTTCTTTCTTGTAGACTGTTCGTTTCAAGAATGAGATGGAGAGAAATATTACAATCAAGCTTGGTTATGCCAATGCAAAGATTTTCAAGTGTAGAAACCACGAATGTCCCAGACCTGGATGTTACAAGTCTTATGGCTCATCTAAGGAAGATAATCCTTTATGTGAACGTCCTGGTTGTGGTGGTACCATGGAACTTGTTCGTCATATCAGTTTTGTTGGTAAGCTGCGGAATTTCATTTTTTTTTTTTTTGGTAAAAGTCTTGTTTCTAACTAATTTTTTTTTTCTCTTCAGATTGTCCTGGTCACGATATTCTCGTAAATATATATATAACATTTTTTTTTATGCGTAGATAGAGTTGGGTTTACTAAAATAGAAACGAATTGAAAAAAAAAATAGATGACTACTATGCTTTCCGGTGCAGCTGTTATGGATGCAGCTCTTTTATTGATTGCAGGTAACGAAACCTGTCCTCAACCTCAAACATCCGAGCATCTTGCAGCTATCGAGATTATGAAGCTTCAACATGTCATTATCCTTCAAAACAAGGTCGATCTTGTCAAGAAGGAAGCTGCACATGAACAACATCAAGATATTCTTGCATTTGTCAAGGGTACAGTTGCAGATGGCGCACCTATTGTCCCTATCTCTGCTCAGCTCAAGTATAACATTGACGCAGTAAACGAATATATTACCAAGAAGATTCCTGTCCCCATTCGTGATTTCTCTGCTGAACCTAGATTGATTGTTATCCGTTCTTTTGATATTAACAAACCTGGTGCCGATGTTGATAACCTTCAAGGTGGTGTTGCTGGTGGATCTATTCTTAAGGGTGTCCTCAAGATTGGAGATAATATTGAGGTACGTCCTGGTGTTATCATTAAGGATTCAGAGGGCCGTATTCGTGCTCGTCCCATCTTATCCAAGATTTTGACCTTGGCTGCTGAAACTAACAAGTTAGACTTTGCTGTTCCTGGTGGTTTGATCGGTGTTGGTACTCAAATGGATCCTACCTTGTGTCGTGGTGATCGTTTGGTAGGTCAAGTCTTGGGTTATCCCGGTACTTTACCCTCTATCTATACAGAACTTGAAATCTCTTATTTCTTGTTGCGTCGTTTATTGGGTGTCAAGACTGATGATAAGAAACAAGCCAAGGTTGCAAAATTGACCAAGGGTGAATTACTCTTGGTTAACATTGGTTCCGTATCTACTGGTGGTCGTGTTGTTGGTGTTAAGGCTGATCTTGCAAAGATCATTTTGACCGGTCCTACTTGTACTGAAGTTGGTGATAAGGTTGCTATTTCAAGAAAGATTGAAAGACATTGGCGGTAAGTTATATATGTATTGTTAAAAGTGGTGAAATATCTAATTTTTTTTCTATTGTAGTCTTATTGGTTGGGGTAAGATCAAGCGTGGTACTGTTCTGGAAGCAGAAGCAAATTAAATGGGTTTTATATATACATAAAAAAAAAAAAAGCATCTTTTTGATAAAAATAAAAAAAAGTATAATTGTATTGAAAGAGAGATTATGTGGATTTTTATTTTTAAAAAACATCCTTTTTTTTTTTTTGGGATAGAAATAAAATATTGTATTAAAAAAAAGACGTATAAAAAAAAAAAGAAAAAAAACAAGTTTTGTTTTTTTTTCGTAAATTACTATTTTAGAAATATAAATGTGTTTGTTGTAATGCTAGCTTTTTTGTATTTGTTTTTTTGGGTGAAAAGTTTATATAATCTAATGGGGGAAGGGGAGGTGAATTTTTTTCTTTTTTTAAATCACTTTTTTTCTTTTTTCTTCTTTTTTTTTTTTAGTTTTAGAACCAACTAGTTTTACTTTGTCCGTTACGATGACCAGTACCACCTCCATAAGAAGGTGCATATGATGGTGCACTACGATCTTGATATCCACCACCGTTAGTGTTACCATAACCACCAGCGCTACCTCCACCACCGGCACCATAACCGCCGCCACCATAGCCGCCGCCACCACCGTAACCACCTCTACTGGGAGCACCACTACCATAATCATTTCTTTGTCTGTAATCTCTAGAGCCACCACGTCCACCACGTCCACCGCCTCTTCCACCTCTTCCACTACTGCCAAAGGTCTCACGAACTATGCTTTCAAGCCAAGAAGGAATTTCTTGATTTGCCTCCTTTAAGAGTTCAACTAATTCACGAGCAATATTCTTATTACCTCTATTGAAGAAAGCCGTGGCAACACCGGTATTACCAGCACGACCAGTACGACCAATACGATGCACATAGTCATCGACATCTGTAGGTAAATCATAAGAGATGACGTGAGTGACATTAGGAATATCTAAACCACGAGCAGCGACAGCTGTAGCGACCATGATGGGGGCTCTTCCAGTTCTAAAGGCTTCCAAAGCGTATTCACGTTCACGTTGTGTACGGTCACCGTGAATCGAAGTAGCAGGGAAGTTATTTGACATTAAGAAATCGCTTAATGCATCTGCCATACGTTTTGTCTCAACAAAAATCAAGGTCAAACCTTCTGCGGGATGAGAGGTCAAGATATCTAACAATACCGATCGTTTATCTTCATCCTCAACATATTCAATCTTTTGAGTGATGTTTTCAGATGTAGCACCAACACGACCTACAGAAAGGAACACATATTCCTTTAAGAAATCACGAGCCAACATTTGGATGTTTTTAGGGAACGTAGCAGAGAACATGAGTGTTTGACGGTCTTGGACACCAGGCATGTCTTCACCTTGTACAATACGACGAATTTGAGGTTCGAAACCCATATCCAACATACGATCAGCTTCATCTAAAATCAAGAATCGAACCTTTTTAAGTGACACACGAGCACGTTCAATTAAATCAACAAGACGACCAGGCGTAGCAACCAAGATATCACAACCACGGTCAATTTGACGAAGTTGTTGACCGATATCTGCACCACCGTAGACAACACAGGGACGTACCCAAGATCGGTAAGCGAATTTCTTTGCTTCTTCGTAGATTTGAGAAGTCAATTCACGAGTAGGTGCCAAGATCAATGCTTCAGGGTACGCCTTGGATGGACGGTAAACGCCAGCTGCGTCTCTTCTGTCTCCGTCTGGGTTAGATGCAGGTCCTTCAGCAAACAAACTGTGTAAAACTGGGAAAAGGAAACCACCCGTCTTACCAGAACCTATTTGAACGCCGTTTTAACATTTTTTTAAAAGTAAAAGAAAAATACGTTTTTAGTTACCTGTTTGAGCACATGCCATAAGATCACGGTTGTTCATAACAATCGGAATTGAGTACTTTTGAACGGGTGTAGGAGTAGTATATCTAGCTAATTCAATATTACTCAACAAATGAGCATCCACAGGAGGAGAAGTAAACTAAAATAAAAAAAGTTAAATATATAAAAAAAAGGGGGGGGGGGCAAGTGTTTTAAATATATCACAACATACTTCTTCAATGGCAGCAGGAACATCTCTACCAGTTGCTTCAACAGGAATGTTGTCATACTTGTCAAAGTTGATACCAGTATGGGTTACTTCTTTATCTTCAGGAGTACCAAATAATTCCTTTTCAATATGAGGGTTGCGAGGTCCAACATGGTGAACACCGTCTTTCCAATAACCAGCATTGTTATCTCTTCTACCGCCGCCGCCGCCACCAGGAGGTCCACCTCCTCTTCTACGGTAGCCACCATAAGAACCACGTTCATCAAATTGAGACTGTCCTCCTCCATAACCAGAGTTGTTGGAAGAGCGACCACTCCAACCACCACCTCTTGAACCACCTCCATAATCTGAATAGTTATCTCTCCATCTAAAATAAAAAAAAAACAGATGAGTTAGTTAAAAAAAAACACGAAAAACTTTTTTTTTCTCTTTTACCCAGGTCTAGGAGCAGGTTTATCCCACCCATTATTATTACTAGTATTATTATTATTGTTGGTATTACCACCTTCTTGAGCATAAGCTCTTCCACGAAGATGAGGAGGAATATAAGCTGCTTTTTGGTAGCCAGAGTTATTACCGCTATTAACACTCATACCAGCTATTTTTTTAAAAAATAGTTAGTGTTTTTTTATTAATACTTATAATACTGAATACTTTACCCATACGCTGATTGAGATCATGTGAATCATTATTGCCTTCACTCATAATATAATTATTATTTTAAGAAAAAATAAAAAGAAAGAGAAAAAGAGAAAGACGGGTTAGAAAAAAAAAGAAAGTCAATAAACACCGCAGCGTTTATTTGAAACCCCAGTTAGGCATTGAGCTTAAAGTGTAAACCGTCACGGTTCTTTAACTGCATAAATAAGAAACGAAAAAGAAGATGAAGAGAGATACGTAAAAAGAAGCATTGAAAGACAATCAAAGTGTATGGAGGGTTGGGTTTATGTATAGTACACAAAATCAATTGAAGTCATTTTCTTGTTAAAAAAGTAATTGGTGTGTGTAAAATATTGTACACTAGTTTTAGTAGGCTTAGCGCTCTGAAAGATACATACGTCATAGCACATTTTACCACTTTACCAAAATAAAAAAAAAGAAGTGCCTTTTCTTATAGTAAGCAGGTAAACACATAAAAAATCTCTAATTTACTTTTTGTATGGTACCCCCCCTTGTATCAGAGTACCCAACACCAAACCTCATGTTTTTTTTCTGTAGATTTTAGATCCGTGTAACCCAGGGCATTTTCTTTTTCACAATAAGATATACAGTAGTAAAATACAGGGAGAAAAAGGTAATGATTTATTCTTTGAGCTGGGAGTCTATCATTTATTTTTTAGCTGTGTATTTTGCTAAAGCAAAATCTTTTTTCATGGTTATTGTTTACGAACTAAAGCAAATCCTGCAAGGGAGAAGACTTGTTAAAGATCTAATGTTGGACCATATCTAAACGAATCAAACTATAAATCATCTAAACATAGTATAGTAGGGTTTATTATATTTCGTAATTCCAGGAACCGAGAAAGGGAAAAAACTAAAGGTATTCTTATTTTCTTTAACTGTTGATGAGGCCCATTTTTTTGTTAACCAAGAAGTACTTTTTTTTTTTCATATTGCATATACCTGATCCTTTTTTTAAAACAATTAACACGGCCTATTTAACGTGTACAGCTGAAATATATCTCAGTATTCCGTTGACATTTTGCATATATGTCCCGGTTTAGGAGAATTACAGGTTTCTTTTTATTACGTGCTTCTGATTTGAAGGATAACAAGATCAATTGCATGTAGCTAAACTTAAGCTTGATTGAGCTCGAAAGCGTACATCATGCTCTCTCCTTTGACAGTATTATACATACTTTGCTGTAAAATAAAACATCTTCTTTTGTTTTTGCTCCGGACCGGAAAAAAAAAAACTCACTCCAAAAGAGTAAATAATTAAAGAAAAACAAGTTATTCCTTTTCTTTTCTTTTATAACCATGTCGTTAAACTTTTTTAAATCAACACCTCAAAAGACAGATGCTTCGCTTGAGTTTAAGACTGTTTTAAGCAACTTGAAAGAAAAGAACGATACAACGCCTTTAGATATCGATAAATTTATACAACAGGAAAATGTTAACTTAGGTTCACACCAAGGTAAGAAAGAAAAAGAAAAACGTCATGTCAATGTATTTTACTAATAGCCTATTGTTAGAGTTTTATAAAGAGACAGTAAAAGATACCGAAGCACCACTCGCAATAAATGAAAATAACCAACAGACCAAAGAAAACACACGGCTGTTAGTCAACACTCTTTTAGAACTGACAAAAACTATGCCAGAACTTAAATCAAAGGCAATTGAATATAATGAGAAAGTTAAAGTTACTTTGGAACAAAATAATCAAACTATTGATACTATTCAATCTATCAACTTGTAATAAAAAAGACGTTTTATATATACCAAAAAAAATACTCTTAATGTACACGCATCAAAAGTGAAAAAGCCGCAAGTGATCTTTCTTCTACTACTCCGCCACAATTTTTTTTTTTTTTTTTCTATTATAAAAAACAAATTTTTTTCTCTCTTTTTATTTTTTTCTCCCCCTTTCTCTTTTTTTTTTTGACGTATCAAGAAAACTTAAAAAAAAAAAATGCTTGACATTAACTTGCTTTTGGAAGAACGTGGTGGTAACGTTGAGATGGTCAAGGAGTCTCAAAAGAGACGTGGTGGTTCCGTTGAAATTATTGATGAAATCATTGCTGAATATAAGGAATGGACCACTCGTACGTATATATAAAAAGAAAAAGAAAGTATATACATGTATATATATTTACGTGTAATTTATAGTTCAATTCACCAGTGACCAAAAGAACAAGGAAGCTAACGTTATCCAAAAGGAAATCGGTAAGAAGTTCAAGGCAAAGGAAGATCCTGCTGAATTAGTCGCCAAGAAGAATGCTCTTCAAGCTGAAAAGGACGCACTTGTTGTTCAAGCCAAGGACAAGGAGACTTCTTGGAAGAACAAGTTGAGTACTCTTGGTAACATTGTTCACTCTTCTGTTCCTACTTCCATGAACGAGGTACGCATTTTTTTTTTTTTTTTTTTTTGGTATTTATATGGGGTTACTTAAATTTTATTTGAAAATAGGATAACAACGAGATCATTCGTACCTATTACGCTGATGGTGTTGAACCCGTCAAGAGAACCGATATCATGTCTCATCACGAAGTTCTTAGCCGTTTGGACGGTTACGATCAAGAACGTGGTGCCAAAATTGCTGGTCACCGTGGTTACTTCTTAACTGGTGTTGGTGTTGATCTTAACTTGGCTTTAATTACCTATGGTCTTAACTTCCTTGCTAGATTCGGTTATAAAAAGTTACAAACTCCTTTCTTCATGAACAAGGAAATGATGGCCAAGACTGCTCAATTATCTCAATTTGATGAAGAACTTTACAAGGTACACATAAAAAAAAAAAAAAAAAAAAAAATGGGATTATTATGACTAATATTTACTAACACAAAAAAAAAAAAAAAAGGTATCCGGTGATGGTGAGGACAAATATCTTATTGCTACCTCCGAACAACCCATTTCCGCTTTCCATGCTGGTGAATGGTTCGAAAAGCCTTCTGAACAATTACCTATCAAGTATGCCGGTTACTCTACCTGTTTCCGTAAGGAAGCTGGTGCTCACGGTAAGGATACCTGGGGTATCTTCCGTGTTCATCAATTCGAAAAGATTGAACAATTTGTCTTGTCTGCCCCTGAAAACTCTTGGGAATTATTCAACGAAATGATTGATCACTCTGAAGAGTTCTTCAAGAGTCTTGGTCTCTCTTACCGTGTTGTTTCTATTGTCTCTGGTGCCTTAAACAACGCTGCTGCTAAGAAGTACGATTTGGAAGCTTGGTTCCCTTACCAAGGTGAATACAAGGAACTCGTTTCTTGTTCCAACTGTACCGATTACCAATCTCGTAGCTTAGAAATCCGTTGTGGTGTCAAGAAGATGTCTGATCGTGAGAAGAAGTACGTTCATTGTCTTAACTCTACTCTCTGTGCTACTGAGAGAGCCATGTGTGGTTTATTAGAGACCTGGCAACGTGAAGACGGTTTGGAAATTCCTCCTCCATTGGTTCCTTATATGGATGGTAAGACTTTCATTCCTTACTCCAAGCCTAAGCCTACCAAGAAGTAAATGTAGTTTCATGTCCATCAATAAAAAGAAAAAAGTAATAAATAGTTTATATATACATACACATTATTTTGGTATAAACACTTTTGAGAACTTATCGCGTCTAAATCCAAATATCACAAAATTATTTCTCGAGAAAATTCATGCATTTTTTTTTTATTATACCAGAATGTTCATTCTTTAATGTATCACAAAAAGAGTTTGAACTTATTCTTGTCCATCATCACTCTCTTATTTACTGTTTATGTTAGGCTTGGACAAACTTTCATTTGTGTCACGAATATCGACAACATAACATCTCTAAGCCTGTATTTTTTCTATTTTTATTTCTTTCTTTCTTTTTCTTCTTCAAAAAACTCTATCTCTCTCTTGATATACTATGTTTCTTCATCGTAAGCGTCAATATATATATATATATATATATTGCATGTATTAATCGAATATTTAATCATTTCCCTCCTTTAGGAAGCGGCAATACTTGGTACCAAAAAGCACAAACATATTACGATAGTCAAAATCATGACCTAGCTTTTCTCTATTTCACAAAAGCGGCCAAGTCCAACCACACACTTGCCCAAGTATTCCTAGGCCACATGTACGAGCACGGCCAAGGCACAATGCAGGATGACACTGAGGCATTGTACTGGTACACACAGGCCAAAGAAACCAGCGACGCAGAGCACCAACTCGTAATAGCGTACATGTACCACGACGGAGACATAGGCGGTATAAGTGACCACAAGAAATCACTGGAATGGTTCCAAGTATCCGATAAAAACGGCAACCCTCGTGCATACAGCTGTATCGCAATTTTATACGGTACTGGTAAAGGGACCGAAAAAGATTGCAAGCTAGCATTGAGTTCATCGATGCAATTTGAAAAAGATAAAAGTAGCAGTAATATTTTAGTAGATGTAGCAACAACTTACTTATTTGGTAAACATAGCGTGGATCAAGATTTCGATGAAGCAGAGTCTTGGTTTATAAAGGGTGTCGATAAAGAAGAGGAAGATGCCATGTTTGGTATGGGCTTATTGTACGCTATACGTACAGACCAAAATCAATGCTGGAAGAAGGCCTATCTGTGGTATACCGAAGCTGCTAAACACAACCATGATAGAGCTCAGTGTGCTTTAGGGTGGCTGTACCAACACGGACTTGGCTGTAGAAAAAATTATACCATAGCTATGCAATGGTATAAAAAAGCAAAGAAAAACGGAAACCAAGATGCTATTGCTTACATTGCGTCTTTCTATCATTACGGGTACAGTGTACCTGTAGACTATTTAAAAGCTTTATCCATATACGAAACGGCAATAAATAATGCAAATGCGTTGAACGGTAAAGGACTCATGTATCAAAGCGGGTCAGGTGTAATTCAAAGCCATAGTGTGGCCATGTCGTATTTTAAAATAGCCGCTGATTTGGGTTACAGTGAAGCCTTTAATAGTATCGCAGAAGTATACCAGCATGGATACGGTAGAGACGTAGATTTAAATAAGGCATTTTCTTATTATAACAAATCAGCTACATGCATTGAAAGTGTATCTAGTAAAGGGATGTTTAACCTGGGGCTAATGTATTTGGAAGGTCTAGGAACAGAAATCGATCAAAGATTAGCATTGGTTTGGTTACGGAAGGCAGCGACTTATGGAAACAAAAGAGCTAGCGAGTATATAGATCAACTGGTCAAGAGTTCGACTCAGTTACCGCAAATCATTTATAATACAGAAAGGATTCAAGTGATTATGAAGGAGAGGATACTACAAGGCATTCAATTACAAACACTGCAAGAGAAATTAGCTAGTCTTACAACCGAAAACGAGTTATTGAAAAAGATGGTGACAAATAATGGGACAAAAAGAACAGAACCGTTAAAGTTCCTTTATGTTCAAAACACAGAAACTATTGATTTGGAGAAGGCACCCAAAAAGTTCCTTCAAATTTAGGATTTTCATGTAAAATAAAAATATGTATGTTTAAAAGCGCCTTTTTATTAGTTTTTTTTTTCACTGATTACGACTTGGGTTTTCCCCCAAGGTGCTACATAAATTAAACTTTTACTTGTCTAACATTAATATTTGGGGGGGGGGTTTAATTGTCAAAAAGTATCCAACACTTCGGTAAATCTGTATGTTACAATTACTGATAAAAATACGCTACATAAACACACAAGAATAGATTTCAAGTTATTTGTTTTATCATAGGTTGCGAAGAGAGTTCACGGTGTCACACACATGTGTTACCAATACGGACGTAATATCCTTTTTATTTTCTTTTCTTGATTCCTTTTTCTCTCTTTTTTTTTTTTTTTGCTTTTCTATTTTTTCGTTAAAAAAAAATAACCTAGTACCTATGTTTATATTTGATTCTAGTAAGTATTTCATTATATTCAGGATACACCCTTATTTGAGCTAACACTCTCCTTCTCTTTAGAATCCGGTAAAGAATGGTTTCAAAAAGGTGAAACCTTCTACAAAGCACAAGTATACAACCAAGCCTTCATATTTTTTTTACAAAAGCAGCCGAAGTAAATCACACGCAATCTCAACTTGCTTTAGGCGATATGTACATTCAAGGCCAAGGAACCGCCGAAGATTTCAAGAAGGCATTATTCTGGTACAGAAAAGCAGCAGATAAAGGACAAATGTGTGCTTTGCTGCTGTGCCTCGAGCTGTCAGTAGTACTGAAGTAGATCAATTGAGTATAAAAGAAACTCAATTGCATAGCCCGAAAGAAAGGCTAGCAAGTCTGATAGCAGAAAATGAATTATTGAGAAAGGATACCACAAGTAACGAATCAAAAGATACAAATACCTCGAGCAAAGATAAAAAACTAGAACGGCTAAAGTTTTTTGAAGTTCAAAATGAAAATGTAATTACAGAAAAGAAGAAACCAGTAAAGTTTTTTTCATTTGTAGTCTTAACTCTAAAAAATTTCCCCTTTTTTATGGTCCATAAAAAAACGAAACGGATACTCGTATCACGTTGATACGAGGAACAAGTGTTTTCCCTCTTTTAAAAATACCCCCAACAACTCGGTAACAGTATGTTACAATTTCTTGTAAACGACAGAAATAACAATAATAAAAAAGAGTAAAAAATTGCATACATATACATATAATCTTTTACTAAACCTTCTTTTAAAATCACCCAATATCTCGACCGTTGTGTATTATTTGGATCACAAATAATAAATATGCTTTTTTCTTTTTTTAAAAAAAGGTTATCGTATATCTTATGATAGGCTTAGGCGTTTGATTTATGATACTACAGTCATATTATGTGTCACCAGTAAAAACATTTAATCCAAGCCCGTGTTCCCTTCTACTTTTTAGTTCCTTTTCTTTTTCTTTTTGTAAAAAATCCAAGCATCATGTTTAGTTTTCTCAAACGTTGGTATACATTCGTAGTATGCTTTTTGATGCTGTTAAACTAATAATTTATGATACTCTCCCTTTTCCCTTTAGAGTCTGACACAGAGTTGTTCGAAAAAGGAAAGACACACTTTGATAATCAAAACTATTCGAAAGCCTTGGAGTATTTTGTAAAATCACACGAAGCTGGTCATTTAGCATCTAAGACGTATATAGGAAAAATGTATTATGATGGTTTAGGAATGACAAAAGACTATAATACGGCGTTAATTTGGTACAAATTGGCAGCAGATGTCGAAGAGCCTGCTTCACAGTATATGATTGCGATCATGTACCACGAAGGAAAAGTAGGTAGTAACCCAGATTATCAACAGGCGTTGGAATGGTATCAAAAATCGGCTAAAAATGGCTATATTAGCGCTATGAAATGCTTTGCTCTAATGCATTTTGAAGGGCAAGGGACTGCGAAAAATCACCGTATAGCATTGTATTGGTTTAAAGAAGCATTCGATAAAGGCGACAGCGATACTGTTTATTTAATTGCGCTCATCTATCTTCTTGGTGGACATGGTGTTGATCGAGATTTTGATTTAGCAGAAATCTGGTGTATGAAGATTGTGGCTAAAGAAACCCCACAATCGATGCTTATAACAGGAATGCTATACGGCTTTCGTGATGACTCTAAGCAAAGCTGGGAGAAGGCTTTCGAATGGATGACGAAAGCCGCAAAGTATAATGTTGGCGCCCCACAAATGTTGCTAGGAAATTTTTACCTGGATGGACTAGGATGTGAAAAAGATTATAATTTAGCTATAGAGTGGTATAAAAAAGCAGCGGAAAATGGAGAGAGGACTGCTATCGCTCAAATTGCAATCATGTACCATTATGGGTATGGTGTACCCGTGAATTATAATGAAGCTTTAAGATTATATCAAAAAGCTGGAGATTGCGGAGAAGCATTGAATGGTATAGGGATATTATATCAAGGTGGACTTGGTGTATACCAGAGTCATAGTGCTGCAATGTTTTATTTTGAAAAAGTGATAGAAATGGATTTAAATGACGCTTTTAATAGCATTGGAGATGTCTATAAGTATGGATACGATAGAGATATGGATTTAGAAATGGCATTTAATTATTACACTAAATCTGCAAATTCTTTTGACAAAGATGGTATGCTTAATCTCGGACTAATGTATATGGAAGGCTCAGGAACTAAAGCCAATAAGGACCAGGCATTGTATTGGCTTCGAAGGGCAGACTTATTTGGAAAGGAAGAAGCCAAAAAATTTATCGACGAAATTGTTGCTGATTCAACACAGTTGCCCCAAATTATTGATAATACAGAAATTAGTAAAGAACAACAGTTACAAATATTGGAACAAGAAATAGCAGCGTTAATGGCCAAAAAAAAGTTACTGTTAAAGAATATCACAAAAGATGATAAGACAGATGTAACTACAAAAAAGAAGAAATCAATGAAATTTTTCCAATTATAATCTTTTACTCGCCTTTCTTTTTTATCTTTTTCAAATGTATCACAAGAAATGAGCTACTACTTGGCCAGCATTGACACGAGAAAATATACACTTTTACAATAAAATGAATTGGCTAAGTTTTTTGTAATGGTGCTTTTCAAATAAAACCTGACGAAAATAAACATTTTCGGCAAGAGAGAATACATATGTATGTGCCACTTTGTTTACTTGGGCGTTTTTTAAATATAAGTTGTAAATAAAAATAGATCCAATCATAATCTTTAATTCGAACCTTATTTATAAACACATCAACGCTTGCCTTTTTTCTCTTTTGTTTTCTTTTCGATAAAAAAGAAACCATACAAAAAGAGTGACTCTTGAATTTATAACATGAGTATACGGCACAATCTACCAATTTTGAAGAATATCCGGTAACTGTAGGTGACAATCGCTGCTAAAATAAAAACAATACCAAGAATCGGTATTTTTAAGTTAGTTATTGTTTGTCTTTGGCTTAGGAAAATAAGTTTAATACAATAATACATGCATATCTTGCGTGAGTCACCAATATGAATGTAAGCCTTTTATTTTCGTTTTCTTTTTATTTCTTTTTAAAATATTATTATCATGTTTAATTTTAATGAACGTTAGTATATATTTAAGTGTACTCTTCAATGCTGTTATGCTAATATTGTATTACTTTCTCCACCCCTTTTCCTTTAGAACGTGGAATCGAGATCTTCGAAAAAGGAATAACATGTTATAAAAGGAAAAATTATGAGCAAGCTTTTTTGTATTTCTCAAGAGCGGAACAGTTTGGTCATGTTCGATCCTTAACTTATTTAGGAAAAATGTACCAGTTCGGGTTAGGAACAACGAAAAACTGTCGTAAGGCATTATCTTTGTACAAATTAGCAGCTGAAAACGCCGATGCTTTGGCCCAGCGAATTCTTGGGCGTTTGTATTATGAAGGAGAGATAACTGGTAGACCGGATTATAAACAGGCGTCGGAATGGTTTCACAAGTCAGCTAATAATGGCGATTCTACTGCATGTAAATATCTTGGGTTTATGTATCTGGAAGGAAAGGGAACGAATAAGAATTACAAAAAAGCTTTAGAATGGCTTAAGCAAACGGTAGATAAAGGTCATAATGATACTTCATCTATTATTGGAGAAATCTACATTTATGGTGACTACGGCGTTGACCAAGATTTTAATTTAGCGGAAACTTGGTTTCTGAAGGGTATGAATGAAAACGACTTACGGTCACTATATGGAATGGGACTACTATGCGGTGTACGCAATGACTCCAAACAAAGTTGGAAGAAGGCTTTTGAATGGTTTACTAAAGGTGCAAAATGTAATGAAAGTAATGCACAAAATTCTCTAGGAGAAATGTATCAGGATGGACTGGGTTGTGAAAAAAATTATAAATCAGCTATGAAGTGGTATGCATTAGCGGCGGAAAATGGAAATATGAACGGCTTTGCTAATATTGGAACTATGTATCATTATGGATGCGGTGTAACAATAAATTATAAAATGGCTTTGGAATTTTATAAAAAAGCAGGTGATTGTGGAGAAGCATTGAATGGTATAGGGTTATTGCATCAAGGCGGGCTTGGTGTACTGCGAAACCATAATACTGCAATGATACATTTTAAAAAAGCTGCAGAGAAGGAATCGAGTGGCGCTTATAATAGTCTTGGAGATACTTATAAATATGGATACGGCACAAATGTAAATTTACAATTAGCCTTCAAGTATTATACTATATCAGCAAATTGCTTTTCTCAAGACGGTATGCTTAACCTTGGATTAATGTACGCGGAAGGTTTGGGAACTAGAGCCAATAAGGATTTGGCATTACGTTGGTTTCGAAGAGCGGAACTATTTGGGAATGAACAGGCGAAAAAATATATCCATAAAATCGTTAGTAGCTCAACTCAGTTACCTCGAATCATTAATAGTGCAGCAAATAGAAGAGAAAGCCCGAATCAGGCCTTCAACGATGCAGCCGCACGAATCAAGGCAGTAAGGCGGGGCTTGGGAATAGAATGATCCGAATAGTTCTAAAAAAACAAATGTAGCCACAAAAAAGAAGAATTAAACCACTACTTGTCTAGCATTAATATGAGAAAGTATATACTTTTAAAATAAAATAAATTAGCTAGGTTTCTTATAACGGAAAATGATGAGCTTTATTTTATTGTACTATGGCAAAGAAGTTGGCACTTTTGGTAGCAGAAAATGAGCTATTACAAATAGGGACATAATATACGTATAAACCTAAATTTCCCTTTTTCGTTCTTTTTCTTTCTGTTTTTAAAAAGTTATCACCATGTTAATTTTAGCGAAAGTTAGTATATATTTGAATTATACTATTCAATAAAGGCGATAGTGACAGTGCAACTTTTACTGGGTTAGTCTACACTCTAGTAAACACGGTGTTGACCAAGATTTTGATTTAGCAGAAACCTGATGTATGAAGGATGTGACTAAAGAAAACCCAACTTTGATATTTGTAACAAGGCTATTATACGGCTTACGTGATGACTCTAAGCAAAGCTGGGAGAAGGCTTTCGAATGGATGACGAAAGCCGCAAAGTATAATGTTGGCGTCCCGCAAATGTTGCTAGGAAATCTTTATCGGAATGGACTAGGATGTGAAAAAGATTATAATTTAGCTATAGAGTGGTATAAAAAAGCAGCGGAAAATGGAGAGAGGACTGCTATCGCTCAAATTGCAATCATGTACCATTATGGGTATGGTGTACCCGTGAATTATAATGAAGCTTTAAGATTATATCAAAAAGCTGGAGATTGCGGAGAAGCATTGAATGGTATAGGGATATTATATCAAGGTGAACTTGGTGTATACCAGAGTCATAGTGCTGCAATGTTTTATTTTGAAAAAGTGATAAAAATGGATTTAAATGACGCTTTTAATAGCCTTGGAGATGTCTATAAGTATGGATACGATAGAGATGTGGATTTAGAAATGGCGTTTAATTATTACACTAAATCTGCAAATTATTTTGACAAAGATGGTATGCTTAATCTCGGACTAATGTATATGGAAGGCTCAGGAACTAAAGCCAATAAGGACCAGGCATTGTATTGGCTTCGAAGAGCATATTTATTTGGAAAGGAAGAAGCAAAAGATTATATTGACGAAATTGTTGCAGGCTCAATGCAGTTACCCGAAACCACTGATTTTGTTTTTGTTTTGTCTTAAGTGTAAACTTTATTGATTCATTAAGCGAGAAGGAAAAATTAAAATAAAGATAAAAAGACTAGTTCGCAAGAAAAGTTGGTTAATTGAACTCTATTTTTCAAAAGTGGTATTATTTGAGTTAAAATTATTAATGGCGTTATTGTGGTCTTGTTGGAACATTTGTTAAAGGGCTGTACTAGACCAGGATTTCTCCTGTATAACACAGAACCGGTGGTATCTCCAAAAGGTAGAGAAAGCAGTTCCTACTATGACAAATATATCATCTGGTATCGATTTCATCTTATTTGATCGGAGTGTACCAGTTGTACTTGATAAATATGTTAAAGCAGTCCAGATAGCGAGTTTGTTGGGAAATCGACTTTGCATGCATAATAAAAGACCAGTATATCCATTCGTGGCCACAATCAACTGTCATAGGAAAAAGATCTTCCAATAATGATTCCAAATATGTATTTTTTTCTTTAGCCCCAATACAGTCTTGTAGTATTCGTCGCCAAGGTGTAAAAACCCAAACCATTGATAGTACAGAAATTAGTCAAGAAAAATAGTTACAAACATTGGAGCAAAAAATAATAGCGTTAATTGCAAAAGAAAAAAGAAAAAGAGTTACTGCTAAAGAATACTACAAAAGATGTTACGATAGATGTAACTGCAAAAAAAAAAAAAGAAGGAACCAATGAAATTTCTACAATTATACTTGTCTGAAGGTGCCACAAGAACTAAAGTACTACCTCTAATCTAACATTAACGTGATAAAGTATATGCTCTAAAATAAAATAATTTAGAGAAGTTTCTTATAATGATATGCTATAGTTACTTTTAAGGCGAAGCAAAAAAGTAAAGAATACATGCGTGTATGCCGCTTTGTTTACTTGTTTAGAGTTCAAGGCTATGGTACTACCAATAAGTCTTGTACGTGCTACAACTCCCCCCCCCCCTTTCCTCCCACACTTTCAACTTTTTTGTTCCTCTTCTTCTTTCTTTCTAGAAAAAAAGAATTCACTATGACCATTTTTCGTAAGCAACAAAAAGTACATTTTTCTCGACTATTAAACTAATATATCTAATTCTCTCCTCATTTTTTTTTATATAAAGAGACGGGTGAGGACTGGTACCGAAAAGCAAGAGTTTACCATGATAGCAAAAACTACACGCGAGCCATACTTTACTTCACCGAAGCCTCTGAATTCAACCACGTCCGATCTCGGTTTTACCTAGGACGTATGTACGAAGAAGGCAAAGGAACCACAAAAGACTACTTTGAAGCTTTAAAATGGTACAAGAAAGCAGCAGAGCTCGGGGACGTCGAAAGTCAGTACAGTATCGGTATCCTTTACTACCATGGCAAAATAGGAGACCAACCAGACTACGAAGAAGCTCACTACTGGTTTAAAATCGCTTCTGATAACGGAAACAGTAACTCTCAAACATATATGGGCACGTCTTATGTCTGGGGAAAAGGCGTAAAAAAAAACATCCCCTTGGCTATCGAATGGCTCTTAAAGTCATCTAACAATGACCAAAACCCTTACGCACAGTATAATTTAGGCACTTTGTACCGAGATGGTAACGGTGTTGAAAAAAACTATGCAGTTGCTTTGAGCTGGTTCGAAAAAGCCGCAGAAAAAAACCATCCGTCTGCTCTGTATAACGCTGGACTATTCTATAAAAACGGATATGGTATAGACCGAAATTATATGGAGGCATCACAGTTATTTCTCAAGGCTTTTCATTACGGAAACACAGCTTCTGCTTATTATCTAGCTCAAGTATACTACTATGGTGATACGAGCTTACCAAGAAACTATAACGAAGCATTGCATTGGTTTAAAAAAGCTGCAGGTACAAAAGAAAACACTGCTGAAGCCCAAAATTATATCGGCAACATGTACCAAAAGGGACTTGGCATGAAATCAAATTACGAGCTGGCAATGGAATGGTATCAAAAATCTGCAAGCCTTGAAAACAACATTGCTCAATCAAATATTGGGATTTTGCATTTGGACGGTATCGGCGTTCCAAAAGACGGAGAAAAGGCTCTTGAATGGTTCCAAGCAGCAGCTAAGAACGGTAACATCAGCGCATATGAGATGCTCGGAAACATGTACAGAAGAGGAAAGGGCGTTGAAAGGGATTATAAAACCGCACTAAGTTGGCTTATTATTGGATCTGAAAAGGGACTTTCCAGTGTCTTGTTTACGATTGGAAATATATTTCGTATGGGAGGGTACGGTATTGATCAGAATTACGATAAAGCAGAGACATGGTTTATGAAGGGTGTAGAGAAACAAGATCTTGAGTCGGTATTTGGCATGGGTTTACTGTACGATATGCGTAAGGACTCAAAACAGAATTGGAAAACGGCCTTTGGATGGTATACAAAGGCCGTAGATAAACTAGGCGCACAAATTAATCTGGGACGCATCTATCAGTTCGGACTTGGACGTGCCAAAGACTACTCTGAAGCTATGAAGTGGTATGAAAAAGCAGAGGCAAATGGAAGTTGTGAAGCTACTGCTCATATCGGTACTTTGTACCATTACGGACAGGGTGTACCCACCAATTTAACAGAGGCTTTAAACATGTACGAAAAGGCTGGAGATTGTGGAGCTGCATTAAACGGTAAAGGTCTATTGTACCAGAACGGACTTGGCGTAACTCAAAACCATGATACTGCAATGTTTTATTTCGAAAAAGCAACAGAGTTTGAATACGGCGATGCTTTTAATAGTATAGGTGATGTGTACAGATATGGATACGGTAAGGCGGTAGATTTAGATACGGCGTTCATGTATTATACAAAATCTGCTGAATGCACTGAGCATATATCAAATCTGGGTCAATATAATCTTGGGTTAATGTACTTAGACGGACTAGGAATCGAGGTCAATCAAAACTTGGCTTTATTTTGGTTAAGAAAAGCAGCAAAATATGGAAACGAAAAAGCAGACGAGTATATCGATCGAATTGTTACAAGTTTAGTACAGTTGACACCGGTACCCCACAGCGCCGAAGATATGCAATTGATAATACAAGAATCGCGCTTAAAAGACATGCAAATACAAAGCATGGAAGATAGAATAGCCAGCCTTATAGCAGAAAACGAAATATTGAAAAGAAAATGTAAAACAGAGAGTACGTCGTTTGAGAATGAAGTATCGAAATCTATTAGGGGACCTCGAAAGTTCTTTGAAGTGTTGGAATCAGAAGAAAAGAAGACACCAAAGAAATTTTTCCACGTATAAAACCCTTTTATTAAAAAATATAAAACGTATTTGATGTATCTTGTCAAAACTGTGAAACACGCACACAGCCACAAGATAAGCAACCCCCCCTTTTTTTTTGTTTATACTATCTTTTGTTCTCTTTCTATATCCGTGTTTATTATTATGAAGAATATTGGTGTGATTATTGGAAGTGTTAGAACTGCTAGAATAGGACACGTTATTACAAGATGGGTACTGCAATCTATTACAGTAAAACACAATCTCAATTTAGAACTGATCGATCTTAGTGAATGGAATCTACCTTTGCTTGATGAACCCGAAATTCCTGCTAAAGGCGTGTACGTCTTTGAAAAGACCAAACGATGGAGCGAGAAAATCAGCTCCAAGGATGGATTTATTTTTATCACTCCTCAGTATAATTGGGGCTATCCTGCTTCGTTAAAAAACGCGGTTGATTATTTGTTTAAAGAGTGGAACGATAAGCCAGCAATTATTGTTAGTTATGCTTATCGAGGTGGTGGTAAAGCAGCAAGTCAGTTTAGACAAGTAGTAGAAGGTCTTCGTATGAAACCTACTGAGACTATGCCTGCTATCGTACTTGCCAAGGATATGTTTAATGAAAACGGTAAAATAAAAGATGATTATCCAGAGTTTACTAGTCTATACGAAGAAGTTGTCAATAAGGCTGTAGTAGAATTAGAGCAAGAATTTAATAAAGTTTAATTCTATTTTATGCATTGTATAAAGTAAAATGTATTTTTTTTTATGGTTTGCCTAAAACGGTAACAATAACAATATTGTTTTAGGAAACAAAGAGTACATTGTTTATGAATATAATATATAAAGAGCTTGTTGGTTAATGATGTTTATACTCCTCTTTCATTCTTTCAAGTATGTTTTCAAAGACAAAGATCGAAAATATTCTAGGTTTAGGGTTTAATGCTCTTAATTTGAGCTTATATTTAATGACAATGGCAGCATCAGTTATGAAGGCAGTAATGGAATATAGAGACATATCACATATCTTGACATGCATTTACGGATTGTAAGCAGAATAGAAAAATATATATATATGTGTAAATGTAATACTAAATGAGTATAAATGTAGTATTTTGTGTTCATGGTTGATTGTTATGGAAACCAAGACATTTCAAGTAAACTTCCAGTACTTTGGATTATTTACATTATATCGCGGTAAGAGTATAATTTTCTTACTGTAAGTATAAGTATATTAAATTATAACCGATAAAACTAATGCTGTAAAAAAAAGATTAGGAAGTATAATTTTTAGTACATTGCACGTATTTATTCTAGTGGCGGGAATAGTTAATTTATCATTTGGATTGATTTACATGACGATATCTTTTATTCCATCATTCCCTTTACCTAAACCTATAATAGAAAACTGGCAGAATTGGCAAGAGTACTCTGCAGAAGGATTAGATTTAGATAGGCCAAAAGTAAAGAAATAAGTTTTAGCTATTAGAAATACTACTGTTACACTAATATGAATTTATATTTAGAATAATTTTGATAATGCTGCACGTTTAAGAAAATCCATGATTGAGATACCCCAACACAGTAAATTGAATCCTGCTTAGTTATAAAAAATAAAATAAAATAAGGAGTGTGTAAATGATGAATGCTTTAATGATTAAAATAATATGCATACAATGCATATTACTATAGTTCTAAATGTTGGTAATAATAATAATAATAATAATAAATAAGGGTAGTTTTGTTTTTATACAGAGAATTTGATCCATAATTTGTATGCTGCTAATAAACCGCTCAAGAAGCCAGACCATGCTTGTGTACTAGGAGAGTGTGTTGGTTTCCAAATATCACATGCTATAATATAAGGGATTAGTAAATATATAAAGTAATAGAAAACTAGATATTTTAACTTACCACAAAAAATACCATCCATGAGTAACTTGATAATAGAAATTTCAGTTACAAATATCTTTTGTTTATGTTCTTGCAAAGATAACTTGCTTGGATTTTTTTGTAAATTAAGTAAGGATTTCATATTTTCACGGAGGTCTACAAAGATACCAGCGAACCAACAGTATGCAGATAGTCTTTCGGAACGTTCACCAAGATAGGAACCAAACACGCCCAGTTTATATAAACAAAATACATCATCAGATATATTATTTACAATAGCATTTGATAAGATAACAGTTTCTGATAAACTATTCTTTGCTAACGAAAACTTTCCAATAGGCCCTATCGCTGTACCAAGTCTTAATAATTTTCTAGTCATTGAAAAGTTGCTGGTAATTGTTGACCAATGTTTGGCATGTACCAAATTATAGTGTAACAATATTTTGATAAAGTATTGTAAAACTTTCATAATTTTGTCACGACCATCTAATTCTTTTAATAACTTTTGAATAATGTTTAAACATCTGGTAACAAAAGGTCTTGTTGTCTTTTGTGCTGGTTTAGTTGGTTTCTTTAACAATTCATATTCCTCTGGTTCGGGTGTTAAAGGCTTTTGAATATCACGACGTTGATAAAAGCTTAATGTCTCTGGTGGTGGAGAAGGTGTAGGGAGAGCGTGGCAGGGAATAGGTGAGTTCATGGTATCGATAATAAGTTAAAAAGAAAAAAGAAGAAAAAGTACCTGAAAAACAACTACATTTTATATAACAAAAAAAAACTTCTTCCGCGGAACTAATCTATTCCGCGGGAGTTAATTGCACGAGTTAAAAATAGTTTAAAAGGCGTGGTATTTTTATTTATTTTAAAATACAGTGACCGAAACGCGAGGGGGGGAGGGGGGAGACTATACTGAAAAATGTTGTAATTGCATATTAAACTTATTAGCACGTTTATTTTCTTACAACGCACAAATACTTGAAAAACTACAACATTTCTTTTCCTATCAAACAAAGATAAACCTTTTTATTTGTAGTTGGTCAATCATACCTGAAAAAAGAGTAGGGCAAACAAACAAATTACTATATTTTGTTATGCTTTTTGACTTCTTTGTTCAACGTAGCTTGATCTTTGCGTTTGATTACTTGCAAAGCCATAATAAACAGCAGAGAAGAAGATGCTTTTCCGACCGTCAGTCTGTTATTGTCACTGTGCGCTCAAAATATAAACACTATGAATGGTTTCTGAACAAGAAGCGATGCCCTAGAAAGCTGAATATGTGAGAAACGCGTCAAATTTGGTCCTAATCTGCAGTATAAATGCTCTCGCTTTTTCAAAAAAAAAAAAAAAAAAAAAGTTCAGCAGTAATGTCTTCATGATTTGCTTTCTTTTTTTTTTCATTTACACCTTTGGCTGCAATGCTAGCCTGATGTTTACGATAATAGCGCTGGTATTCCGTAGGACCATCATTTATTATCTTGGGGGGGGGGGTTTCCTTTACAACAATTGCATTGACATCCATTTTTAAAAAAAATCGTTTAGTAAAAAAAAAAGGCGTTGCAAAAAAAATATATAAATATATCGTTTATTAAATGATTTATTAAGGTTTTTTTTTATTAAAAGTTGTCTTTTAAAGCAAGAAGACACGAAAAACAATCTATTAACTTCACTGGATGAGTATCCATAATATCAAAAAGACCACTTCGTAAATCAGATCTGCCCAAAGACATAGAAGGGGGAGGACCGGGAAACAAGCGAAGAAGAAAATTAATTACCTCTTGCTCTTCATTATCATTATCTTCATCATTATTATTGTTATTAATTTTTGTTCAATATTGAAAGCATAATAATGGGAGAGAGCGTAGGTACAAGTTTTACTGTAATTCTGGTGTTATAACTTTTTATATTGGTACATATTAATAACATATATACTCACATAGCTCCAAATTCCTGGAGTAAATGAGGCTCGAGGTTTAAAGAAATATAAACTCTTACTTTTTGGAAAAAAAGTTCGGCAGTAATATCTTCATTGTTGCTTTTTTTTTTGCCATGATGTTTCTTTTAATAGCTTTAGCGGCAATGCTTTGTCGGTGTCTTTGGTAATAACGCTGGTATTTTGTAAGACCATCGATTGTTTTCTTGTATTTTTTTTCTTTGGTTATAATTACGTTAACATCCATTTTTTTAAAAAATAATTTGTCGATTATTTGTCGCGAGTCGCAACACCTTCTCGGACGATTTTGTATCCGAAACAATTTGGGCAGTTGCAGCCAGTTGCGTATTGATATCAATATGTGACAAAGGCATTATCTTGATAGAATGTTTTGACAACCTTTCTGGGCTAGCCGAGATTATCGTTTTACCGCGTAAAGGGGGCAAAAACGTGCTTCTTCGAACAACTGCTTTTCTTGTTTTTTTTCCATGTTCACGCAGAAAGGAAGTTTCTTGGTGCAAACCCTATTTACACGCTCAAAAAAAAATTAGGGCAAAAAAAAAAAAATAGTTTTAACTTTACAATATTACATTCGGGTGGACCACATTTGAGCGTTTGTAACAAGTGCTCTTAAGCACAGATTTCGCTTTAAGAAGGATAGTATCATTTTGTATGGATATAAAATAAAACAAATGCGCTAGAAAAAAGCAGGATAATAAGTGAATATAAGGTATAGCTAAACACCTTTAAAAATGCACATATATATAAATAATAAGAAAGAAGTGATTTTTTTTTTAAAAAAAAGATAGAATAAGTACTTATTAGGTTGATAAAATACTTTCAGGGCCTATTAGCTCATATGATCTATTTAATCGTTTTTATATACATGTTTTACACTTGTTGTTGTACACTGAAAATGTCGTTCCAACTTGTTTCGGCCCTTTTATTAGGTTACCCCATTTTTGCTTAAAACAAAGAAAAATATTTTAAAGAGAGCAAAAAAAAAACACAAACAAATTACTATAAATGGTTATGCTTTTATTGGATTTACATTTGGTAATGGGGATTTCACTATTTATTACACATCTATCAACACGCCTCTTTTTTTTTTTTTACCTTTATTCTTTCTTTCTTCACTAAACGAAAAAAAAACATGGGACTAGTAGATCTTGTTGCACTTGACATTGATACACCAGAAAGTATACCGGATTTAGGAATTTACAGACTTGGTTTACATAGCATTCAAATATTGTTTGCCTTCCTTACATTCTGCATAATCATACCCGTCATATCCATTCAAGGACATTATCATGTAAGTCAAATAAAATAACAAATAAAAAAAAAAAAATTAAACTATTTCACTTTAGGGTTCTAGTTTAGCTGCACCTAATTATACTTTAGTTGTTACTCTCGTTAGTATATTCGTATCTGCCGCACTTGCTCTTTTTCCATTAGTAAAATACAGAACTCATTTGGTTCCTGTAAGAAATTTCTTTCTTCGACCTCGTACAGCCCTTATTTTTACTTGTCTCTTAACCTTTGGTTGGTTTGCTGCCATGGTTTCAATGACGGCGCATGCAAATAACGATGAAAATTGCACGTTAGATTCTCGTTTACAGAAAAGTGATCGTGGTTACGCTGGTTCTTGGATGAAGCAGGTAAATAATAATCTATAATTGATTTCATTAACATGAAATTAAATATTTTTTTTTGTAGTGCAATTCTGCTAAAGCTGCAGCAGCCTTTAGTTGGCTATCCTTCTTTGT
Organism: Thamnidium elegans; assembly: GCA_025201345.1. Taxonomy (NCBI): domain Eukaryota; kingdom Fungi; phylum Mucoromycota; class Mucoromycetes; order Mucorales; family Mucoraceae; genus Thamnidium; species Thamnidium elegans. The sequence goes on from JAIXMG010000021.1 coordinate 437,566, forward strand.
TTGGCTTGCAACTGCAGTATGTAACAGTATTCTCTTTTGGCACGAAAAAAAAGTAAGCCACGAAGAATCTAGAGTTGCAGCCGTAGCGGCAGTAGCACGTAACTTAGACAGCAACAGTAGTTACGACGAAGATGCTAGAACGATTGTAGATATAGAACTTTCAGACAAAGAAAAAAAGTTTGATACTATGTCGTCTACTATTTCTCATCTACACGATAAAAGTACGGCATCTTCTCCTTCAAGCGAAGCACACCCGTTACCCACTGCACCGCCAGTAAATACAGATGATTTCTCGTCTTCATTCGTACCCAATTCGTTACCAGTAAACCCTCACCCTGTACCTTCTTATGATACACCTAGAGCTATTCCAACACATTTAGTTTCTTCATTTAATCCTCATTCCAATATCAGCTCACCTTACTCTGTTCATGCTCCCGTTGCATCTTCTCCATATTATACTCAATCGCCATCGCCTTACGCTACCACTGCATACCAACAACCTTATCATCACTCACCTGCACCATATAATATACCAGCAGAACAACAATCATACTCCAATTCACCATCACTGTATCGAGACCCATCTCTTGTCTACCAACCTTCTCAACATAATTATCATTCAGGTCAAACTTACCCATACAACTAAAACAAGTCCCTTCTCCTTTTTTTTTAAAAAAAAATAGCAATAAAAAGTGTATTGAAGTTTGAATTTTTATTATTATTATTGTTATTAGTATTAAGTATAGATATTATTTAAACATAAAGAAAGTAAAAGAAAAAAGTTGAAGAAAGAATGACAAGAGTACTGGCTAGAGCGGGGATGCCAGCGGAAGAAGCAGTACCTTCTGTGCTAGCACCAGTAGCAACAGGTGCAGTACCATCACCACTTTCAGTTGGTACCATACCGCCTTCTGTTTCTGTCGGGTTTGGCACCATTCCGCCGGTACCCGTTTCTGTTTCTGTGGGGACTCCACCAACTCCAGTTTCGGTAGGGGTTGGTTCAATACCTGTAGTACTTTCAGTAGAATTTGCATTATCATCACCCGTTTGGTATTCCAAAACTTATTTTAAAAAGGGGGGCGTAAGTTTTTTTTTAAAAAGAAGGATCAGATCAAAATTATATACTTACTGCCATCGATTAAGTGCATAACACCATTATTTAAAAGGATGTTGGGTTGAACTACATTGGTACCATTTACTAAAATAATAATGTTAGTATACATATTAGTGATTGTATATATATATATATATATATATTTACCTGTAAATCCGTTATCGGTATTCTCTTCTAAAGTTACGTTTGATCCTCCATATTCAGATTCAGCATTAATAGGGGAGTTATCAGTCAAGTTAGTACTGTAGTAAACTCCTTGGAAAATATGAGCTTGAATCATATTATTGATTGTTTGATTATCCAAGTTTGAAACATCGATATTTTCGAATGCATCGTTATTTGGAACAAAGACAGTAATCTATTTTGAATTTCTAATTTAGACAAAAAAAAAAAAAAAAAAAAAAAAAAAAAAACCTACGTTTGTTGCATCGTTCAAGTCTTCAGCAGTTATATTGGACTGGTCTAATAAAATTTGGAAGACGGACATGTTTTGGTCAGTAGTATTGGTTCGGTTTAACAATGATTCAAAGACGGAAGCGTTTTGAACTGCGCCTAATGTACCAGTGAAATTAACAGGAGGAACCAAGACTATAGAAATCTAAAGTTAGTAACGATACTTTTTTTTGCATATTTTTTTTTCAAACCTTTATTGATAATGTAAATAGCACCATTGGAAGCATTAAACGTGTTATTAATACCAGCATCGTACCCAAGTCCATCACCTACAGTCAAATTGCTATCTTCTGGTCCTGGTTGAACCAACAAAGCCGATCCAGAACCAAATTTATTCACTGTACTATTCGTCAAGAACGAATCAAATACATACGTCGTATCATTTTGTAAACTTTGAGATCCATTAATAATGTGATAGTAAAGTAGATCGAGTATACTGAATTCCTGTGCAAAAGGCGATGTCGTAATATTGGTACCATTTGAACCACTAATTGTATCATTCGTTGCGTTTTGTTGACTACCCAAGTAATTGACTACCTTCGCGTTCTGGTTTACAAAGAAATCATTCGACGTCTTATCATCGACGTTGGGCAGTCGAATGAAATTAGCGTGGCTGGTAGGCGAAGCGCCACCCCATGATCTAAGAGCAGATACGAAATCGGGGAATCCAAAGTTGGATGGAAGAGTCGTGGTACCAATAGGAGGCAAGGATGTACGAGTTGCAGGTCCCTTACTAGCCGTAGTAGGTTTCGTACTGTTTGTTTTGTTTAATTCCGGTGCCTGTTGATGGGTGAGGTTATAGAATAACCCGTCTGCGGGTACAAATACCGTAAGATTGTTTTTTGGGTCGTTTAAAAGATCGATAATAGGTTTATAGTCTGGAGACGAAAGTAAAAATTGAGCAAAGTGCGGAGCAGGACTAGAGCCATTTGTACTATTTAAAATTTGAAAGATAGTTTGGTTGCTGTTAGCGAGAGTGTGGTTGGAGATAGTGTTGTTGTTGTGTTGCTGTGTTACTACAACACTTAACATGCATAGCGTAGAAAGTATAGCACTGATACGCATAGTCGTAGAGTTATAAGTTTTTAGAGAGAGAGAGAAAAAAAAAGTGATTTTATTAAAATAAAAAATGTAATTTATAAGCTAGAATAGCTTAAGGGTCTCAGCTTAAAACATGGGTAAAAAATAAAAAAAAGTTGAAACATACGCCTTAATTTTATTTTGTGGTTGTATTAAAACCCTTGCACGCGAAAAAAAAAGGACTCTAAGATATATATGTAGAGAACCGATATATATATATCTATGAAACAAATTGGATATAGTTTCTGATCAATGAAGTCATGATTAGCATTTTTATTTAAAATATTTTTTGTTTTTGTTTTTGAGATCTATTATGGGATCGTAGTTTTTTCATCCGAGCTCTTGGTAGTATTATGACGACGCGCTTTCTTTACAGCCCAACTGTACTGATTCGGCCAAGTAATATTCACATCAAACTCCTGAGCAGAAACCAACACAAACGCACTCTCACGTAAAAACTCCCGGCCCACCAAGATAAAATCTGCTTTTTCCTTTCTCAAAATATCCTCTGCGTCTTTTCCTTCCACAATCAAACCAACTGCAGCTGTTTCAATTTGTGCGTGACGACGAATAGCTTCTGCAAATTGAACTTGATACATGGGAGCAGCAGGGTACTTCACTCCGCTGATATTACCACCGCTAGAACAATCAATCAGGTCTACTCCAAGTCTTTTCACTTCCTTTGCGAATTCAGTTGATTGATAGATGTCCCAACCGTTAGGGTCGTGGCCCATTGGGTCTGGGTTAACGTAGTCGGTACATGAGATGCGGATCCATAACGGTTTGCTGGTTGGCCAGACCGCACGCACAGCTTTCACTACTTCAAGACCAAAACGAGTACGATTTTCAAATGACCCTCCGTACTCATCCGTACGTTTGTTGGAGTGACCAGACAAGAAATTACCGATTAAATAACTAGAATATAATTATTATGCATTTTTCTCGAGAAGTATATATATATATTTACCCGTGAGCTCCATGGATTTCTAAAACTTCAATGCCTGCTTTATCAGCTCGAACAGCAGCATCAGCAAATGATTGAACGATAGACTTGATTTGTTCTTTGGTTAAGGCTCGAGGCTGAGCATAATGATCTGCAAACGGTATGTCAGAGGGACCAACAACGTTGTTAGGCCAACCTCCATCTGCTTCTATTTCAAGGTAATCGCCTTTGAAAGGAGGAGACATGGACGCTTTACGACCTGCATGAGCTATTTGAATACCCGGTGTAGAACCTTGCGATTTTATCGTATCTACGATACGTTTCAAGTCTTTTATTTGATCATCGTTCCAAAGTCCGGAACATTGTGGTGTGATACCTTTTAAAAAAGGGGGGTTGAGTTTTTTTTTTGCATAAAATTTTTTTTATGTATTGACTTACGTCCTTCGGGAACTACACCAGAGGCTTCTATAATGATAAGACCGGCTCCTTTTAATGCAAATGAACCGTAATGAAGTATATGGAAATCGTTGAGGTGGCCTTGCACAGAGCTATACATGCACATAGGAGAGACACCAATACGGTTATGAATTGTAACGGATTTCTGTTGAAAAGGGTGAAAGAGTTTAACATGTTTGACTTCTTCTGGGTCGATGGGTGTTCCCGGAGGGTTTAGTTTATTAGCGGCAAGTTCTGGAACAGACATTTTTATTTTTCTTTTAGGAAAAAAAAAGGTTAAATTCAATAGTTCATTTTATATCTGTTTTTTTTTTCATTTATCCTAGGGTTAGAGTTTTAGAAAAAAAAATATCCAGAGTGATACATCTTTTTTATGTATATATATATATGCGGTTAAAGAAAAAAAAAAAAAAAAAAACTCCTTTTTTTTACTTTATACGTATGATATAAAAAAATTGCGATGTTTTATTTATTATCAAATAATAAAAATATTAGATACACATTAGCCTTCTTTTTATCAACAGAAATATAATTGACTTTTGAGTTCAAGATATTCAATTGTAGGATCATCAAGCAATTAGTGGCGTCGTGGCAGTCGAATTTTGTATCAAGTTCCCTAGCCAACATATACATTTAAGTTCCTGTGGTGTATAATCCGCTGATAGAAGCTCCTCCAAGTTGCTACCAATAAGGGAAAATAAAATAACGTTAGCAATTTTTAAAACTAAATGCACGGACTACCTTTTAAATCTAATAAAAAGGGGATCAGTAAAGATTATATTTTTAAATATTAGGTGTTGAGGAAAGGGTCTCACCATAATCACTGCATCCTGAAAAAAAAAGTAATCCTTAGGTGCTCCACCAATTAAGAAATCCTCTAGTAGTGAATTGATATCTGGGCGATATCTTTTTGACGCCATATCTTGCCATATTTGATTTGCTACTGTTCTAGCTGTTGTATTTGGATTTACTCCGTCTTTGACATTCAAAAGTTAAATTAAAACAGCTTGGTACTCCATATGTACCAGATACCGATTGACCAGAATTTCTATTCGGGCCAGAAACCCAAAAGAATAAGCCTGATAACTTTCTCCAGCAGAATAACCGAATAGTCTCTTAGGTTACGTGGGATCAAAATTCCAACCTGTGGTTTTCTTTTTCTGAGTTCCCAGGAAATTTGGTCCGAATGAAAAAAGACGAGGATTGTAAAATATGCATACCAAAGTCTAATACATGGATCGGGGAATTTCTTTTTCGTTTTCAAGCCGGGATAATTATAAAAATGCTACCCAAGTATTTTTTTTTTTAATACTTATTCCAAATGACAACAGAATATAGTTTTCTGATATATCCATAAATAAACAGGGACTTATAAGTAATATAATTAGAAGTAAATAGTTTGAGTATACTTACCAAATTATATGACAATGTTACCAATTAATAGTGCGGAACGTTTTGGTTCGTACAAAAACATTTAGTTGCTGCTAAAGAAAAGCTCATTGAGGTATTGCAGTTTAAACAATCGCTCACATAAGAAAACACTGCTAATTTCAGCAGCTATAATAAATAATGGTTTTTAATTTATTAAAAAACAGAAAACGCGTTTCGGACCCAAGTTGCTTAATGTAAAATAGTTGTTCTGAATATATCTTTGATAAAAAAAATTAAAAACGTACTTTTTTGTTTTTTTTTTCGATTTTCATTTTTGGGGGTCAACCCCTTTTGTTTTTTGGCCAAAAATCACGGTTTTTTTGGGATTACTCCGGATCCAAGTTTACTTTCTTTGTAAAAAAAACAAGGATAGTAAAGTGCTCGTTTAGACGCATTTAATCCATTTTAAATCAAATTTTTAATTCAAAAAGTGAAAGAGTAATCACTGCTTAAAAAAAAAATTTTTTTGGAAAAAATGGCACGCGTTTTTTGTGTAACAATTTTTCTCAATTTTTTCATTTACGTGATTACATAAAATGTATTTTTCTATTACTACTTTTGGTTATAGCAGCAATTATAGATCTTTAAAAAACCTTCATTGTTTACTTATAAATAAAAGTGCTAAAACCAAAACTGAGCGAGAAAACACGCTTTAAAGAAAACGCTATTTTAAGTTCCGCTTAAGTCGAATTTTAGTAAAAAAAAAACGTCTTTAAACGTTGATCACTCACTCCGTGTTTTTAGTGGAAATATAATTTTACATGGATTAGATGTGCCTAAAAGAGTACTTTATCAACATTGTTTTTTTCACAACAAAAAGTAAGGTAGATCGGAAGTAATTGCAGAAAATCTGGGAAAAAAAAACGAAAAACAAAAGGGGTTGACCCCCCAAAATGATCAAAAATGGCAAAAATTACCGACCATAAAAAAAGTAGAAAAAATCGAGAAAAATATAAAACAACAAGCGGTTTTTAATATTTGATGTTAAAGACAATGCCTTGAAGACTAACTTTCACTAAGTAACTTGGGCAAAAGAACCATTTCCTGACTTTTAATTATACAAAGAAAACCTTATTTTAAACACTAATAAAATTGCTTTTTTAGAAGTTATGTCTGAATGTTCGTATAAAAACGAATGTTTTAAAAAGGATAATGGACAAATAACGATGACTTATAACACTTGAGCTAGCTCTTAACCTTTTCTAAGCTTCTGTAAAGAAAAATACGTTGTGTATCTTGTTTTACAACGGCTCAAACATTAGAGTAATTTTGAATCCTATTAAAAAAAAAATGCTTGTAATTAAAGTAGTACAGAACTATGTATTAAAATACCGCATAACAATATATTTAAAGACATCTATGTATGCTACACGGAACTAAAAGTGTCTTTGGGTTCACGTTATTTGGTTTATACTGTATCCCTTTTCAATCTTTCATCTCTTAGCATCCGTCTGTATTTAATTAGTTTTCTTAGCTTATTTTCTATGATTCACTGTTGATACACACTCCATTCAAGCTTAATTATCAGTTTGCTTACTATCCTTTTGTTTACAAATAACATTGGTAGATAACTCATTCTTGAAGAGTAGAAGCCTTCATATAATTTCTTCATAAATTAAATAAACAAGTTTTAAATAACTTAGAGCAAATTACTTTTTATTGCTACTATCTCTTTGATTTATAACCGTACACTTATAAATTTATGCGCGACTCGTATAAAGGTATTGTAGTGTATTTTAGATATATAGGACAAAAAAGAAGGCTTTATTTAGTAACTAGTTTTGTGAAAAATTGGATTATGCCCTTAAATCGGTAGTAGCGGTGTTAAAGAGGGGCCAGAAAACGTCCTGGGGGGGGGGGAAATCCAGCCTTAAAAAGAAATGCTGGTGTATAAAAATAGATAACGAAACACACGTACAACAAAATTGATTGACTTTTTTCTACCGCTCGGTATAGAAAAAAAAAACACGAAAGGAAATTGACCGGGAGGAGCTTACAAGTGAACCGAACCGTATAAGCCATCTTTTTATAAAATAGGCCTCGTGAGTGCTTAGCGTTGTAGTCGTGCGACCTAAAAATTTTTCTGGCTAAGTAAGGTAAAAAAAAAAATGCGACTGATATGTCTATTAATACTAAACGTAAGGCCTAAGAAAGTTTTTAGCTGTGATTCTACCAATAAAATACCTTACTGTTATATACACACATGGTCTTTTTTTTTTACATGCACGCACTAACTATACTTTCGCGATTTGCTTGCCTAAAAGAGATATAAAATTACCTGATTCAGAGAAACAATTGTCTGTGCACTATCCTACAGAATAAAAAATCATCTATACGATAAAGTTATACTTATAATTTGAAGTTTCTTTTTTGAAATTTAAATTTCTCAATAACAAGATCAGTGTTGAACAATAAGCAATGGTTTTTGCCTATTAGTGCTTTAAATAAGCCAACTCTATCGTTACCAAATATACGTAATATTATGTTAATGACAGAGTAGATAGGAACGAATCAAAATGTGCGAAAGTTAAAGTTTAGTAAAGAAACAATGCATACTCGCCACATTAATTACTACAAAAGCTTTAGACTTGATCTTACAGGGAGTAATTTCTGTACTGTTACAATAAAAAAAAAATAAAAAAAAAAGTGCCGTATCCATATTAGGCATACGAAGCAAAAAACGGTAATTCGAATGTGTGGCGAATTTTTAGGCTTACAGAAAAATTCCATATAGCGTAACACTTTTATACAAGAGGAAAAAAAGAGTATAATATACAGGAAAAGGGACCATCCACTCAACAAAAAACATATATAAAGAAGCTGATTTTCGTGTCAAAAGTATTTTTTTCCTTATAGTTTATCACTTCCTCTTAGTTTACCACTTTTACAAAGTCTATCACTTTATTCCACAACCACTTCTTTTTTTTTCATACACCGACTTTATACTTTTACAATTATGGCTTGCGTTCAATGGGTTTATGCTAACGGTAGCTGCTGGGTCGCACTTGACAGAGTAGCTCAAAATGATATCGAATGCTTGTGGTCTAGAAACAACTCTCACTGGATCCGTTTTCCTTCCGTATCAAGAGGTGCTGTATATGTTGACTTTCAAAAAATGGTTATGCTCTGTAATGGTTACTCTTACACAATTGCTCGTTGTATTTCTTAATTTTTTTTTTTACATATCATTCTTTTTTGACAGATAGATTATATCACTGTCTTTTTTGCATTACTTTTACTAGACATTTTTTTCCTCTTTTGCATTACATTCTACCACTTAGACATTTTACTTTACATTATCTTTACATTTACAGAATAAAATTTACTACTTTAACACTCGTATAAAAAAAAGGTTCATATCAATTAGTATTTGTTTATACAATATAACAAGTGTGGCGCAACATAGACAACATCCCAAACTTGACAAATTTCTGTACTGCTATTTTTAAAAATAGCAGTAATGTTTACAAACAAAAGCATCTTTATCACATCAAAACATTAATTTACAATTAGAAAGAAAAAAAGTATACAATATTTTATTTAAGTTTGTGTGCGAGAAAGTTTTATGTATGTGCGTGTATAAAGAGAGAGAGAGAGAGAGAGAGAGAGATAGGCAAACAAGAAAAAAGGAAGGGAGAAAAAAAGAGTCTATATATATTTTCATTTTTTTTTTTTCGTTTTACCAAGCAATCTTTGAAGGGTCTTCTTCTTCTTCCGAATCTTCATCAGAAGAAGATTGTGCTGCAGCTGATTTACGAGAGATAGGCTTTTGACCTATTGATAATAATAATAAAAAGTTAGCTCTATATATATATAAAAGAAAAGGGTCTACTAATAAAAAGTTTACCTAATTCTTGTGTAAAGTAATTTGTTAATGATGGGAAATCTTGTTGAGCAGAAGTTGTAATAGTAATATCCAAGCCAGTATCTTGGTTATCTTCATCCTCATCTTCAGACTCCTCTTGATCTATATCCATAGCATTTGTCTCATCATTCTCAATACGAAGACTCATAATAGAAGACATGAATGTATCAAACAAGACATCTACGCTAGGAAGAACATGACTTGGTGCAGATAAGCCAGATACATCACCTTCTTCTCTACGTTTTGTTTTGCTCTCCTTTTTATTTGCAGACATGGCTTCTTCACGCATACTTTGTGCAGTCTTGATTCGAATACGCATTTGTTCATCTGTTTCCTTTTCGTTTTCACGCATACCGTACATATCATTCAATAAATTACGTTCTTCAGTAACGAGAGAAACAGCTGCTGTTGCAGGTGCACTAGCCTCCTTCTTTTGTTTTGTAGCGGATTGAGTGCTCTTGACAGCATATACAGCAAATTCATATCTATCAGAAAGACAGACAACAGAACTAGGTTCATTATCGTCTTGTTCTTTAGGAAGCCATGCAATTGATAAACAAGAATGGTTCAAATGTTGTAAGGCGATGGGAACAGGAGACTTGGCATCAAAGATAACTACTCTTGATTCACTCGTACGAGGATGGTTACGAACAATAGCGAATTGGTTAGATACAGCATCAACAGCAAGATGATCTACAGACATCTTATAACTCCACCATACTTTACAAGTCAACATATTCCAGACATACAAGTGTGTCTTGGTCTTAGCGATCAAGAATGGACAATTTTCACCCAAAAAGTGTAATTTGTCAATATTTTGAGGGTTAGGTTGTGCAAGAACAGATTGAATTGAGTTTAAATAAGGGTCCCATAATGTAATGATTTGACCAAATGCAACAGCCAAGATACTACCATCTTCAGAGAAGGTGGCAGTAGTAGGACTGCTATCTCTGTAGACACCAACAGAACGACACATCCATGCAGCTTCTCCACTTTGATAGTTACGTCCAAGATCAGTGCTTAAATTCCACACCTTGAATGTCTTGTCCTTGGAGGTAGTGATGGCCATAGGTCCTTGACTGGAGACAGGGTTAAATGTTAATGAAGTGATGGGCTTAGAGTGAGGATAATCGACACGCGTATGAAGCTTATAAGCCTGGGTATCAGGATCCCAACGCCAGAACTTCAAAAAGAGTTCAGGAGTTGTGACATTATCATCACGCGTATCTACTGTAGCCATCCACTCACCACTCTTTAAAAACGCAACATGGGATACATGAGCGTGTATAATTTCTTTTTCACCAGCACGAACAACGCGGTTCATGGGTACAACCTCTAAATCCATGACGTGACTATCAGCATTAGCGTTATAGAATTGGATGCTTCCTTGCACGCCGTTCAAGACAACATGGTGGTTACGAGGCTCGATAATGAGACCGGTAGAAAGAGGGTTTAAAGCGTTATCAGCTTGAGCGTACTGAATACCTTGAATGACCTGTTCAATGGTCTGTGTAATACTGTTGACTAAACGGATAGAGTTATCGTCTAAACCAAGACAGTAGAAACGATGGTTGGGTGAAATCGTGATGGATGCAATGCTACCTCCCATTCTAGGCAAAAATTGTTTGTGTCCAGTATCCAACTGCCAAATAACCACAACGGATTCTTCACCACCAGATAAAAGGTAGGCGCCGTCTGCCATAAACGTAAGACAGCGTACAGGAAGATGATGCCAGTGATGAACGGATCGAATTTGTTCCTTTTCGTCGGTCGATTTATAGTTGGTGATATGAGTGATGCGACCTGATTTATCACCAATAGCTAAAATAGGCTTGGTAGGGTGGAATTTAAGTACTGTGATTTGTTCAATAGATATATGTTGTTGTAATTGTGTCTCGGGTACATCTTCCATATCGTTATTAATAGGCCACACATACGCCTTGAAGCGAGCACCAAATGCAAGCCATTTACCGTCTTGAGTAATATCGATCGTAGTACAATCTCTTAACGAACAAATACGACGCATACGAGTAGGTTGATCTGAATCTCCAAATGAGAAACGATATACAATAGAATTATCTGCCATTTTATCTAAAAAAGAAAAGTTTTTTTTTTTTTTTTGGTTGTGAATATCCTGAGGTCTTTTTTTTTTAACGCATAAACTCTCTCTCTTTCTCTCTCCCACTATCTCTGCTGCATTTTCCAATTTTATTACCTTTTTCTTCAGATGTATTTACAACGATATAAGCATGATTAGGTGTCTCGGGTGACATGACCATAGATTCGATTGGTGCATTTACATTGTATGTCTTTAATAAAATATCATCATTATAATCCCATAATTTAATGGTACCGTCTAAACTAGCGGTATAAAGTTGAAGGTGATTCTTGGGGTTCAAAATAACGCGGGTGATCTTGTTTGTATGACCGCCTGTAGCGGCTGATTGAGATAAAACCTTGACAACCGCTCCTGTCGCCATACTGAAAATTTTTACACAAGGTCCAACAGAAGAAAAAAAGTACCTGCAACAACAAAGCGATTTTTTTTTTTTTTTTAGTAAAGCCCATATCTCCCCTTTGTATACTTTAAGACTTACTTTGAATCTTTGGTGAATTCAGTGGGATATTCAGAAATGTTACCACCTGCCTTCTTTGAAAGGACCATGTGATTAGGTGCAACATGTTTTACGTCTGAGGCATGAACTGCCTTTTGTGTTTTTGTCGTCGAAGGCATGAATCAAAAAATTGGTTTTTTGTATGTATAAAAGAAACGGTGAATCCGATCTTGACTTTTTGATTAAATAGATTCAAAAAAAAAAGGTTTTTCTTTTTTTTTTTTTTTTTCCTTTTTTTTTTTTTCTCGTTTGGCAGATTTTTGTGACTGAGAACCGTCACAGCCTTCGGACTTTATCATTTAACATGTATTTTTTTTTTTTTTCAAAGTATCTTTCATTTTTCACCAAATGTCTCTTGTACCAGACTATAGTAGCTCTGACTCTGATTCAGATAACGAACCCGTACAACAAGTTAAAAAGAGAAGCTTAACTTCTATATTACCACCACCAAAAAAGACGAAATTAATTCAAGTGGAATTACCAAAGTTACAAGACGGAGATGAAGAAGACGACACACCATCTAAACCTTTAAAGTCGTCAGTTGGCTTAGGTTTAGCCGATTTATTACCTGCACCTAAAAACTATAAGGGTCCTGTACCCGTAACTAAAACAACTACTGCTTTTATGCCTCATGCTTTATCGAGAAAAGGAAAAGAGAAGCAAACTGCTGTACAACAAAAAGCAGAAGAAGAAACTATTCTAGAAGAAACTACTACTGTGCAAGAAGAAGAAGAAGAAGAGGAAGAAATTGTCGAAGAAGAGGTTTATAAGCCAAGAAAATATACTGGATCCTTTTTCCATATTGGTAAATATTAGACAACGTAATGTAAAAAGGGGAAATGATAATTAAAGTATATATATATATATATATATATAGGCAAGGAGTTGAAAGAGGAACCTGCTGTAAAAAATACACCTAAACCAGTACAACCTACACCTGGCCCAGTATACTCTGTAGAAAGACCACCGATTACCGAAGAACCTCAATATACTGCAGTGGATGCATATGCATATGATCCTAACGCCATGTATTCTACCGATCCTTCAACATATTACCAATATCAACAACAATACGAAGCGAATAATGTGGGAGAGTTAGAAGATGGAGAAGACGTAAGTTGATATATTTTTTTTTAAAAAAAAAGAGATAGTAGTATGATATAACTTACATGTATGTGTATAGTTACAACGGTTGGTTGGTAAGCGCTTAAGAGGAGAATCAAATATTCAAATCAAAACGATCAATCAAGCAGACATGTTACCTAGTGAAGAGTGGAGAGAACACCAGGCTTTGACGGCGGCTCCTAAATTTAATAACGGAACCACGGTTCGTAATAGAATTGATAAGAGAAACGAGTTACTGATAATAATAATTTTTATAGATGCAAGCAAGTAAATTACAAATGAAAAAGAATAATATTATGGCACTTGCGGCACACGCTGTAAACAACCAAGAGAAATTAGATGAAATGTTTGCTGCACATAAAAAGACAAGACGTGAAGCAGCAACGAAATACGGTATGTTTTATTATTTGACTGTCAACATTTAACTAAACATTTTATTGTAATTAGGGTTTTGACCAATGACTGTAAAATAGAAACAAAGGAGTAAAATAAAGGGGGAGTTTTTTTTTTGCGTGGTGAGGGAGAGAGAGAGAGAAAACCTATTTCTTTCTCTTTTTCTTTCTTACATATTTTTTTCTTTCTTCTTCTTTTCTTTATGCTACTTTATGATATTCTAAAAATGGAAAATATAGTAGATTCATCACCACCCTCAACAACAACAACAACAACAACAACAACAACCAGGAGACTTCGAAGCTTACATTTACCTTCTTCGTCTTCTTCAGGTTCTAATAATGAAATCAGTAGAAGATTTAATAGTCTAAGACGACCTGCAACAACTACTACTACTTCTATTCCTCATACTATAAATAATAATAACAATAATAATAATAATAATAATAATGCTGCTGCAGTTACACAATCTCCATTAGGTTCTACAGTAAATGATACTACAGAAGAACTTGATATACAAAAAGTTCATATTAAACTTGTACCCAACGTAGGTATGACCAATAGATGTTTTGTATTTGACGTTGTAGACCGTGAACTAGAAATGAGTGGATCTTGCCTAAAGTTAGGCCGTTACTCTGACCGAACTGTTGTTTCGGACCGACTTTCTTTTAAAAGTAAAGTTGTCAGTAGATATCATGCAGAGATATGGCTATCAGAAGATGGCAAGGTATATATATAATGTACAATTTTTATATTCTTCTTTCTTATGTACGTATGCATATAATAGATTTACATCAAGGACTCTGGCTCTTCTAGTGGTACATTTGTAAATCATATACGTCTCACTGCAGCTAATACAGAAAGTACGAGACCTCATCAAGTAGTTGATGGTGACTTGATTCAATTGGGAGTAGATTATAAGGGAGGTCTGGAACCCATGTACCGGGCAGTTAGGATGCGTTTGGAAGTCAACCGTCGTGAGTGGCAAGAATCAAGTTCAAATACCTATAACCTTGCCGCATTTCAACAATTAAAGAATCAGATTAATACTTCTACCTCGGTCTCTAGGGAAGAAATCCAAGAATGTTGTATTTGTTTATACTGCATAGCTCCTTTTCAAGCTTTATTTATCGCTCCTTGTTCACATATATATCATTATAGATGTTTACGGCCTCTATTAAATCAAAATTATCCTGGCTTTTCTTGTCCATTATGTAGAACCTATTCAAATTTAGAAGCCAGTGTGGCTGTAGAAGAAAACGAAGTATTGCAAATGTTGGCTCAATCCAACACAAATACTACTACAAACAACAACAATACAACTTCTGAAGAAGATGAAGAAGAAGACACTGATAATAGTCCATTAATAACAACATCTCATAACCGTGAAAAGACTGTATTAGATGAAGATTCAATTCAAGAAGTAATTTATAATAGCACTGCATAAATATTTGATTTATTTATTTATTTTATTTTTTACCATTTTTTTTTTTTATTTTTTTTATATATACAATATATTTTAATTATAATATAGTCCTCTTCGCCTAATATTCATTCTTCGGCTCCATCGATAAGACCTTCATTATTCTTGTACCGTCAAATATCATCGTCAGATGGTGGATTAGCTGCAACATTAATAGGATCACCACCTCGATTTGACGCAGGAGGGCTAGGAGTATCTTTAGGAGATGATTAACTTACTCACACGCACACACACACACACAATATGTACTATTAAAAAAAAACTTGTTTGTATCCGATATTTTATTTATATATTTTATTTTACAAAGGGCTTATTTTTTTATTTTATTTTTACAAGTCTTTTTGTGATTCAGCAGCCAACAAAGCGGCTTTTCTATCTGCTTCTTGTCTAAGTTCTTGGTTTTCAGTTGATCTTTGCACGAGATGATCAGGTGTTGCCTCAGGGATCATACCAAAGATACGTTGAGACAAAGATCTCTTATCCTTCTTATTTAATAAAACATTAAGAGAATTTTTACCTTTCCAAACTGGGAGTACAATAGGAACTGTCATTTGACTTTCCTTTTCTTCTTCTTTATCAACATGTACAATACAACAACCCATCTCAATAGCTGCAACCTGTTCTTGAACATGTTCTGGGAACTGTTCCATAATAGGAAACGCTTCTACAAGCAAAGTTTTAAGTGCCTCCATCGTCACTGTAATACGACGCTTATCAGTCATCACCATATCCAATAAAGGCAAACCCTCTGATGTTAAACGGAACGGGCACCCCTTTTC
The DNA here is from genome assembly GCA_025201345.1 of Thamnidium elegans. Taxonomy (NCBI): domain Eukaryota; kingdom Fungi; phylum Mucoromycota; class Mucoromycetes; order Mucorales; family Mucoraceae; genus Thamnidium; species Thamnidium elegans. The sequence goes on from JAIXMG010000021.1 coordinate 453,303, forward strand.
AAGCATCGTGGTCGATTGACGAACAAACAAACGTACACCTGTATTGACCGTTTGCAGACGCCCGAAATCCTTGGACTCGAGTACTTTTTTAATTGAGCTGGATACGAAATAGAGACTACGTCCCTTGGCAGTACCTTCAGAACGTAACAAGAATTGGTCACGGGGGAAGTTAGGGTCAAGACCATAAAACTCGGTGATTTCATCCAAATCAGGTGAAGTAGGCGACATCATTTCAAAGGGGGCTTCCTTGATACCCGGGACATCTCGTTTAGGCTTTCCTTCAAATAACTTTTCTTCGCCTTTACCTGTCTTTACCTTTTTAGTTGCAACCTCTCCTTCATCTACACTAGCACGTTTAGCAGGGATTACTTCTTCGTTCGTAACTGCTTCTGGTGATTCGGCTGCGGCTGCGGTTTCGCTTTCGGTGACTTCCATCTCCTTTTTAGCTTCCTCGAGATCGGCATCAGCAATAGCCTTACCTTCAATTCTAGCAAGACTCACACGATCTGTAGCAGTTAAAGGAGCAACCTTTTCAAACACAGCGACAAAGAAACCACCCGTATCTTGTTGATGAGGATAGATACGAATACATCTTTCCAAATGCATGCTATCAGCTTCCTCAGCAGTAGGAGGGAAAGCACTAGCAGGGAACTTCTTACGTTGTCTATCTTCTGCGATATCCTCCAAAGAGTTAAGATACACACCTTCCTTGTTAGTGACCTTCCAGGTACGAAGACCAGGTTTACGCTTTAATTCAGGGAGTTGAGTAGACACATCGACAAGTTGAATAGCCCCCTTTGTTTGACGAAGCACTTCAGCAACAACAGCTTCGTTCTCAATAGGGTTGAAAGAACAAGTAGAGTAAACAATACGACCGCCTACTTTAACCAATTGACAACCTCTAGCAAAGATTTGCACTTGAGTAGAGTGAAGTTGAAGACCACCTGCAACGCTCCAGTTATCCCAAATCTTTTCGTTCTTACGGATAGTACCGTCACCACTACAGGGTACGTCACAAAGAACACGGTCAAATTGCCATGGTAACTCTAATTGACCCTCAGGTGTATCGTCACGAGGGACGTGGATGTTGGGGAAATGAGCACCGTCGTGGTTGGTGGCCATGAAACAAGGTGATTGCAATCTCTTGGATTGATGAACCAACATATGACTACGCTTATAATCCGCATCATTGGCAACAACAAGACCTGTAGGCATCTCGTTTAACTTGTTGCTGGAATCAACTGCTTCAATAATTTGGGCGGTTTTGGATCCAGGTGCGGCACACATATCAAGAACCCATTGATCAGGTTTAATGTCCATAAGAAGAGGAGGTACCATACTGACTGCCTCTTGTCTACTAATGTTGCCCTACACCCCGAAAAAAAAATACGTTAATATCTTTTAACACGCAACACATAATCTCTCTCTCTCTCTCTCTCTCTCTCTCTCTCCAATATACTTACGGCTTCAGTTTCAGTTACCATAAACTTGTGGAATTTTTGGAATTCAGGTGATTTCTTAATAACAAGTCTAGGTGCATTGACTTGCCATCCGAGGTTATCAGGGTACCAAGGCAAAGGCTTGGGAGGTTCAATTCTATGGCCATCAATTTCAACATTTTGCATACTAGGAACATAAACCTTTTCAACAACTTCCAAGATCTCCATAGCGGTACTACAATAAAAATCAATACCATGACGCCCCCTTCTACTTTTTTTTTTGTCTTTTACTTACGACTTGCTACCGGTAATACGGAAAGTACTGGGTAAAATAGTCTTGATGAATTGATAAAATTCTTCAAATTCTTCAGGTGACAAGATTTCTTGGCTCTATATTTGACATTAGCATATATTTTCTTTAATTGTCGTCGTTTTTTTTCTTTCTTTAACTCACCTGGTAATAACTCTTGAAGTTTTCGTTGTCTCTTTCAATATCGGCATAAGGCTTACGTTCGTCAAAGTACTTTTGCTTCTTTTCCTCGCCTTCTTTGCTGGCCTCAACAGGCTAAAATAACATGTCAGAAAAAAAAAATGTTTATATTTCTTTCTTTTTTTTTTAAAAAAAAAAATACCTTGTTCTTATTCTTATAAGCTCCACGCTTCTTCTTTCCAAATCCCATTGTTATAAAGAAATATATATATTCAGGACAAGAAAGATCTTGAGATCAAAAAAAAAAAACTTTTTTTTTTATATCTCAGGTTCTTTATACATTGATTCGTCCTTACACACCTTAAAAAAAAATGTGACTTCTTTTAGAGAGTAAAAATACGTCCGAAAAAGGCTGGAGAATTACAGCTGAAGTACTTCGGCATAATGATGGATATCTTGAATTGATATAATCCATTTTACTAAGATCCCACAGCCATTTTACTAAGATCACACAGCCATTTTACTAAAACCCCACAGCCATCATTATACCTCTGATGTTTACAATGGCGTTTATATCTATATGCCAAATCTTCTCACCATCTAAGCAAGTTTTGCAAACTTTTAAACAGTAAACTATATATGATATTAATACATGTACACAATTATTAGCAGGTAGACATACTCAAAGATTTGTAACTTTTTTCGCCTTCTTTTTTTCTAACAAAAAAAAAAAAAAACCTAGTAAATGTCTGGAGCTGTCAAAAAAAAAAAAAAAAAAAAAGATTAAATGTCATATTATTTTATGTTCAATACCAATAATTTTTACTCTTAATGCGTAAAAGTCACAAAGAGCAAATACAAGAAATACTCTTCCAGGTTTACAATCTTTGAACTTTTTAGCTAGTCGTATGTTTGTTGGATAGCAACACTATCTCTATTTTTTAACTCTATTTTTTTGCACCAAGCAAAGCCGTTCCGGAACCAGTACCTACTACCTCCTTTTCGTTTAACGAAATTCCAGTAGGTTCTTTTTCTAGTGTATAAACCCCTTTGTCGATACTTGACAAATCCGAATGCTAATTGTGAAGATCTTACTAGGCGTATCTTTCTTCCTCTTTTTTTTTTGTACGTAATCCAAATTGAAAAAAGATTCCCATAATTGGCTTTTGTTTTTTCCGAAAGGATTGGGATCTTTCGAAGATAAGGTATATTTCAAAGATGTCTATTATGTAATGAAATATATATGTATATGTTTTAATAAAAGAAACTTTTTTTTTAGCTAATATCATTTATGGTTACTTTTAGTTCATCCAAGTACAATAATCCTGGAACAGGGTAGCCTAAGCTATGGGCCTTTTGGAATAAATGGTAAACGGGTTGACTGTGACTTAATGGGAAATGTACTACAGTATAAAAAAATAATTATAAATAATGGTTGTGCTATATGTATAACTGATATATTACCAATAGAATGACTGGCATAGGTATGTTCCATCTTTTAAATTTTTCTATTTTAAGCTGATCTACAAAACCCAATAGTCGACAGCTGAATTTTACGATAGGCACAGCGTAACTATTTGTCTTGATCGTGTCATAATCACAAAGATCATCAGACTTCTTCTTTCTCTTCAATATATTTAATGATATCGTCTATACTTCTATTTTATGTAATACAATCAATAGTAAGAGATGCTATTTTTAACGATGTATAAATGTGTTATCATAAATGCTTCGTATGCTTCAGTAGTACGTATACTTACTAAGTTTGTTCTCATTAATATTTTATGGTTTTTTTTTTCATGTTCGTAGTCCAAATAAAAGTCTCTAATTTTTTTTTAATAAGATAGATGGTATGGTTCGAGACAAATGTACAATAACATCAAACGGATATATTTATTATTTAAATCTGACAAAGCTTCATGTAAATCATCCAGAGAAGGTATATTATATATATTTTCTAATCGATATTTATCAATAATTAACTTTTATAATACGCAGGAAGTTTTAAATGTTACTGTTTGTATTTGGGTCAACACGAAAAATATTAAACCATAAGTAATAATGATTGCGTTAAAAGAGATGCAGGCTATTAAACAAAAGTAAATATATAGTTTATAATCTATATGTGATCTATAACAGAAATAAGTAGAATTTACTTCGATTCTAGAATTTGAATTGTTGGCATCATTATCCATCAACCTATACGAGTGACTCCATAAAATTGGCACAGTTATATTAGGAAAGGTGACTAGATTGTAACCGGAAGCTGCTCAGTTGAGTACAAGAAAATTAACGAAATGCATAGTATATCTTCTTAATATCGTAAATTCTTCTACAGTAGCTCGAAAAAATTGTTAGATGTATTATGTTTGTTATATAGTTTATCTATTTGACAGTTATTTTGTAAGCATAATTTACTCTGTAGATTTTGAACGGTTCTTTCAACATTCTAGAAACTTTGCATTTTCTCGAAAAGTAAAGGTAATCCTTGCTTTTCATTAGACTTTTTTCTTTTATTCTTTGAACTTTCTGAAGATTCAGAAGCTTTAGGATCGTTAAGTACTCTTTTGGATATTTAATATGTTTTAAAAAGAATTGACAATAGTAAAAAAAAAAAAAAAAAAAAAAAAAAAAAGTAAGTAGAAGATGGCAACAACAACAACAACAACAACAGCACAACTCTCAACTTATGGTATTTTTACTTGAAGACTTCCATCATGCCTCGATAAATATATACATATATGTATTGATCGTTTCTGCTTTTTAGGCTGTACACTTTTTTTTTTTGAAGGAGTTTAACGTTTTAACTGGGTTTTTTTTTCTTTTGGCATCTGCAGGTCCAAGTCAAAACAATCAGGCACAGAAATAATAATAAATAAATATTAATGTCTGATCAGTGTACATTTCGTATACGTTTTGATTGATATATGTATTAAATTATAAATATTTATTTTATAAAAGAGAGAGAGAGAGTACTAATATACTTTTTTTTTTAGGTGCAATAAGGCATAGAATTCATGCCATACTTTTTAGATGACAAGTCTAGTTCCTGCATCATGGTGTTTAAATCGGCTGGTTGCTTTGGTTTCGAATTAGGACTTAAATCGTGCGCATACGGAGATACTTGAAGCGGATGAATAGAAGAAGGATCCATCGAGTAATCTATTGACATGTCTGTTTCGTATGCTTCAAAGATATTATAAGTTGACCTTTTTAAAGGTTGGTCTACTTCTTTATTTGTTGTTGGTTTAGTTTGGTTATCAGTACTAGTAGTATTTGACATGTTGTGTTGAACATTTAAAAAAAGTTGGAAAAAAAAAAAAAAAAGTTATAAATAAATTTGGGGTTTTCACGCGGATATTAAAGATGCCAAGTATCAACCGGAGCAGCTTTTCCCTTTTAAGTTAAGTCGGATGCCGACACAAAAAGTGCTGCAATTTCTCATGTTTTAACGTTTCCGTTAAAAAATAAAGTCAGCAGGTTTCCAGTGGGATATTGAAGGTGGTACGATTTAAACTGTGGGTGCACGTACACCATCATATCGGTAAGCTTTTCATTGGTTAAAGAAGAATTATAGTAATATTTTATTTATAAGTAAAAAAGAAAAGAGAAAGAGTTGACATATACAGATATATAAAAAAAAAAAGAAAGAAAGAAAGAAAGAAGATTTCATAATACATAGAGAAAAAAAGATTATTTACACACAAAAAAAGAAAAAAAAAAGAAGATTATGCAGTGAAGTGAGTGAGTGAGTGAGTTGGAGTTGAGTGAGTGAAAAAAGATATTATAATGTATAGAGTAAATTAATTTGAACAGGTTACTTCGCTTGCGGAAGGTTCAAGACTTGGAAATGATACATAATCTTCTTTAAAAGATAGTGCTCTTTTGTGATTCCAATTCATACTACAGTCTGAAGGTGACGATGAACTTGTAGAAGTCATTGAGCAGGTACGAACCAATGGACTATCACGGTTATCTTGATCGTCTTTATTGTTATTTCCTTTACGCTTCCAATCGTTGAAAAATTGAAACATATTTTGTATTTGTGGTGATAAAAAATAAATAAAATAAAGAAAGAATAATAATGATAAAAAAAAAGGGTATTTATATACTTTTTTTTTTTTTACGGATCGTCCTTCTGGACTCACTCTTTCAGCCAAACAGATTATTTTTTCCCTTGTGTTACCAACCAGCCAAAAGGAAATATATTGAAAAATGGGCCCAGAATAAAATAAAAAAAAAGGTCCTTCTTTATTATTATCATCACAAGACTCTTCTTTTTTAAAAATAAGATGTTAATCTAATCCTTTTTATTTTATAGCAAAAATAACTACTACAATAATAAAAAAATAAAAAAATATTCTAGGCCTTCATTAAATAAAGCACGCTATTATATTATATTTCTTGCGTGGGGTTATTTATAGTAACAAACCGTTATAATTATAAATATACACTCCTCTCACTCAATTATATCTAAAAGTAGATATAGTTTTTATTATTCCAACATGTGGAAAAAAAAGCTTCCACAAGTAATCGTTTTCTTGAACCAATCATTTATTTATCTGACTTGTAAAAAAAAATTATTGACCACATTTTTTTTTTGTCTACGTCACTTTGGACCTTTTTTTTTTTTTTTTTTTCTCCTTTTAAACATAGTATACACACACACACACACACACACACACATCTTAATGGAAGAACCAACAGATAAACTTTCACCCATGGACACCCACTCACCTTCTAAACAAGAACAAGACGTTACCATGGAAGCTGCATCAGCTGTTGAACTTGTCACTACTGAAGAACGACAAAAGATAGATGCCGAAAAGGTAGCAGCACGCGCAAAGATTGAATTAGAAGCTCGTCGATACCTTGTCGAGCAAACTCAACCTGTCACTGTACCTAAATATGCTTCCTGGTTTGACATGTCTATTATTCATAACATCGAACGCGTTTCTTTACCAGAGTTCTTTACAAATAACAATTTATCAAAGACCCCATTGATCTATCAAGATTACCGTGATTTTATGATCAATACTTATCGTTTAAACCCTAAAGAATATTTAGCCGTTACTGCTTGCAGAAGAAATCTGGCTGGTGATGTCTGTGCCATCATGAGAGTACACGCGTTTTTAGAGCAATGGGGTTTAATTAATTACGAGGTAAAGAAAGATACATATATATATATATATGTGTGTGTGAGTGTACTAAACATTTACCCCTAGTGCGACCCTTCAACATGGCCTTCTTCCGTTGGCCCACCATTCACTGGCCACTTTAGAGTAACAGCCGATACACCTCGTGGTTTAGCTCCTTACAAACCCAACATCAAACCTACTGTAGAAGCTAAAGAGCAACAAGACATGAACGTCGAATTACGGCAAAAGGTATTTGAGAACAGTTCTGGCAAAGATACAAAGCAATACCACTGTACAACATGTGGTGCCGAATGTTCTCGTGAACGTTATCACAGTGTCAAGACAAAGAACATGGATATCTGTGCTCTTTGTTATAAAGAAGGTAGATTCCCCATCACAAGTTTCAGCAGTGATTTTATTCGATATGAACCTTTTGCTTACAAGCATGGAAGTGAGGATGAAACGAAATGGACAGATGAAGAAACTTTATTATTATTAGAGGCTATTGAGTTATACGATGATGATTGGAACACAATTGCTGAATATGTTGGAACAAAGACAAGAGAACAATGTATCTTTTACTTTTTACAGTTACCTATTGATGAACCTTACCGTGAATCTGAAGGTGAAACCACCATCTTGGATCATAAAAGAACTCCCTTTTCACAAGCTGATAATCCTGTCATGTCCATCTTGGCCTTTTTAGCTTCTGCTATTGACCCCAAGATTGCTGCAGATGCTGCAGATGCTGCAATTGCTTGTCAAGAACAACAATCTAATAAAAGAAAGAACAATGAGGATGATATGGAAATAGATAGCATTAAAAAACCTCGTACAGCTATTGAAAAAGCTGCTTCAGTTGCATTAGGTTCTGCTGCTGCAAAATCCAAATCATTATCTATTATTGAAGAAAAAGAAATTCGTAGATTGGTTCATTCTGTTGTAGATACCGAAGTAAAGAAATTGGAGTTAAAAATGAATTATTTTGACGAATTGGAATCTGTATTAGAAAACGAATTAGAGACAATTACACAACAACGTAAAGATATCTTTGCTTATCGTTTATCTGTAAAGAAATCAGAAGCTTTGTTACAGGAAGAAATTAAAAGAAGGGGTGGTATTGAAGCTGCGGTAGAAAACGGCTGGACGCCTCAAGAATTACAGCAATTTGTTCAATCTAATTTATTTAAAGAGGATTACCATTTGGTTGATTTATCTCACTTGGATCAAGACGGTTTAGTTCATCCCACTTCCGCTATGGAAGAATCCGAAAAGGAACCTCTTGCTATTTTATCTCTTTAAAAACAAAAACAAAAATCATCTCTCTTAATCTTATCGCATCATTTAAAATAAAACAATATATATATATATATATATTGACTGTAGTAACCGTAACTGATCATTTGATCTATAATCTTTTATCTGTAAAAGAATATAAAATAAGCAAAAAAAAATAAAATATAGTATTTATTTATATATATATAAAAAGAAAGGTTAATTTTGGTTTGTGTTGAGTACATCAACGTAACGAGAACGCATTGGCTTTCTTGCACCACCACCTACTCTTCTACCAGCAGGAGGTGTATTAAACGTAGGTATAGCAACATTAGGTGGTCCTCCTGTAGTAGGTACATTAGGTGTAGAATTGATACGCATAGGAGGCATACTAGAAGGTTTTAATCCAGCAGGAGGAGCCATTGAAGGAGCAGGAGGAGGAGGAGCCATAGAAGAAGAAGAAGGAGGAGGAGCTGAAGATCCTACGGTAGGTGATCCCATAGCAGGTTGAGGTGTAGCTGCTTTAGGTGGAGGTGGTGTAGCTGCAGCTACAGGCTTTGAATCATTCTAGTTATATGTATTAGTAAACTAAAAAAAAAAAAAATTACATCTATATTAAACTTACAAGTTTGTTAACCCATCGCTTTTCCTTTTCGTCATAATAGAATGAACTTTGTTCACCCAAATTAGCTCTTACAGCCTTCTTTTCTTCGGCAGTTGAAGCCTTTTCCTTACGACCAAATAATGAAAAGAGTCCCCATCCACCTTTAGTTTCCTTCTTTTCTTCATTGTTACTACTGACTTCATTTGGCTTTTCGGCAGTTGTGTCATCATCTCCATCGGCCTTTGTAGTTTGTTTAACAGGTTTAGGCTTAGAATTGCCAAATCCAAGATCGTCCTCATCGTCGTCTAATACAGTTGTTTGTGCATCAGTTTGGGATGCGGGTGCATACGCATCAGGTTGGTAGCTTGTGACAGCTGGAGTTTCAAGTTGATAGGGTTCAACTGTATCAGTTGTCTCAGCAGTAGGTACATAAGTCCCAGTATGTTGGAAAGGAGAGCGAACACCGCCGTTACCGCCACCACCGCCTACAGCAAAAGGTGATGAAATAGGTTGTACATGTGGGGCATTGTTTTGGAAAGGTGATTGAATTCCAAATGGCGTCGTTGTAGCAACAGCAGTAGCTTTATTGTTATCAGCTGACTCAGTGTAACCACCTCCATAGTTATATCCATAATTGTAATTCTCACCTTGAAGCGTATCATGTGCTTCTTTTCCGGCATGTGTGATTCCATTTGAATCTATTGAAGAACATGTGAGATTATTATTATATTTTTTTTTTTTACTTTCGTAATTCTCTCTTTTTTTTTTTTTTTTTTTTTTTTTTTTTTTTTTTACCATTTTGCATATAACCAATTGATGAGGTACCCTGATATATGGGCACTGTTTGATTAACAGAAACGTTTTCTTCAATTGAACCAATCAACATATCAAAGCTTTCCTTGTTTAGTAAACTTGTAACATCACTATATAAACGGTAATAAGGGTATTAATAAATAAAAATAGGGTAAAAATGATTATAAGAGGGGGTCGTACCTGTTTGTGCTGGTGTTACAGATTTCTCCAATTTTCTTCAATTGTTGTAATTCATCCGAAGAAATATGCTTTGCAATCATATCACGATAAACTTGAGATTCATGAGTAAACCCAAATTGAGATAGCCACCAAGCAAGAATAAGCTTATACTGGTTTAAAATGATATTCTTTGATAATCCAAACTCGTATAATTCCGTAAGGTATAAAGCATCTAGATTCATATACATATCCACACCTTCTGCTGCAATAATTTGAGATTCTAGACTCTTAAATGTATCGGGTGACAACATATAACTAATTTTTTTTTAAGGTTTAGCTCACTTACAAAGAGAAAAAAAAAAAAAAAAAAACTCCCGAAATCTGACACTTTTTAAGCTTACCAAATATACGCATCTTGCAGAGAATCGGTTTTCTTTAATTGATCGCCTAATGCCTTGATAGATTCTAGATCGTTAGATGATCGATTACGTAATACAAGACCGAGTGCCTTTTTCCAATCTTGTAAAGATTCCTTGGTGCAAACAGTAGGATGCTCATCTACGGAATTTCTAGCCAACTCCATAACTAGCAACAACGAAAAAAAAAAAAAAAAAAAAAAAAGTTAGCATATATTACTCATTTTTTGTCATAGGACCCTTCTTTTTTGTTACTTACCCGCGTCTGCACCAGCACCACTAAAAACGGAATACAACATACGCAATGACTTTTTATCTCCAGGCACTTGGACCTTTAACTCATCATCACCAGTTGAGAAAAGCTCTCTATCGATAAACTGAGCCATGACTCTCTTAAAGGCTTCGGAATCTTGACTCTGACTAATAATCAAAGCATGAGCCCACATATCATTTTCTGCTGCAAATTGACAAGCTCCGTCACGATCACCTTGAATTAAAAACTCTTCTAATTTATCCAATGATAAATGTGTTTGTTCATTTGATTGTGTACAAAGTAATTTAGTAATAGACTTATCTAATTCTCCACTAAAAAAAAAAATCCATTTGTCAGTAAAAAAAAATTCCCCAATTAAAAAATTCACTTTACCCATCACCTAAAGTGTGATCTTGATATTGAATCATTAATTTCACAATATTCCATAACAAGGCCTTACTTTCTTCAAACTCAGGCACACGAGACTCGATATACTCCAAAGCCAATTTTTGTTTATCTTGATTTTCAGACTGAACAATCACAGAGTACTCAATAAATCGCTTTAAACTTGTCATCATATTTTCCTTCTTTTGATCTAAAACAGAAGTAACAGGCACAACCGGACTAAACGCATCATGCGTACTAAACACACCAGGTGATAAACTAGCTGAAGGTGTAGTGGATCGAGAAATACCCGCTAAAGGACGTCCACACTCGCAACAAAACTTTGCTTTGGCCTTGTTCTCTCCTTCACATTCTGGGTCTGGACAAGCCGTCAACATGGGCCGAGGGGAAGCAATACGTTCAGTCATAGGAGGTGGAACAGTAGCTGATCTTTCGATATGTTGACTGTAGTATCCTGCAAATGGTGATCCGTTTTGTTTACGATCAGGTTCCGTAATACTGTTGGACCGTTGTTGAGAAAATGAGTGCATTGCACTAGCTGCAGAAGATGGTGAAATCATATTTCTTCTTGGAGGAGGGGAGACAACACTTCTGGGAGGAGGTGTAGCAACCATGTTACGTTGGAGAGGAGAAGAAGGAGTGTCTAACATGCTACGTTGAGAAGGAGGAGAGATCACGCTTCGTTTAGGAGGAGGAGGAAGTGCTTGGTTGGGCGTTGCTTCAGATGCTTGAGAAGGCTTAGCATCTTGTGGAGGCGCGTACGAAGAATGTATGGTTCTTTCAGTATGTCGAGGCTTTTCATCAACTTGTTGTTGAGGCTGATACATGGAATGGCTTGCATCTTCCGTTGCTTGAGACCTATAAGCTGAATAATCAACAGAGGCTTCAGGTTGCTTCGTAGCTTCAGGAGTATAATCCGTAGCTTGTTGAGGCTCATAGGAAGAATAACCAACAGTTTGTTGGTTAGGTAGATAGCCGGAATAATCAACTGCTTGATCAGTTTGTTGTTGTTGTTGAGGTAGATAACTAGAATAGTCAACTGTTTGGTCATTTTGTTGTTGTTGAGGTTCGTAAGAAGAATAATTTACGGTTTGATCATTTTGTTGTTGTTGGGGATGATAACCAGAATAATCAACTGCCTGCTCAGTTTGTTGTTGCTGAGGAAGATAACTAGAGTAATCAACTGTTTGTTCATTTTGTTGTTGAGGCTCGTAAGAAGGATTTAATGCTTGATCATGTTGCTGTTGAGGTTCATACGAGGAATAGTCAACAGTTTGCTCAGATTGTTTTTGCTGGGGCTCATATGAAGAATAATCAACGGTTTGTTCAGATTGTTGTTGAGGCTCGTACGAATAAGCTTCTTGAGAATCAGTTTGATCTTGTTTAGATTCGGTAGCTTGAGGTTGATACGATGTAGCTTTGGCGTCATTTTCAGGTACTTGTTGTTCAGGTTCAGCAAGAACAACAGCGGTATCCTCCAACTTGATCAAGGAAGTTTCTTCTGCTTCGTCATACTGATTAGGATTGTTATAAACCGGCTCCTTTGCATCAGTTTTTCCCTTGCTAGAATCAAGGCTAGAGCCAGATATAAGAAGATCCAATTCATCACTTGCTTGTTGATCACAATCATCCTTCTTGGATCCACCAAATATCAAATCATCTAAATCATTTAAATCATCTTGTTCTTTTGTATCCTCTGCAGTAGCAGTAGTAGCAGCATCATACGATTCCATCTTTGCAGAAATTCCAGAAGGAACAACGGCCTCTTCTTGTTGTTCTTGAGGAGGATTGACAACAGATTGTTTAGGCGGTGCTGCGTTCTTTGGCGGAGGAGGAAGTATATCTTGTTTATCATCAGCAGGAGGAGGAGGTAAAACAGACTTGCCCTTAGGAGGTGCCATAGGAGGAGCATCAAAATTGTTTGTACAAACCGGTTGTTGTTGTTGTAAATCCTCTGCAAAGAAATCAGATTGAGAATAATCTTGATTAGCAGCAGTAAACCCATTATCAGTTGTAGGCGCATATTGTAAATCCGTAGCCTCATACCCTTGGTAATTATAATCCTGTGGTTGACTAATAGTAGCAGTAGTGTCTGCAGGAGCATAATTTTGTTGGAACTCATATTGTTGAGATGAGTAATGCTGAGTATCAATTGTTTGTTCGGATTGAATTTGAGCAGGAACTTCTGCTACTGCATTGTTGACAGGAGCATGCGATTGGGGATTATAATAGTCTTGGCCATTTGTTTGTTCGGTTACAGGAGCGTAAGCGTTTGGATCATAGCTGGTTTGATCGTAAGTTTGTTCGGTAGCAACACCAGCATCATACGTAGCAGCGGCAGCAGTAGTAGGTTCAGTTGAAACAGCGGCGTAAGTAGCAGGATCATAACCTTGTTGAGCATAGTATTCGGCGTACTGAGGATCATATTGGTAATCGTAAGTTTGTCCCTGTTCATCATATGTATATTGGCTCATATCATACTCTTGATTCGTATTAGGATCATAATAATGAACTTGACCTTGCTCATCGTAATAATAATGTAAATTAGGATCGAATTGAATCCATTGATTAGGATCATATTCTACCTGTTGTTGTTGCTGATCGTAATTACCGGTAGCAATTGTGGTATTATTATTATTCTGTTCGGGTTGTTGAGAGTAATCATAGTTTGAATAAGTATTAGGATCAAATGCTTGAGTAAGAGAAGTTGCTTGTTGTTGACTGTTATTAGCAGTACCAGGTTGTGTATTAACAGCTTGTTGTCCTGCGCCATCAAAGAAAGATCCCGAATTGGCTTGAACTGGTTGCTCAAAGAAAGATGCCCCCGACGCGTTGGATGTCAAAGGAGCTTGAACGGGCTGAGAGAAAAAGAGGTCATTATTATTACCGTTATCTGTAGAACTACCAAATAAACCAGAAGCATCTGCTAAAGTTTTCTTTTCACTGTCTACTTTCTTTTCATCAACCTGTTTAGGTACTTCAGATGTACTAGTCTGTTGAAGCATTTGACTGAATGGGTCATCTCCAGCCGAATCCCCGAATAAGATGGAAGGATTGGGTTCTTCTTTGTGAGAAGTCATTATTTCTAAACAAGCACAACGTTAGTTAATCTAGCTTTAGTCTGTTTCGTAAAAAATGATGAAACGATGTCTTTACAAATGGTTTTTATGGAACAACCCCAATATCAATTTCTTTGTGTTTCTAAATTCAAAATTTAAGCGGTTTTATTTGCACATCCAGATTTGCCCACATCCCAGCGACTGTTTATTTTAAATTACGCTTAGATTTGTTTAGTTCACATGCAAGAGACGCGTCAACTGGATCACTTAAGATATACGAGTAATGATCAAGTCAGTACGGCGATTAAGTTGCAAAATACCTAATATAAACTATTATTTTTTTTTTAAAAAAAAAAAAAAGTGTACAATAATATTAAAAGTGTTAATGTTATCTTCTATTTAGATATATGTGTATGTGTGTATCAATAAACATTGTGGATCTCATTCATTGGATAATATTTAGTTTTTTTAACTTTTTTTCATTTATTAAATTATTAGGGGCTAGGTAGTTCACCTTTATCTGCTAAAGAAGCAAGCTTCTTCATTCTTTCGGAACTAGTAAATCTTTTGGATCCACTTCTAGCTCTAGGTAGTGGCGGTGCTTCTTCTTCATTTTGAATATGTCTTAATAAATCTTCAGCCTTTACCACCATAGATTCTGCTCTAGTCTTTCTTCTTTCTCGGACAGACATTCTACGACTCTTTCTTTGAGAGGAAGTAGCTGCCATTTCTCCCGATCGAAGTTTTTCTAATAGGTTATCCATAATATCTTTATCATCTTGGTTTTCAGAAGACCCTATACATTTTAAAATATATTTTAGTTTATGTAACCTTTTTTCTTCTTCAAGCGCGTTATTGTCTTACCATCACTCATATCCAAACGAGCCTTGAGACGTGCTTTACGTTGTTCTTGGAATTCCTTCGCCTTTTCTGCTTGCTGTGCCTTTTTCTTATGCGTTTCAATATCAGATTTTGCTTTAGTCCAACTAGAATTAAATGTTTGGAAAATACCAAAGAATTCATCAGGTTTCATATCACCTGGATCTTCGCCAAAGTATGACACCACATCTTTATAAGCTACATCCATCGAGGTATATCTCACTTCAAGTTGATCGAATCGCTCAATGGCACGGTCACGAAATTTGTACATAACACCGGCATAATTATCACCTTGTTCTGCTTCGTAATCGGGTCCATAGTGATAATCGAGTTCATGAATTAATGTTTGAAGTCCTACACGAAGTTCATTATAGTCCTTGATAAGATCTTGAATAGTTACTGCAATTCCAGAAAAAAATTAATACACGTTGGTTATAGTATAGCATCTGTATAATTTTACCTCTGCAAGCTTCTCTACAAACCTCCAAATCATTTACCAAATGATTGCTAATAGAAGGAAATTTTTCTTCTACCATGGTACATAAAAAGTGTAACAATGTTGTATCATTGCTTGAAGCACGTGTATCTACTAATTTATTGATACTACTGACACGAATACCAAACGCGCCACCCTGGAAGTTTGTACCGTTCAAGAAATTACCTACCATTAAAATAATCTATACGAAATAAATGTTTAGTATCACACACATGATACTTTCTTGATAAATTACTTACATTAAGAAGATCTTTGAAAGCCTCTGAGTCTTTTATACTGGTAGAAGCGTCCATAACATTTGTCATATTTCTTCCCAATTGAGTGATACGCTCATGGAAAGTAGTAACAAACAACATATTGCTAATACGTTCCTTGAATCGATCAATAGACATGATCTCGGCGCAAAATTGGTCTGGTTTAGAAAGACTTTGCAGGTCTTCTTCGGGAGCGGTCTTCATAAACACAGATAATTTACCTAATTCATCATGCGATGGTGCATTCGCCAACAAGTTTCTTAAAAGTACTTCTGTACAAAACTTTTCATCCACTGCCAACAATTTCTTTTTAAAGTCGTTGAATGAAATATTTTTACATTTAGCAAGAACAGCAATACCTTTTTTTTTTTTAAAAAAAAAACTGATTAACATATATTACTTATTTTTCTTAGCGACTTTTACTTACTGATATTATATGCCTTTCTAGAATCAATAATTGAAATTTCCGGTCTCTTTTCTTTCTTTGCAAGTTTTTTACTAGCAACAACCTTTTGAGCAAACACTTCTTCCATACGGTTAAAAATACCTTCTACATCTAATAATTCTTCAAGTGCTTCATCTTTATCTGCTGATGCTGCCGTTTTCCAAATCGTAGAACTGATATGGTTTGCATTTAATTTTTGCCATTGTAATTGTCGTGTCTTGACTGCAGGTAAATGTTTTAATTGCTTACGAAGAGAAGCAACATTGATAGTTGGTCCCCCAGGAGCAAAGGGAGGTGGGGGAGGTGGTGGCGGTGTACCGGGAGATGATCCAGAACCTGGGGGTGGAGGAGGAGGGGGAGGTGGTGGTGGGGGCGAGGTACCTATAGTTGTTTGATATCTAGAGCCTGGTGGAGGAGGAGGTGGAGGAGGAGGTGGTGGTGGAGGGGAGGGTGATGCGCTGTCATTAGGAGAATAATTCGCAACATCTCTCGACATACCAGATGCAGGAGGCATTGGTGGTGGTGGAGGGGGAGGTGGTGGTGGGATAGCGGTGGAAGAGACAGAGCTGTTCGATGGAATGGGTATTGGCTGCTCTTGATCCCTTTTGGGTGCTTCTTCTTCTTCATTGATAGAATTAATCATCGATGAGAGCACATCATTATCGGTAATAGACGCGCTTCTATTCCCTTTCTTATTACTAGAATTGGAGCTTCTAGAAGGCTTTGGTGTATAAATATTCATATCAAATGAATCTTTTCTTCTGGGTAAGGATTCATCAGACGTATTGGTCTGTTCCAGTGGTATAGCTTCCGCATGAACATGTCTGCGACGATTATTTGAACGTCTTACGGCAGAACCCATCAATGGCATGGTCCCTGGAAGCACAAAATCATTCAACCCACTACTTGATCCAAATTGTCGAGCAAGTTGTGATTTAAATTCTTCTGTTAATCCAAGTGATACAGATTTATATTTATTTTTATCTGCTTCCGCATTTAAAAAGGTAGATGGAGTATCTTCTTTGGTATCTATTTTTCGACTTTCCAATGAGTCTTGTGCACGGATTCTTCCAAAAGCAGTTCTAAGATCCTTCCTTGATATTACTACATCTCCTTCCAATTTAGAATCGTCGTCTCCTACTAATTTATAAAATTCGTCCAACTGTCTTTCGGCCTTTTCTAAACTAGCTTCGTAATCGCCCTGTAAGTCTCGTAGTTTTCGTTGTAGGGTTGAAATGGTATGTCTCGACATCCGTAATAGATCTTCAAGTGATACAGTCTTTTCCTTTAATTGGACTATCTCTAACGCATCTGTATATACATAAAAAAAAAGAGGGAGGTTAATTTAAAGCTGATAAATATATAAAAAACACACTTGCCTCCTTGGTGAGATAATTGTTGGCGTAATAAATCTCGCTCCCGTTCCAATTCATCGTGACTAAGTTGCAAATCTTTAATATCTTCCAAAGTAGTTTTTAGTTGATCTTGATCAGCAAATTTGTTAATTAAATGTTGTACAGTAGTGGTATAATCTGCAGAAAAATCGTCGGCTAAACCTTTATGATCCAAAACAACTTGAGCGACCAAATTATCAATGATTTGAAAGTACCTTGATTTTAAACCAGTTTCTTCATTGTTGACCAGCAACAAATGTTGTAGACAGCTTAAAAAAAAATCGTAACCTCGTGTACCTTCAACGCTTGATAAAATACATTCAAATACATCGCGTGGATCGTTTTGATCACTCAATACATGTTCGTGATACATTTCCATAATTTCATCTTGATCACTTTCAGCTAGTGACTTGAATTCTCTTACTTGACGGTCAACATGTTCATCACATAATTCATTCATTTTTTCCATAATTCTTTCTAATCCTGATGCGTTCATTTGATTTCGCAAGTGAATTCTTATTTCTGGGTCTTCAACCACATTGATAATTGCGTTGGCTAAAATCATGTTGTACAACTATAAGGTATTTAGCATTCGATTACAGGTGGATAAAAAAAGAAACTTACAGCGTATTCAGTCAATTGGTTATCTGGTGAACCGTACGCAGCCATTCGTTTAAAGTCATCACTTGCACCAACCATACTACCCATTCTACCTCTACCACCCAATGTAGTTTCAAGTTCATATAACCAAGCATCAAATCTACCTAAACCTCTTTGTTTATCACGTAAATTATCCATTGCTTTCAATACTAAATCTTGACCAATCGGTACTTCATAGTAACACATAAACACTAATACTTCACACACAAGTCTACGAGAATTGATGGATGGAGAAATAATACATTGTACAATTTGTTCAACGCATTGAGGATGTTTTAATGCCTCTCGTGCGCCCACCTAAAAGGTACAAATTCCCATAATTAGTTGATTTCCAATAGGTTCTGTGTAATGTCACTTACTCTATTGTTTAACAATGCTTTGAAACATTTTAAAAGATCTGCTTCTACAGACAAGTTCAATTCTTGTCTTGGTACTAATATTATTACCTCAACTAATGAATTCATTTTTTTTTATTGTTACTTACTTGTGTTTATTTTTATTGAACGCTTTTAATAAACCAGTGATGACTTGTAATCCTTCCATATCAATAAACTGTCGTACCCAACTAACACACAAAAAAATAAATATAAAAAGATCATACTTACTGCACACACACGAATGCTTACCTTAGTGGCATAGTTCTTAAACCAACCGCAAGATGAGAAACAACTTTTATATTGAGACCTTTTGACATATCTGATAATTTTTTAACATAATATTCTGGTCCTTTATTTTCAGTTTGATGATGATCCATTTTTTTATCAGAGCCACCTCTTCTGGAGGGTGTAGTGACCACATTATTGTCGAATTGAATATCTTGACCTACCATTAATCTCTTTTTATCCATAGGAAATGAAGACATTTTTAAACGATCATTGTTATTATGAATGCCTCTTCTTGTCTATAGTTGTTTTGTTTGTATAAATAAAGAGTAAAAAAAAACATAGCTAATTGACAACACTTTACCAACATTTTTTCAAAAAATTCTTCTACTTCCGCTTCAGTCATTGTGTCTACATTAGTGAATTCACCATCAGTACTTGGTATAGAAGAAGATTGAGAGCTTCTTATGGACGAGCCTTCTACTAAACGACCTACCCCTGGACTGGGTTTATAAAAATGATACTCTCAAATATATATTTTTGTTTATAACTTAGACATACCTGATGCAAAATAGTCATCAGCTGGATGAAGAACAGGGCTTTTAGGTGAATGAGGTGTTGTTGTAAAAGGTGGTGTAATCGAAGTTGTCACTATTTGTTCATTCTTTTTCTTTCCCTTTGATTTGCCTCGGTTAAAGAGGTCCATTTTATATTTATTAATTTTTTTTTAAAAAAAAACGAGATGGAAAAGAAAGAAAGAGAGGAAAAAAAAATTTAAGAAAAAAAAAAAGGAGTTGGATACACACACATAATATATATATACACGCAAACGCTGACAAAAAGAAATACACATTATACTCGCAGTCATTAAATAGTTCCGCTTGTAATTTAAAACCTCTTTATTACTTTTGTTGCTCTTGCATTTTGTCTTGCATAACATTAACAATGGCTATTATTTAAATATCAGATTATTAGTAAACCTTAAATCAATTTAGATTTTTTGTTCAATTACCTCTTAATGTACTTTGCTTATCAGTAATTGTCTTTTCAAGTGTGCCGAGGTTGTTTTTAACATATCCAACTTTATCATTATAAAACTTGGATGCATCTCCGACAGACTAATTGCAATTATTAGTTACCATATTTATATATCGACACATCTTTATTTTTACCTTTTCAACGTAATAACCGGTGCCGACATCAACAATCACTTTGCTCACGTTACTTAATTTACCTGGAACATAGAGGTAAAATTAAAGGTTAAGGATAAAATAAAAAAAATAAAGGGGTCAATATTAGCTTTTTTTTTTTTTTTTTTTTTTTTCAGTTGTAAAAAGGATATAGATGAAGTAAGAGGTACGAGAATGGTCTTGTCTAAATTAAATTAAATAAAAACGCGACATTGTCTATTAATAAAAATAAAAAAAACTTTCATCTCGTTATATATTTTTTACCATCGGCTTTTTCGACCTTTAATGCATCAACACTTTCGGCACAATCAGTGAATCGTCCTTGAACATTCTTAAGTTTGCTATAAGATTGAGTCAAATGGTTTAATTCCTATTCAAATTTAATGTTAGTTATATGTTTTAATCATCATCAGATAAACAGTACTTCTTCTAATTGACCCTTGACTTGTTGAAGAGAATTCATATCGAGATCAGCAATATTGACCTGTTGTTGTTGCGCTTGTGACATGGTGTGATGTAATTGATCTATAGGAGGAAACAAGGGAAAATATAAACCACTGCTATGATTTTTTTTTTTTGTTATTTTTTTCTTTTTTTTTTGGAGTCAGATTTTGTCTTTTTTTTTTTTGCCATGGTGACGACTAGCCTCTTTGACATATTGGTGTTTCCAAGGCAACCATACATATCACTGGCATTGTAAACGGGTCTCTATTGTAATTGCATTTTTTTTTTTTTTTTTTGACAGGATAAGGGTCAAATGACAATTACCCACATTGAAAATGATCCAAAAATTGACATTTTTTTTGAAAAAAAGAAATGATTTAAAGAAGTATAATATATATATTTTATAAATAACGGGGTTTTTTTTCTTTCTTTTTTTATAACAAACATAATAAAAACATTGAATAGGTGTTCAACGTGATATATAATTTTCTTTTTATGGTTGATAAGTGTAATAAGAAACTGTTTATTTGCTGACAACATAACCAGTTCCCTTGTATCCTTCTGAGGAAATACCAGAGATAGGGTTGGAGTTTTGGCTCTTGAGGTACTCGTTGGTAGCTTCCTCCCATTCCTTGGAGACGGTATGAGGCTTCTCTTGACCTATGGATTTATCAAAATTTAGTTAATAAATTCCCTTTTATTTTCTATACCCCCCACAATGTAAAATAACCGCCGTCACCCCCCGACAAATAATAATAATAATAATACTTTACCACCAAGACGGATAGCATAGAAGAGAGCACCAGAGGCAGCAAGGACACCGATAACACCGGTAAGGACCTTCATACCATGACCGGGCTTGGTCAAAGGTTCACGGGGACCGTGAGCACCAAAGGCAATATAATCTATATTTTTTTTAAAAAAATTATTTGATTAGATGATTCAAATATACAATGAAGTGATCGTATGCTATATCTTACAGGCAGCCTTCTTCTCATCGAGAGAGAGAGCCTTCCAGTCACCCTTTTGGGCTTCCTCGAGTTGCTTAGCAATGGTGTTTTGTTCAGCAGTGGAAAGAGTCTTCCAACGAGATTCAAGGTTTTGAACAGCAACATTGGAAGAAGCGTTACGACGTTGAATGACACGAGCGGCGCCAACACGGGTACGGGTAGCAACAGTACGGAGCATGTTTAATAAAAGTTTTTTTTTTTAATAAAGAGAGGGGAGGAAAGAAAAAAGAACAAGCGGTGTTTTTCTTGTGGTTATTTTTTTTTCGATCTTTTTTTTTTCCATTCCCTATTACCCCCGCCCAACTTTTTAAAAATTATCAACCCATTGTCAGTGATGAGAGACGTCATTCGTATGGTTTAGTACTCCGCCGTAAGGTCTTGACGCTGAAATGTACTTCTTAAACCTTGCATTTATGTCTTAATTACTTTGATAGTGTGCACCTTTTAAAATATAGTATTACGCGTAAAACTTTTTTTTATTGCATTTGAATCGATTGCAATGTTTAAGAGCGCGTATTCTACGCTTAAAATAATCAAGTTTTTTTTTGTATACTTGGTAGTCGTACGATAACGTCAAATATATAAAATTAGTACTACAATCGAAACATGCTCTATATACTTTCTAGTCACCTACAGTAAGTTTAGTTAGAAACTACTCAAAAGCGATTTTTATATAAACGAGTGCTAGATAAAATAGTACGTAAATTTTGCTATTCCATCTTTCCCTTAGGTGTGATCAATTGAGATATTTTGAAGTAATTTGACAGAAGCACCTAAATATTTCTAACCATCTTTTTATTACTTCAATAATTGAATTAAACGCTTTTTCTACATCTTCGAGATACATTCTTATATTGTCTTTACTTTGAAAGACAGGGGATTTTCCAAATATTATACTTTCGAAATAATATAAGGCCGAAAAAAATTCGGAATACTTCATTGAAGTTGAACTCTTTGTTTGTATTCAGCCAAGTAATTCGAAGTAAGTTTCAATTTTGAAAGGTAAATATTTGCAGTGATTTATTATTACGATTATCACTTTTAAAACAAAATGACAGAATTTTGATTTATTTTTACCTAAAACTTTTTACTCTTACATTATATCGCAATATATTTCTTCTTCTCTAGTATGCTTTATTCAAGGGTGGCCGAAATCTGGAAGAATTCGAACATATCCTTATTTCGGACAGAGGACGGGATAAATATATATCCAGCAATAAAAATGCCGTACAAGTATTAAATGCCCTGTATTGACAGAGTCAGTTATAAAAATAAAGATTTAATAATAGTAAAACTGTTCCTAAGGGGAAAAGCAAAAGAGTAAGAAAAGCAACTGTTAAAGAAAAAAGATCAGCTTGAAAATCACCGAGATATCGCAGTATAAACAATCGCTCACATAAGAAATCACTGCTAACTTTACCAGCTATAAGAAATAATGGTCTTTAATTTATTAAAAAACAGAAAACGCGTTTCAGACCCAAGTTGTATAATACAAAATAGTTGTTTCGAATACATCTTTGATAAAAAAAATTAAAAACATACTTTTTTGTTTTTTTTTTTCGATTTTCATTTTTGGGGGTCAACCCCTTTTGTTTTTTGGCCAGAAATCACGGTTTTTTTATGATTACTATGGATCTAATTTGCCTTTCTTTGTGGAAAAAACAAGAATAGTAACGTACTCTTTTAGACGCATTTAATCCATTTTAAATAAAATTTTTAATTCAAAAATTGAAAGAGTAATCACTGTTTAAAATAACTTTTTTTTTGGAAAAAATGACACGCGTTTTTTGTGTAACAATTTTTCTTGATTTTTTCTTTTACGTGATTACATAAAATATATTTTCCTATTACTTTTTTTGGTCATAGCAAAGATTATAGATCTTTAAAAACCCTTTAATGTTTATTTAAAAATAAAAGTGCTACAACTAAAACTGAGCGAGAAAACACGCTTTAAAGAAAACGCTATTTTAAGTTCCGCTTAACTCAAATTTTAGTAAAAAAAAAACGTCTTTAAACGTTGATCGCTCGCTCAGTGTTTTTAGTAAAAATATACTTTTAGGTGAATTAAATGCTCCTAAAAGAGCACTTTATTATCATTGGATTTTTCACAAAGAAAAGCAAAGTAGATCGGGAATAATTGCGAAAAATCTGAGAAAAAAAATCGAAAAACAAAAGGGGTTGACCCCCCAAAATGATCAAAAATGGCCAAAAATGAACAGCCGAAAAAAAATAGAAAAAATTGAGAAAAATATAAAATAACAAGCGGTTTGCAATATTTGATGTTAAAGACAATGCCTTGACGACTAACTTTCACTAAGTAGCTTAGGCAAAAGAACCATTTCCTGACTTTTAATTATACACAGAAAACACCTTATTTTAAACATTAATAAAATTACTTTTTTAGAAATGATGCCTGAATATTCGTATAAAAACAAATGTTTTAAAAAGGATAATGGACAAATAACAATGAATTATAACACTTGAGCTAGTTCTTAACATTTTCTAAGCTACTGTAAAGAAAAATATGTTGTGTATCTTGTTTTACAAGAGCTCAAACATTAGAGTAATTTTGAGTCCTATTAAAAAAATATTGTTGTTAATTAAAAGACTACAGAGCTATGTATTAAAATGACACATAATTAATTACTATGCATACTTTATTTAATTATATTATCTCTATCAATCATTATCCTTTGTTTAGTTATGAATAAAAATGGTAGATAATATACTTTTAAAGGCTAGAAGCTTTCATACAATTTCTTCATAAATGAAATAAAACACATCTCAAAATTAGTTTAAAACTTCCTTTTTATTATCAGTTATAAAGTTATTTTCATACTGCATTCTCTTTGATATTTGGCTGGTAGCTTACTTCGTATTTAAGCCATTAATAGTAATATGTTTAATTATAGCCTCAAGCTTTTTATCTACCGCTAAACATATAACCTTTTTTTATCTCAAAAATAGTGAGAGAAGAATAAAAAGTAGAGAAAAAATGACAAACGGATCGTAAAACCTCGAGAATGTATTACTTATTAAGGTACGACAAAGAGTAAAAACCTGCCTCTCTAGAAAACTACGCACCATCTGTGAACAATCCGTATTCAAACAACTGATTTTTTTTTGAAAGCCAGCTAAAAGAAAGAAAAAAGGTGACCGAAGTACTATAGAGCAGCCTCCAGTAATAGTTCATAAAACATATTTAGAGTTACAGTACTGCAAGTCATTTTTAATGGCGCCATAATATGGTAATAATAAAAAGATTTTTATGGTAATAATAAAGTTTTTTTTTTAAGCTCGTGACATTTATTCAAGATCGACGAGTACTTTTCGCTACAACAAAAGATCTGATTAGTAGCTTTTTCTAAGCATACACTGTGTAACATAAACGGATCAGTAGGGTTTTTTTTTTCAATTAAAATCTCTTGATCACTAAACAACTTTAAAAGGAAGATACAAGTCTCCCATTGGTCTGGTGTGCCACCATTTGAAACATGATTTTCAGTATCCCTAAATCAATAAGGCAATTGAAATATATGCTAACGTGCTCGCTATACAGACTAGTTTATATTAACTGATCAGCATGGTCTATATATCCGTTAAAATAATATTGCCTGTCATCTATATAAAATATTGAACGGCTATTCGGTATACCAGATCTTGCGGATCTTTAACTTTGATTGCATTCTTTTATATCTTTTATAATAAACAATTTTAAAAAAATAAAAATATAAACTAGCAATAGTATTCGTTAATTGCCATAATAGATCGACTCACATTTTTCTAGCATTTTTGGAATTATTGTAACCTCCATTAAATTATATAAATATCAACAGTAAATGAAACAAATTTATGTATAGAGTATAAAAATGTTGGCATAAACTGTATTTTAAACATCAGATAATTAAAATCGAGCCAGTTTTTTCGCTTAAAGGAAAACCAGATTGTTAATTTGAAATAATTATAAAAAAAAGTATATAAGTGGCTGGTGTTATCAGATTATTTAAAAATATACAAAAAACTTTATATACTTTAAAAAATAATGAGTTTACTATACAGAACAAAAGAAGCTTTCTGCGCTCCTGGTCGACAAAGGATTATTGAATTCGCTGCTCCAACTCAAACCGTAACAAAATCAAGTTCATACAGTGACATTTCTGAAAGGATTGCCCAAGATTCCAATTTATTTAATCCTGAAAAACCGAAATCGAAAGGTGGTCGTATCTTTGACAATGTCACCCAACGTGCCGGTTCTCTCATTACGTTTATGATCACTTTACTTATTCTGGCTGTTTGGGCTGTCGTAGGTATTATCTTGGGAGCTCCCGAAATTTGGCAAATCATTATGCAAAATGGTGGTTCTATTCAATGTTATATCTCAGATACTCTATTAATGCGTCAACAACAAAACCATTGTTATAAGTTATTAACAATCATCTCTCAACTTCGATCTAGAAATGCTACTGTGGCTCGATTAGTTCATGATCCTGAATTGCACAATAATGCTCCCATGGTAGATAAAGAATCTATTGATCAATGCTCTATCGAAGAAGCTAAACTTGAGAATGCCATCAACTTGCCTAACGAATTTTGGTTTGACAAGTGTTGTAATTGGGTCTCTATGGCTGTAGGTTCTATTTATGCTTTGATTTTCTATTGGGCTGGTATTCTTGTCTGGGTTGGTCTTGGTCCCATGATGGAATTCTCTGATTTATGGCAACTTTATATTAATACTGCTGTTGCTGTCGAACTTACATTTACCTCCATGTTTTTACAAAATATTCGTCGCCGTCACATGGAATATCTTGAAAAGTGTCTTCGATCTATTATGAGAACCGATTGTGAATTGGAAATTATCCTTCGTAGACATTCCGGTGATAACAAAATTAATCCAGTCATTACAATTCTTCCTCATCCTGTTACTCGTTCTATTAGAGCTATCGATTACTACGGTGATATTATTGGTTCTGGTATCGGTGTTACTGTTTCTACTTGCGTATTTGCTGTTTGGCTTAGTATTGGTGACGTTATGGCCTGGAGTGACGATTGGTGGCTCATTATCGGTACATATACTGGTTTAGTAGGCTTTATTGATGGTTTTGTGTTGAGAAATGTATACTTTCGTGAAGATGTTATCTTGGATGAGCAGTTTGATGTTCTTGCTCAAGCAGATGATGCGTTGTTCCAATACTTGAATGTACCTCTTCCTACAAAACCTGTCGAACAAAGATCTTCTTTAATTACAAGAATCAGTAATTATATGGGTGTCCTCTGTGCTAAATCATTTGCTGTATTGGTTTCAATTCTTATTGTGCTTGCCCTTATGGGTGTTGCAAGTAGTATGGGATGGAACCAAACCGGTCAGCTTTTATGTAATACACCTACCATGATTATCGAAGGTTTCTTACTAATTGTATTGATTCAAGCACATAACCTCAGTAACATGAAGCGTCGTATTCAATTAAGAGATATTTTGGTTCGTAGAATTACGTTACTTCAATACGCTAAAAATGTCACTGGTATGACATTAAATGAAAATGATACTGTCAAGTTCGCCATCAATTTAAAAAAGGCCGACACCGAAAATTAAAACAACTTTCACTACACTTATACATAACGACATGTACTAATAAACTTAAATCCCCCACTCGTCTCTTATTATATATATATACTCCCGCTATCTTGCATTATCAACTCTGTAATAAATAATAAAATACTTTTTTTTCGTTCAAACCTTACTTTTTTTTTATAATACTCATTAGACTATTAAATATAAAATCGTAAATTACTATAAACCTATATGAAGTGATTTTTTTTTTCAGCTGATAGATATCGATTTACTTTTCTTTTCTTCACTTTGTCTATCCACAAAAGGTAAAAAGTATCAACTAACCTATATATAGTAGCCGCTTTATTTAAGGGCAGAATTTACTCTTAAATCGAACATACCCTTATATCGAACAGTGAATGGAATAAGTATATACTGCTAAAGAAAAAAGCTCAGCAGTTCTTGTAAATTAAATGCTTTTAAAAAAATAATAGACTTGTAGGTTAAACTAAATGAAGACCATTGAAGTGTAAGTTAGCTGTTTCTTCCTCCTCTCTCATCAAATCTTCTGTTCCGGTTACCGCCATAAAAGTGTACTTGTATAAATTGCTCACGATAAAATAAAAAATCCTTTTAAAAAGCCTGGTCTTATACACTTACTTTGCCTTTTGTCTCCTTGAGTATTTTGACAATAGCGTCTCTGGCCCTATTTCTGTGTATTGGTATTATCCGTAAAATACATTCATTCTAATCAACTTAGTTTACGAATACACATTTTATGTCCTAGTATTAAAACTAGTTGACGTTTACACTGTAAGTTTATGTTTTAGTATAGAATCTACATAAAAAAAAAAGAAAACCAAAACTTTAAACAATTTTCAAAACTTTCATTTATTGTTTAAGTAATAAGAAATATCGAAACTTTTAGTTCTCAGAATAACCATTTAGTTATAATGATTAACAGGATGGACTACGAGAAGGTAGAAATTCACCTGATACCAAAAACACCTAAGAAATGCTGTCGACTCTCACTCTTACGTGATTGGCACAAAAAGACCGTGGTAAGCCATTTGAGCTGTACAAAGAGATGATCCCTAAAGGAATGACTTCCCCTTTGCCGATGTCCTGTTGCTAGGTAACTTCAAGATCACATTGCTTCGCGCAGACTACTCTTCTGTCTACACACGAGCAATAACGCGTACGATAAAGTATTGTGTGATAGTCCTCGGCGCAGTAAAGGAAAAAAAGGAAAAAGGGAAAAAACACTGCTATATAGCCCACAGAAAAGGAGGCATAGCGTCGAATCGTAAAAACGGGAAAAAAGGAAAATACTTGAAACTCTTGAGGAACCTACTTTTACTTCCTCCTTTTTTTCATACTTACTATAGTAGCATTGCTATATCTCGTATCAAAAGATAAATTATACTGATATCTCCAGGAGGTAGATAAAAAAATAAAAGCGGAAGTAGTTAATGTATAAATATGAAGAGAATAAGAATAAGCAAAGGGAAATAACGCCTAATTTGTACTACTTTCCCTTTTTTCTTTACTTCATGCAAAAAAAAAAAGGACAGTAACACAAATTAGATGCCCTAGTTCTTTAAGTCAACGCCACAGCTATTTTATTTGTATGGTAAGTTAAAGAACTTACTCGATAACGAGAATGTGTACGTGGTAGGGATAGTAAGAGAACGTCCCTACAGGATCTTCTTACTAGGCGAATATTTGATATATACCATAATACCTTGAGCTGCGAATAAATTTATAAATGTAGATTTATGGAAGTGTACGACTATAAATCAAAGGGATAGTAACAATAAAAAATGATTTGCTCTAATTTATTTGAAATGTGTTTATTTAATTTATAAAGAAATGGTATTAAAGCTTCTACTCTTCAAGAATGTATTATCTACCAATGTTATTCATAAACAAAGGGACAATAACCAAACTGATAATGAAATAAATCTTACATATTAGTTAAGCTTGAATGGAGTATGAATCATAGAAAATTAACTAAGAAAACTAATTTAATACAGGTGGATGCTAAGAGATGAAAGATTGAAAAGGGATACAGTATAAAGCAAATAACGTGAACACAAAAATACTTTTAGTTCCATGTAGCATATACAACGTATTTTTCTTTACAATAACTTGGAAAAGGTTAAGTGTTATAATTCACCATTATTTGTCCATTACCCTTTTTAAAACACCTGCTTTTTCGGGAATATGGCGACACGATGTCAAAATAAAAGAACCACACACAGGATTAAAAAGACCAATTTTTTTTTACATGAAGTGTTTTTTATTTATATTGGTTAAACACTTGCTTTTTGTTTAATTTATTAAAACCAAAAATTGATTTAATAAAAAAACATTACTAAATATATATTTTTTTGAATGTGTTGCGTATTTTTTGAGTTTTTTTAAAGATTATAAGCCGTTTACTTCTTCTTGTTACTGTTACCATAGTTGGGAGAAGTAGGACTGTAACTAGGACTAGTAGGACTATAGCTAGGGGAAGTAGGACTATAGCTTGGAGAAGTAGGACTGTAACTAGGCGATGTTGGACTGTAGCTAGGACTAGTAGGAGAGTAACTAGGACTTGTAGGGCTGTAACTAGGACTAGTTGGTGAATAACTTGGGCTAGTAGGCGAGTAACTAGGAGAAGTAGGACTATAGCTAGGACTAGTTGGGCTGTAGCTGGGACTAGTAGGAGAATAGCTTGGACTAGTAGGACTGTAGCTAGGACTAGTAGGACTGTAGCTAGGACTTGTAGGTGAGTAGCTAGGACTAGTAGGGCTATAGCTAGGACTAGTAGGACTATAACTGGGACTTGTGGGAGAGTAACTAGGACTAGTGGGAGAGTAACTAGGGGATGTAGGACTGTAGCTAGGCGACGTAGGACTATAACTAGGACTAGTGGGAGAATAACTAGGACTTGTAGGTGAGTAACTAGGACTAGTAGGAGAGTATGAAGGACTAGTAGGAGAATAGTTGGGAGAAGCGGGGGAATAGCCTGGAGAAGCGGCGTATGAAGGACTTGATGGAGAGTATCCTGGAGATGTAGGAGAATAACCAGGACTCTGAGCATAAGGACTAAGATCACCACGCCAGGGACTTGTAATAGAACCAGCGGCACCAGAGTTACCCATAGGAGAGAACATGGGTTCTGATGGAGAAGAAGGTTGAGAGAAATCAACCCAGTCAGGAGAACGTGTATCATAAGGAGTAGCCATATTAGGAGTCATATAACCTGGGCCAGGAGTTGCAAAACCTGCAACATCACCAGCGCCCATTTGCATATTTTGTCTATGGTCTTGAGGAACAGATTGTAACATCTCTTCATCCAACATAACATCAAATTCACCAGTACCAAGAGGAGCCATTTGACCCAACATAATATTTTCAGCAACACCTCTACAATCATCAAGCTCACCAACAGCAGCAGCCTCCATAAGAATTTCGACAGTTTCTTCGAAAGAACATCTCATTAAAGCACCAGTTTCAGCACGATTAATACCATGACGAGTAATAGCCATTAAATGACCACGGTTAGTCATAACGTCACAAAGTAAAGCCAAATGACGATAATTGACATAAGAACCATCAAATTCAATAACGTTACGCAATTCTTTGAGAAGAGCCTTACGAGTAGCTTCAATACCAAGTACTTCCATAATTTCAACGGTGTTATTAGAGTAAGTACGAGTCTCATCTACACCGTATTGGCACATAACTTCTTGAAGATTGATACCATCAGTATCAAGACCCCATTCAGTTGTGGTTTCAAAGTTGCCCTTATCATTAAGAACAGTTTCTTTACGTTCAACAATATAAACCTTTCTAATGCCGGGTATACCACG
This sequence comes from Thamnidium elegans, assembly GCA_025201345.1. Lineage (NCBI taxonomy): Eukaryota > Fungi > Mucoromycota > Mucoromycetes > Mucorales > Mucoraceae > Thamnidium > Thamnidium elegans. The sequence goes on from JAIXMG010000021.1 coordinate 484,079, forward strand.
AAGATTGATAGAACCTAACATACTTGCCTCCAACTTGCGCAAGAAAGTATCTTCTTCAGCACGACCATCATCTTCTTCCATATCTTTGTTTTCATCTTCATCCATCATAACTCTACAACGAATAATCAACTTTTCTGAATTCTCATCACTACCAATAACATGGAGATCGTTACGGAATTCCTCAGAGATCTTTTGAACAACTTCTGTGATATTAAGACGTTTATCAATCATCATACCACGGTTTAATTCAATACGAAGTAACCAAGGAGAAACACGTGTAACAAATGGAGAGTTATCATCTTCAAGTTGGTAGTATGTATCGACAAAATCAGCATCTTCTTCAATTACAGTTTGACGTGGATCAGGATCATAATAAATTTCAGTGACAGAAGTGACCTTTTGAAGGGTGGTATGTTCAAGATTAACTTGTACTTCTTTTGCCAATTCAATATTACGAGAACGTTCAGCATCAAGCCATACTTCAAGTCGAGGTGTTTTGATATTCTTTGCAACGTTAATAATTTCCTTCAAACGAGGTACACCAAGTGTGACATTCTTACTGGAGACACCAGCATAATGGAAAGTATTCAATGTCATCTGAGTGGCAGGTTCACCAATAGATTGAGCAGCAATTGTACCAACCATCTCACCAGGTGCAACGATAGAAGTCAAGAAACGAGATTCAATTTCTCCAAGAATCCACTCAAATGCTTGAGAAGTTAAGTGGAATTCTTCAACAACACGCTTTACGGAAAAGGTAGAACGAAGCAAGATTTGGAATAATAACGTAGCGTTCTTTTGTGTTTCATGAGAGATTTTATCAGAGCCACGCACAACCAATAAACGTTGAGCAAGAGCATTAACACCATCGACAATTTGAAGAGGATGAATATCAGAAGGTTTACGAGGATCAAGATGGAAAATTTGTTGGGAATTCGTAATTAAACGAGCAAGGTTAACTGGTAAAGGCCATTTATCATCACCATTCTTGAAAATGATTGTTCTCAATTTATGACGATCATCAGACAGTTGATAGAATTCATGATCCAAATAAGCTTGAGCAGTTTCACTGCCTTCAATACTCTTCAGAACATTATAACTAAGTGCTCCCTTTCTGAATCCCTTATTCATAACATCAATCTTATAGCGTTTCTCAAACTCTTCTTGGTTACACTTGAGTGAATAGAACTTTTGGCTTTCGACGGACATGGCATCCATACCATCTTCACCATAACAAAATTCAATAATATCACCAAGTGAATTACGAACAGTACCATCATACTTTACCATAACATCCTCCAAAGCCTTTACAAGACGACGTTGAATATAACCAGTTTCAGCAGTTTTAACAGCAGTATCAATAAGACCTTCACGACCACCCATAGCATGGAAGAAAAACTCAGTAGGGGTTAAACCTCTTAAATAAGAATTTTCAACGAAACCACGAGATTCAGGACTATGATCATCCTTGGAGAAATGGGGAAGAGTACGGAACTTGAAACCATAAGGAATACGTTTACCTTCAACATTTTGTTGACCAACACAAGCAGACATTTGAGAAATATTAATGAAAGAACCCTTTGAACCGGAAATTACCATCTGTTTAACATTGTTATCTTCCTTTAAACTGTTTTGAGCCATTTTACCAGCATCATCACGAGCCTTATTCAAAGTTTGATTGACCTTGGCTTCAAAAGATTCACGCAAAGTCATACCAGGTTGAACTTCAAGCTTATCTTGTTGAGCAGTAATAATAACTTCTTGTACACGTTGCTTGGCTTGAGAAATAATGTTTGTAATAGTAGCCATAGAGACTTTATCGGCAATAGTATCACCAATACCAATACTGAAACCATTTTGAAGTAACCAATAATTAATAACTTGTTGAGTACCACCCAAGAAATTTTTTGCGGCATCAGGACCCAATTCGTTCATAATAGTATGAATAAGACCACCACCAGCAGTACCAACAGTTTTCTTACAAACAATACCACAAATTAATTCACCATTTTCAATAATGACACGAGTATCACCAGGAGAAATTAAAGTGTTTTCACCATCAGGATGAGTAGAATGGTATGTATGACAATTGATACCCTTTGGAATGACCATGGAAACAATTTGTTTACCGGTCCACATAGGCTTAGGCTTAAGAATGGCAGGAGGAGGAATATAACCATCCCAAGACGGAACCCACATAACGATATTCATCACTAAATCCTTGGTCAAAAAGCAATCTCTTAAGGTAAACTTACGAATACCACAAAGAGTATCTTGCACAATACCCATGACAGGCTTATTAGATTGAGGAGATACAATTTGCTTGGGGACCATACAAATTTCAGTGATTTCAGCTCTTGTTTCTAATGATTGAGGAACATGAAGATTCATTTCATCACCATCAAAATCAGCATTGTAAGGAGAAGTGACAGATAAATTCAGACGGAAAGTAGAATAGGGCATAACTTTAACACGATGACCCATCATGGACATTTTATGAAGAGAAGGCTGACGATTGAAAATGACAACATCATCATCATTGATATGTCTTTCAACTCTGTAACCATATTGAAGAGGAATTTCACCGGCACGTTTACGATAACGTAAATCAATACGCTCGCCGTTGTCACGGATAACATATTTTGCACCAGGATGTTCCAAGGGACCATTGCGAACCAATACTTGAAGTTTATCAATATTATAAGGAGTGACAATTTCAGGATAGGTTAAATTACGAGCAATACTACGGGGTACACCAACTTGGTCTAAAGCAAGATTGGGATCACCAGTAATAACAGTACGAGCAGAGAAATCTACACGTTTACCCATAAGATTACCACGAAGACGACCTTCTTTACCCTTAAGACGAGCACGAATAGACTTGAGAGGTCTTCCGGACTTTTGTAATGCTTGAGGTTGACCAGCAATATCGTTATCCATATAAGTAGCAATATGAAATTGTAAAAGCTGTTCAAACTCTTGTACAACATGAACAGGAGCACCTTCAGATTCGCAACGTTTAACATTTGCATTAGCTTTCAAGACATCAGAAAGTTTATGGGTTAAATCATCTTCACCACGACTAGTACCATCCATTTGAATAGAAGGACGAACTTGAGGAGGAGGAACAGGTAAGACAGTAGTAATCATCCATTCAGGTCTAGCAAATTCCTCTGATAAACCCATATCACGAATATCTTTATCTGAAATATTCTTCAAAATTTGTAATACTTTTGCTGCGGTTAATTGTTGTCTACCTTCGCCAGCGTCGTCACCAGGGCTAGAACGAAATTGAGCATAAAGTTTTAAACCATCTTTACGAATAAGAGGTTGCTTATAGCCACAACCACCATGTGTACTTTTACGTTTACCACCATCAAATTCTTCCTTTTCTTCTAAACCATCTTCTGCTTCATCACTGCCTTCACAAGTCATTTTAGTTTTGGCAAGATCCCAAACAGCACGAAGTTTAGTTTTAGCATCTGTAATCTTTCTAGCTCTGATAAATCGAGGATTGGTCTATAAATTTATAAAAAATAAGTTAGAAACAAAATATATACTGACTCAAAAAATACATACATCATCGATTTTAAGCTTTGAGCAATGAAAACAAACACATTCAAGGATTTTCTTTACTTTAGTTAAGAAGCCTAAAATAATTTTATAAGAAATATATCAAGACAACAGATATATATATATGAGCTTACCGATATGATAAACAGGTTTAGCAAGTTCAATATGTCCAAAGTGACCAGGACATTCAGCCATGCCTTCACCACAAGTTTGACATTTATAGTTACGATCAATTGTACCCATACGAGGATCTAACAGACCATTGTTTTTAGGCTTTTGTGTTCCTTCATCATAAAGTTCGGGAAATTCAACCTTTGCAACAGACATTGCTTTCTATTTACATACAAAAAAAAAAGAGAAAATAAAATGGATTAAAAAAAAATAAGATCCAAGAATAAAAAAAAGCAAAGTTTTTTTTTTAAGCACGTACAATCTCATCAGGTGAGAGAATACCGAATTGTACAGCATCAACACGTCGAAGGGGTGCAGATGAAAATGCAAAAGGATGTCCACTCATTTTTTGTTATTTTTTGTTGTTTTTTTTTAATAGAGAAAAAATTTTTTGAGGAAAATTCACGAAGAAAAAAGACTATATATAAAAAAAAAGAGAGATTGAGAATTGGGCTTCTTTTTCTTTTCAGTAAGTCTACGTTACGTTGTTATCTAATCCACTAAATTAATAAAAAAAAGGAGATCGTCAAAAACAACAAACAAAATAAAGAGAGCGAGAGAGAGTTTGCTATCTCTTGGTTTTTCTTTGGGTTTCTAAACCAAATAAAAAGTGTGTATAAAAATTAAAAGAAAGAAAAAAAGAAAATAAAACAATAAAATAAAAACAAAAAGTTTATATTATTGTTAAAAAAAGGAGAATCTTTTTGTTCGAAATGTACAAATAAATTCTATTTCGAACAAAAGGTTAGTTTTTAATGAATAGAAAAAAATGGAGTTGTTCAAAAAAAAAAAAAAAAAATCCACGTCATCCATTAGGCTCCGCAGTCCAATCAGATCGCTTATAAAATCTTACAGCCGTCACAGGATTTCGCTAATGCCATGATTGAGCCAGCATTTAACAATAATTTCTACTAGGTGTATCATGGATGAAATTTGAAAAAGATTCTTTGTATAGGATCAGACATTTCTTAATCCAAAATTCAGATTGGATTTTTTTAAAAAAAAAAAAATCCTGAGATTTTTGAAAGAATATCACTGTTGAAACCATTGATAGATATTACCAAAAGTAGCTAATAGCTCTACTCATAAATTTTGCATCAAACTTATGCTAAACCTTAATGATGACAGGAGATATATTGGCATTGTCCGTAATCGTTGGTGTATAAAATATGAATATGAAGAAAAAACAACGGTATCGTAGTTGATTATCCAACACCTCAGCTAGTATCCGCTTGATATCAGTTGTTGGCTTGGTTTTTTTAAGCTCTGTTTCCAAAGAGTTCATGGTCATAATTTTTTTTTTAGGTCTTTCGTTATGTTCTCTGGTTCGTCTATTTAGAAACAGTTTCATGGCTTATGTTAAATTCATTGGCGAAATTATTCTTAATTCACTTGGTTGGTTTTTTGCTTAAACTATTCTTCTAATTTATTGATTTGTTCTAAGGTGAATCGCTATCTTACAATTTATTTTTCGCTATTAGACTTTTTTTTTTGTAAAGAAAGAAGAAAGATAAAATGTGAATAAGATTTTTATTTATCGCGAATTTGACTTTTGGAAAAAAAAACATGTCCACAGCAGGTAAATTGTGGGCAAATAAAACAGAGTTTTATAGATCGAATATGTATTTCAATTAATCTTTTTTTTAGAGTATATAATCACTTTTCTTTCTCTATATCTTATATTCTTCTTTTATTCTGCTTTTTTTTTTTGCGTTTTTGTTTTCTTTATATATTGGGTTTTTTTTTTTAAAAAAAAAAGTACGTATGCATGTCTTCTGTGAATATGTGTATATAAGTTCAGAAGAGTGTGATGAAGTATAATATCTGGAATTATACTCGTTTTACATATATTTGATTGTAGCTATAAGAAAGGACTGACGCCTTAAAGAATGAGCAGCCCTATTGGATAGACCAACAGGCTGTATCAAATATATATCTCTAATCGAATTACCAAACAATTTCAAGAATGTCCCTCTATAATACCCTTCTGATGGTTTGATGTTCTATGTTACCAAATGTCTTGAGAAGTAAAGACAGTTTTTAAAGATAGGGAAAAAATATTTTATTTAGTTAAAAAGGGTTATTACGTTTAAATAGTTTATTAAGTTAAATTTTTTTTTTTTTAACTTTAATAAAAAAAAATAGAGTAAAACCAAAGTATTTTAATAAAGTAATGGAGCAATATACTAAAACTCGTTCCAATGTCTGGTTCCAAAGTCTTAAAAGCCATTTAATAAAGAGTGTACTGGAGTCTTGTAATAAAGTTCAGTATAGTAGACAGAATACGCCAAAGGTTTTGTAGAGAAAATAAGCCAGTTATATTAGAGCATTGTAGAAAATACAGGCCAGACCAAATAGATTGAGAAATAAGCAGAGCTGTGTTTGAGGGGTAGCTTTACCATCTGTTTTGCTTCAGAAGTGAACCATCACCTTGTAGATTGTATTTGAGGGGACTTGAATAGAGAAAAACGTTTCCATGGCAGTAATACGATAATATCTTGACTATTTCCATAAATATCGATATTGTCAAGTAAACAAATCTGCACAAAAAAAAAAAAACTGCTTACTTACTCTTTTTTTTTTATATTCACTATTGCATTATTGCTATGTCTCGTATTAAAATGTAAACTATACTGATGTTACTGAGAGATAGACAGAGGAGTAAAAGTAAATATATATAAAGATGAAGAAAGTAAAAAAAAGGAAAGTTTCTAATTTGTACTACTTTCCTTTTTTTTTTTTTTTGCATGATTTGTTTACTTTGCAAAATACAACTTTTTTTTATTCTTTTCATATTTATATACTTACTTATACCACTCTATATACATATATCTCAGTAACATTAACAATATATGAGAATACCAGAGTAAGTGTAAAAAAAAAAAAAAAAAAAAAAAAAAAAAAAAAAAAAAAAAAAAAAAAAAAAAAAAAAAAAAAACCAAGTGAAAGTATGTGTTGTTAAGTAAAAAAGAATAGCGTGTAATTTTTTTTTATAGAGTGCCAGTTTACATATCTATTACTACCAAATGGAAACCATCTCTGTTGTTTATATGACTGAAACTAAACAAGGGTTTATCGTTAATATTTGTAGTACATTCTCTAATTAACCATTACTTTCTATGTCTAGTTAAAAAAGAGCATATATGAAAAAGTAAATAATAAAAAAAAAACCTCTTTTTATAGCTTTGTTTTTAATTTAATAATTAATTAACCTTTACAATAGAAGGCAAAAGAAAGATAAACGAAGGAGAAGATAACCAGTTATAAACGTTATTAAAAAAAAGGAACTATGGTATTTTCATAGTTATCTAAATAAAATAAAGTAAGTATTGTTCAAGTGAAACATTTTTCTTCTATAGTTTTTTAAGCTTAATTATCTGTTTGTTTTTTTTTTTAATAGTTACATGTATATTAGCATTCTATAGGCTCACTTTTCTACGTGACGTGATCTTGTTTCTATTTTTATTTAAGAAAAAAAAAAAAAAAAAAAAAAAAGAACTTTTTTTCCCACTCTTTCTTTACTTCTTTATCACTTCTGAAATAAGGTATGTACATACTAGTTTTATTTCAACTTACTCACACTTTTCTTTTTTATCCCAGGTCCTACTGCTGTATCCGAAATGGGTGTTCTTTGAAACCTCGTGATGGATTGATGCTCTCTATACCGCGTCTTCTAGGCTGACTGGTAGGGCGTACGTCGTCATAAGTATGCTCGGGTACACGGCAACGCTTCTTCTGGTTGTGCTCACTAGTTGAGCACCGCGGTGGCTCTGGGATGATACATACTTCCTCAAGTTAGCAGAGGATACGCGATTCAGGTGAGCCTAAACGACACCTGATGACCGACGCCTTGTTATGCTTGTTATGTGGACGTACTGGTGGCTCTGGCGTATGGATGTGATGATCTTACTGCTGAGGTGGATCGAAAAGCCCTAGGTGTGGACTTTCTTTCTAATCTTGGTTTCACTGGATGTGATGGTTCTGTCTGTTTCCCTGGTTTCTTGACCTCTGGTTTTTTTAACTGTAATTACTTGATCTGATCCCTGGTGACGGGTTCGCTTAATCCTTGGTTTACTCCCTTCTCAAGTTCCTATTACTGTGAAAGTGTCTTCTATTTGAGGATTCTAAAGAATACCGGCCAAAAAAAAAAAAAAAAAAAAAAAAAAAAAAAAAAAAAAAACTTCCATTCCTTTCCTTTATACAACAAATGCAGGACATTTTGTCTAAAAATCAATTCCGCTCCTTTTGTCCTCGTCTCTTCCGTCCGCACCTCTCCCTCTCTCTCTCTATCTCTCTCTCTCTCTTTCATAACAATGCTGGACATTTTGTCAAAAACTCATTCCACTCTTTTGTCCTTGTCTCTTCTGTCCGCTCCTCTCTCTCTCTCTCTCTCTATCTCTCATTCGCTTAAAATGCTGGACATTTTGTAAGGAGATGTCACCTTGGTAGAAAGAAGAAAGAAGACTGAAAGAGATACTTTTCTCTTTTGGCATTTTCTTTCTTGCGAGTATATCGAGGTGGCGGGTCGCCTTGGTAGAAAGAGGAAAGAAGACTGAAAGAGATACTTTTCTCTTTTGGCATTTTCTTTCCTGTGAGTATATCGAGGTGGCCAATCTCCTTGCAATAAAATTTTTTTTAAGGTGCTGGTCACTTTGGTTTAAAAAAAAACCATAAACCAAAAAAAAAAAAAAAAAAAAAAAAAAAAAAAAAAAAAAGCTGGTATTCTTTGGTCTCCCTCTTATAGTCGGCACTGGATCAGTAAGAAAGAACTTGGGTTGGTCGTAAATCTTGGTGACGGTGTTCCCTGATCCGTGGTGAGGATCGGGTAATTATAGCTTGAAAACCATGTCAAGAAATCGTAAGTGGAAACAGGTGGTTCCAGATCTGAAGGTGGGATTAAGGTTGGAAAGATTGTCTGCATCTAGGTGTCTTTTCGTGAAGCCATGGTGGTTCGATTTATCGCATCTCTACAAAGGAGTCACTGGTACTGAAGCATAACTTGTATAATAAGGTTAGGTCATCAGGTGTCGTTTAGGCTCACCCGAATTGCGTATCCTCTGCTAACTTGAGGAAGCATGTACCATCCCAGAACCGCCGTGGTTATTGACGGTGAGCCAACTAGAAGAAGTGCTGTCGTGTGCTTACGTGTAACATACTTTGGCGATGTATGCTTCTATCGGGCAGTTCTGGTTTTCCTGCGATATTTATAGCCAGTCCTCAGCTCAAATTAGGGTACACTGTTCATGTACAGCGCAGTAGCATCTGGGATGGGATCAGATGTGTTTCCGCCTTCACGTGGCTGGTCCTGTTAGTATCAAAGTGTTCTTTTTTATACATGTATAAAAAGATCTGCTTTGAGAACCAAGAGAAACACGCTTTAATTAAATAAATAAAACTACACTTTTTTTTTCAAATAAATGTTTTAAATAATGCTTTTAAAATTATATAATATCTTCTTACTGATAGGTGCATTGATGCGATCAAGCATATAAAAATATATATTCTCATATATATTTACACATACACGATTACCTCACACGTCATTATCCCTTTATGACTAATTCATATTTACTTTAACTAAGCCTTACCGACATCGCCCAGTAATAACTGTTGTCTGGGTAATGATTAGAGAATTGACCATAATTACATATCTTGACCGAGGACTAGGTTAGATAAGCACGGCTTGAAGTTATATAAGGAAACAGTGACACTTATTGTGATGCAGCACACAACCAGAATTGTACTTAAACTCAGATATAAAAAAGCTATATAAACCTACACCTTTTTTTGGTATTAAAATCTTCACTATTTTATAGCTCAGATTCCACAAAAATTACTTTTTTTTGGGAGTGATGCCTGAATGTTCGTATAAAAATGAATGTTTTAAAAAGGATAACGGATGAGCAATGATGGGTTATAATAATTTAAATAGTTCCTGAACCTATCCAAGCTATTTTACAGAAAAATATACTGTGTATATTATTCTACGAAAGCTCAAGCATTAAATTCTATTAAAAACTTTATTGTTATCAATTAAAATAGTACAGAGCTATGTATTAAAATGACACATAGTTAATCATTTTATATGATTTATTTCATTATACCCTCTCTCTCTCTCTCTATCATTTCGATTTTTATTCTTTTTTTGTTTATGAATAATATTGGTAAATAATACACTCTTGAAGACTAGAAGCTTTCATATAATGTCTTCGTAAATCAAATAAACACATCCCGAAAATAAAATAGTTGAAGACTTCCTTTTTATACACATAGTAGTTTTGTTAAATTGTATTCCACCCTGAAATCAAACACCTTTAAATAGAGCCGCTACTGTACAGCTAAAGGGTTATTACTTTAGTTACAGACCCTTTCTATTAATACTATAACTATTGTAAAGCCTTTATTTATTTTTATTGAAATAAAGTAGAGGCTTATAAGAGAGAGTATGGTGTATATTAGGAAAAAAAGGTTATATATAAAAAGGGTTATAAGAGTTATAAAATGGAGAACTGGCCACTATATTCAAAATTGTCGCATATGTACCCAACGACTTATTCATATTATGTAATAGTTGTATGGATAATGTTGTCCAAAATCAGATTAAACATTTTGAATAGGTGGCCGGGGATAAGACAATGGGATTCAAGGGGTGTTGTATGTACTTACTAAATTAGGATATCTGGTATGGCGTGCGTTGTATCCAAGTCGACTAATAAATTATTATAAATACGCTATTCAGAAAGTCATTTCTTACTTTTTTACTTTTTTTTATTAAACAAACAAAAATGGGTTATAATACTTTAAAATCTACAAGCGGGAGAGCAAAACATTTTATAAACCATATTTACCTGCCGTAAGTCGGTTCTTGATCGTGATTACCTTTTACGAAAATCCTGTGGCAATGGTCAACATTAAAGTTATTCAAAGTGAGGAAACAAGAGGTGAAGAAGCCCAAAACAGAGTTTGATTGAGTGTTTTTTTTATAGTGTTTATGTATACTTACATTTGTGCCTGACAGCCTAAAGCTGCATATAAAAGACGATCGTTGTTTGTGTCCAATAAGAAATCATAGTAACACTCTTTTCATTTATAAATATGCCAAAATCTTGAACATATTTAACTACCGAGCGAAAACTCTGGCCCTTGTCTACTTTTACCAGAATATCAGTTTAAATGTTGCTGGTATTCCGTACCGCATACTACGGAGAAAACACAGTCTGATATGATGAAGAGTTATGTAGTCACTGTCACTGTCACTTCTTCCTTTGTTTGCCCTTTTGGTTTATTAAATTCTTTAAAAGATGGTATGACTTATTTTATTTGGCCTCAAATGAGAAGAGAATTAGTTAAAACCGATCCTGGAAGCGATATATTTACAATGAACTTTGTTATTCAGCCTCAAAGCAAGTAAAGTAATAAAAACCGTCATTTGTCACAAAAACTTTATTATTCGTTTTTTTTTTTTTTTTTTTTTTTTTTAACAAAAATTAATTTATTTGACTGCAAATGATGCTGAAGTATCAGAAATTCTTGATATAGAAATGACAGAAGCATATGATGCTAAAGTACCAGAAATTCTTGATACAGAAATGTCAGAAGCAATCAATGCTGAAACTTCAGAAATAATTGATACGGAAATGTCAGAAGTTAATGATGTAGACCTTCCCCTGGGTCTATTCAAAAGACTTCTGTCATTTCTGTATCAAGCATTTCTGAAATTTCAACATCGATTGCTTCTGTTATTTCAGTATCAATTATTTCTAAAACTTCAACATCATCTGCTTCTGACATTTCAGTATCAATTATTTCTGAAACTTCAACATCATCTGCTTCTGTCATTTCAGTGTCGATGCTGGAGTTATCGATATGAAGATGACGAAAGGAGTCGGTCAAGTCATTTAAGAGCATCTCCATATTATCTTCATCATTTTTGTCAATATCATCCATGTATACGTCTTCATCTCTTTCGAGAACTGGGCCATTAGAATATTGTTGTGTAAATTTGTGTTTTCTTTTGTTACACATTGGCCCTATTGTTTCACTGTCGCTGTCTATTAAAAAGTTATTATATAATGAGTAACGAAAAAAAGGAGGATGTTTTGTATTATTCTTACTATCATTTAAGGAAGCATGGGATTCTTTAATTGAAAGACTGGTCACTGTCAACGGCTGTTCATACAAAAGTTATTTAGTAATTGCAGTGTTTCGAATGGTACTTTGAAGGTTTTGGTTTACACAAAAAAAAAGGCAACTTACTTCTCCAATTCTTTGTTTTTTATAGTCCATTACTTCCTTTTCATTCATTGAGTATGTGTATAAGTACTTCATTTTTTTTTAAAAAGAGGTGTTGATGGTGAATGAATTATTGTATAGGTATTTTCCTTGAGAATAAGGAACGGAAAAAATCCTCTTATATATAGAAAAGTACGTGTTCCAGTACGTTTTTTTTTTCATATGATTAATTAATTAGTTACTTCCATAAATGTTCATGTAAACAAAAGTCTCTTTTTTTTTTTCATAAAATAAAAAGATATATCAGTTTATTGCTAGGGAAAATTCGTATGATTAAATCGGTATAGATACAGATTATATTTCTCGTATATTCTCCTTTACAAAAAAAGCGAAAAGTATTACTTGGGACGTAGATAATACTTGTGAGAGAAAAAAATCTAATAAAAAACATGCTTTTCCTCGAAGTCGTTTTTGTTTATAGCCAGAAGTGTAGATATGAAGTAAACAAATCTGCATAATTTTTTTTTTTTTTTTTTTTTTTAACTGCCAACATTTTCACTTGTTCCTTTTTATATATACTTACTCTAGTAGTATCACCTCTTCTTGTATCCAAATTTAAAATTTATTATTGCTACTGAAAGATGTACCAAGAAATAGAAGTAGGTGGATAAAGCTGAAGAGAGGAAAGTACGCCTAATTTGTACTACTTTCCCTTTTTTTTGCATAGTTTGTTTACTTTACGCAATTTAAAAGATAATCAAGTTTCTTAAATATAATTTCCACGGAAACATATGATTATCTACCACTACTAGATGGAAACTATCTCCGTTGTTTATATGACTGAGTCGGCTGAAATTAAACAAGGGTTTGTCGTTATTTGTATACCTAAATTCGATGAATACTACCCAAACCTATTTTATGCATAAATATATATACTTTCCAAACAAAATAGATGTCATATCTCCCCTTTCATGTACTCATAAAAAGCACAGCCTTTTTTTTTTTTTTGGACAGTGTGATACAATTTTTTTTGACGTATTAGAAACTATAATAAATTAAAAAGATGATGATCCTTTACAATGAAAGAACTACTCGTTTTAACATATATTTTTGCACTTATTTTGATTAAGAAAGAGAGCATCGATTAAATGTACTGGGAGAGCGAGTTTAACTTTGGCTTTGGTTGATGAAAAAAAAAATTACATCATTATTTACTTTTTGTTCGAACCTGTAGAATGCTAATGTACATATTGGACTTGAATAATTTAAGGAGTAAAAAAGAGTAACTATTAAAAAAAAAAAAGATTAAGAAAAATGTTTCACTTGAAGTAGTGTTTTCTTCCTTTTGACTTCTATGGTAAAGACTAAACTAAAAACAAAGTTATAAAGAAAGGTTTTTTATTTTTATTATTATTATTTATTTACTTTTCACACATGCTCAATGGCTGTCAAAGTAATAGAAGAATACCCCAGGTAGTTTCTAAAACTCTTTAAAATGCTGTCAAAATAATTTTAACACGTTTGGTTCTGTTCTGTTCGAAGCTTTATTCAAGGCTTTCTTCTGGTCTATTATTTTGCTTTGTTTCAAGGCTTTGGTGGTTTACTACTATACTTTGGTACAATAGTTTGGTGTGATACTTTGTTTGGTCTCTACTGCAAATGCTGTCAAAAATATTTTAAAGCCTTTTACTCCTGCTATATGCAAAAATTCATTTGAGACTTTGGGTGAGTCTTTTTCACAAGATTTTGGTTGGTTTCTTCCTATACTTTGGTACGCAATTTTGGTAAAAAAAAAAAAAAAAAAAAAAAAACTCTGGTACAATGCTCTGCTACAAAATTTTATTTAGTCTCTGTTACTTTTGCTTTGGCTGCGAGTTCTACCCAGTACCATGTTTAGTCAGAAATAGCCGGCTCCGTAAAGAAAAGGCTCGATTAAGGGCACTTTACGGGCAATACAAAGAAAAGGCTCAATTGAGGACACTTTTTGGATGCCATAAAAAAAATGCTTACAAGGGCACTTTATGGTTACTAGTCGGGATATGATGATACAAATACTTACAGATATTACTTGTTTATCAGCTCTGGCATACCAATCTTTTAACTTAATAAAACCAACTTTTTTAAATTTTCTTATCCTAAAAAATTACTATTCTTTTATATTAAATAAATAAACAGAATACCAGTGGCGCTTAAAGGTTTTTTAAAATAGGATATTTCCTTAGCGTTTATATTCTTTTAATCATCTTTCCTTTATTATACGCTGCAATTGACTGTACATTTTCTTTTGTAATTATTTTAGCCATTATCTTGCTCTTAAAAAAAAAACCTCATATGAATGGCACTACACTGTGTCTAAATGTCATTATGATTTTCTTTGTTATCAACGCAATGATACCGTTGTTTACTGGCAGTGGCACTCGATTTATTTTATTGTTCAGTAAATTATTTTATTTGCCATTGAGCACATGGTAACTACGTTTTTACATATTACTCGAGTCAACTATAAAAACGTAATAATAATAAGAACACTCTGAAGGGATACGAGGGGGGAAAAGGCAAGAAGAAAAGAGCAGCTGTGGTGTGATAATTACTGCTAAAAAAAAAAGGCTCACTGAGATTTCGCAGCTTAAAAATCGCTCACATAAGAAAACACTGCTAATTTCAGCACTTATAAAAAATAATGATCTTTAATTTATTAAAAAACAGAAAACGCGTTTCGGACCCAGGTTGTATAATACAAAATAATTGTTTCGAATACATCTTTGATAAAAAAAAAATTAAAAACGTACTTTTTTTTTTTCGATTTTCATTTTTGGGGGTCAACCCCTTTTGTTTTTTGGCCAAAAATCACGGTTTTTTTGCGATTACTCCGGATCCAAGTTCTCTTTCTTTGTGAAAAAACCAAGGATAGTAAAGTACTCTTTTAGACGCATTTAATCCATTTTAAATCAAATTTTTAGTTCAAAAATTGAAAGAGTAATCACTGTTTAAAAATAACTTTTTTTTTGGAAAAAATGGCACGCGTTTTTTGTGTAACTATTTTTCTCAATTTTTTCATTTACGTGATTACATAAAATGTATTTTTTTATTACTATTTCTGGTTATAGCAACGATTATAGATCTTTAAAAAACCTTCATTGTTTACTTATAAATAAAAGTGCTAAAACCAAAACTGAGCGAGAAAACGCGCTTTAAAGAAAACGCTATTTTAAGTTCCGCTTAACTCGAATTTTAGTAAAGAAAAAAAACATTTTAAACATTGATCACTCGCTCAGTGTTTTTAGTAAAAATATACTTTTAGATGGATTAGATGCGTCTAAAAGAGCACTTTATTATCATTGTTTTTTTCACAAATAAAAGAAAAGTAGATCGGGAGTAATTGCAAAAAATATGAGAAAAAAATCGAAAAACAAAAGGGGTTGACCCCCCAAAATGATCAAAAATGGCAAAAAATTACCGACCACAAAAAAAGTAGAAAAAATCGAGAAAAATATAAAACAACAAGCGGTTTTTAATATTTAATGTTAAAGACAATGCCTTGACGACTAACGTTTACTAAGTAACTTGGACAAAAGGACCATTTCCTGACTTTTAATTATACACAGAAAACACCTTATTTTAAACATTAATAAAATTACTTTTTTAGAAGTGATGCCTGAATGTTCGTATAAAAACGAATGTTTTAAAAAGGATAACGGATGAGCAATGATGGGTTATAATAATTTAAATAGTTCCTGAACCTATCCAAGCTATTTTACAGAAAAATATACTGTGTATATTATTCTACGAAAGCTCAAGCATTAAATTCTATTAAAAACTTTATTATTATCAATTAAAATAGTACAGAGCTATGTATTAAAATGACACATAATTAATTATTTTATATGATTTATTTCATTATACTCTCTCTCTCTCTGTCATTTTGATTTCTATTATTTTTTTTTTTTTTTTTTTATGAATAATATTGGTAAATAATACGCTCTTGAAGACTAGAAACTTTCATATAATTTCTACGTAAATTAAATAAACACATCTCGAAAATAGTTGAAGACTTTCTCTTTATATATTTAGTAGTTTTTTTAAATTGTATTCCACCCTGAAGTCGAATAGTGGTAATAGTAGTGTTAAAGTGGAAAAATCCACCCTTAAATAGAACCTACCCTTAAATCGAATACCTTTAGATAGAGCCGCTACTGTACAGCTCGTTTTTTTTCCGGGTTATACTGCTCATATATTCTTGGGGGTTCAACGCAGTTGTAAATATACATGGGTCAGAGAGAGAGAGATGCAAGTGCTAATATCTACTAGTCTAAACAGCAGTTTTAAATTGCTATTTCTTGTTAGTAAAACTAGAAGGCATATAATCCGTACATATTATTTTTTCCTTTTTATACAAGCGGGCGTTTTCTTTATTTTGCCTTCTATGGTAAAGGCTAATTAATTACTAAACTAAAAAAAAAAAAGCTATAAAAAAAGAGGTAGTCAAATGAAAGAATCATGTTGAATGTGCTTAACCAAAATTTTATACATTTAGTAATAGTCTAAAGTTGGAAGTAAAAGAATAATAGTCTTATGCGCCTATCAGTAAGAAGACGTTATATAATTTTAAAAGCATTATTTAAAACATTTATTTGAAAAAAAAAGTGTAGTTTTATTTATTTAATTAAAGCGTGTTTCTCTTGGTTCTCAAAGCAGATCTTTTTATACATGTATAAAAAAGAACACTTTGATACTAACAGGACCAGCCACGTGAAGGCGGAAACACATCTGATCCCATCCCAGATGCTACTGCGCTGTACATGAACAGTGTACCCTAATTTGAGCTGAGGACTGGCTATAAATATCGCAGGAAAACCAGAACTGCCCGATAGAAGCATACATCGCCAAAGTATGTTACACGTAAGCACACGACAGCACTTCTTCTAGTTGGCTCACCGTCAATAACCACGGCGGTTCTGGGATGGTACATGCTTCCTCAAGTTAGCAGAGGATACGCAATTCGGGTGAGCCTAAACGACACCTGATGACCTAACCTTATTATACAAGTTATGCTTCAGTACCAGTGACTCCTTTGTAGAGATGCGATAAATCGAACCACCATGGCTTCACGAAAAGACACCTAGATGCAGACAATCTTTCCAACCTTAATCCCACCTTCAGATCTGGAACCACCTGTTTCCACTTACGATTTCTTGACATGGTTTTCAAGCTATAATTACCCGATCCTCACCACGGATCAGGGAACACCGTCACCAAGATTTACGACCAACCCAAGTTCTTTCTTACTGATCCAGTGCCGACTATAAGAGGGAGACCAAAGAATACCAGCTTTTTTTTTTTTTTTTTTTTTTTTTTTTTTTTTTTTTTGGTTTATGGTTTTTTTTTAAACCAAAGTGACCAGCACCTTAAAAAAAATTTTATTGCAAGGAGATTGGCCACCTCGATATACTCACAGGAAAGAAAATGCCAAAAGAGAAAAGTATCTCTTTCAGTCTTCTTTCCTCTTTCTACCAAGGCGACCCGCCACCTCGATATACTCGCAAGAAAGAAAATGCCAAAAGAGAAAAGTATCTCTTTCAGTCTTCTTTCTTCTTTCTACCAAGGTGACATCTCCTTACAAAATGTCCAGCATTTTAAGCGAATGAGAGATAGAGAGAGAGAGAGAGAGAGGAGCGGACAGAAGAGACAAGGACAAAAGAGTGGAATGAGTTTTTGACAAAATGTCCAGCATTGTTATGAAAGAGAGAGAGAGAGATAGAGAGAGAGAGGGAGAGGTGCGGACGGAAGAGACGAGGACAAAAGGAGCGGAATTGATTTTTAGACAAAATGTCCTGCATTTGTTGTATAAAGGAAAGGAATGGAAGTTTTTTTTTTTTTTTTTTTTTTTTTTTTTTTTTTTTTTTTTGGCCGGTATTCTTTAGAATCCTCAAATAGAAGACACTTTCACAGTAATAGGAACTTGAGAAGGGAGTAAACCAAGGATTAAGCGAACCCGTCACCAGGGATCAGATCAAGTAATTACAGTTAAAAAAACCAGAGGTCAAGAAACCAGGGAAACAGACAGAACCATCACATCCAGTGAAACCAAGATTAGAAAGAAAGTCCACACCTAGGGCTTTTCGATCCACCTCAGCAGTAAGATCATCACATCCATACGCCAGAGCCACCAGTACGTCCACATAACAAGCATAACAAGGCGTCGGTCATCAGGTGTCGTTTAGGCTCACCTGAATCGCGTATCCTCTGCTAACTTGAGGAAGTATGTATCATCCCAGAGCCACCGCGGTGCTCAACTAGTGAGCACAACCAGAAGAAGCGTTGCCGTGTACCCCGAGCATACTTATGACGACGTACGCCCTACCAGTCAGCCTAGAAGACGCGGTATAGAGAGCATCAATCCATCACGAGGTTTCAAAGAACACCCATTTCGGATACAGCAGTAGGACCTGGGATAAAAAAGAAAAGTGTGAGTAAGTTGAAATAAAACTAGTATGTACATACCTTATTTCAGAAGTGATAAAGAAGTAAAGAAAGAGTGGGAAAAAAAGTTCTTTTTTTTTTTTTTTTTTTTTTTTCTTAAATAAAAATAGAAACAAGATCACGTCACGTAGAAAAGTGAGCCTATAGAATGCTAATATACATGTAACTATTAAAAAAAAAAACAAACAGATAATTAAGCTTAAAAAACTATAGAAGAAAAATGTTTCACTTGAACAATACTTACTTTATTTTATTTAGATAACTATGAAAATACCATAGTTCCTTTTTTTTAATAACGTTTATAACTGGTTATCTTCTCCTTCGTTTATCTTTCTTTTGCCTTCTATTGTAAAGGTTAATTAATTATTAAATTAAAAACAAAGCTATAAAAAGAGGTTTTTTTTTTATTATTTACTTTTTCATATATGCTCTTTTTTAACTAGACATAGAAAGTAATGGTTAATTAGAGAATGTACTACAAATATTAACGATAAACCCTTGTTTAGTTTCAGTCATATAAACAACAGAGATGGTTTCCATTTGGTAGTAATAGATATGTAAACTGGCACTCTATAAAAAAAAATTACACGCTATTCTTTTTTACTTAACAACACATACTTTCACTTGGTTTTTTTTTTTTTTTTTTTTTTTTTTTTTTTTTTTTTTTTTTTTTTTTTTTTTTTTTTTTTTTACACTTACTCTGGTATTCTCATATATTGTTAATGTTACTGAGATATATGTATATAGAGTGGTATAAGTAAGTATATAAATATGAAAAGAATAAAAAAAAGTTGTATTTTGCAAAGTAAACAAATCATGCAAAAAAAAAAAAAAAGGAAAGTAGTACAAATTAGAAACTTTCCTTTTTTTTACTTTCTTCATCTTTATATATATTTACTTTTACTCCTCTGTCTATCTCTCAGTAACATCAGTATAGTTTACATTTTAATACGAGACATAGCAATAATGCAATAGTGAATATAAAAAAAAAAGAGTAAGTAAGCAGTTTTTTTTTTTTTGTGCAGATTTGTTTACTTGACAATATCGATATTTATGGAAATAGTCAAGATATTATCGTATTACTGCCATGGAAACGTTTTTCTCTATTCAAGTCCCCTCAAATACAATCTACAAGGTGATGGTTCACTTCTGAAGCAAAACAGATGGTAAAGCTACCCCTCAAACACAGCTCTGCTTATTTCTCAATCTATTTGGTCTGGCCTGTATTTTCTACAATGCTCTAATATAACTGGCTTATTTTCTCTACAAAACCTTTGGCGTATTCTGTCTACTATACTGAACTTTATTACAAGACTCCAGTACACTCTTTATTAAATGGCTTTTAAGGCTTTGGAACCAGACATTGGAACGAGTTTTAGTATATTGCTCCATTACTTTATCAAAATACTTTGGTTTTACTCTATTTTTTTTTATTAAAGTTAAAAAAAAAAAAATTTAACTTAATAAACTATTTAAACGTAATAACCCTTTTTAACTAAATAAAATATTTTTTCCCTATCTTTAAAAACTGTCTTTACTTCTCAAGACATTTGGTAACATAGAACATCAAACCATCAGAAGGGTATTATAGAGGGACATTCTTGAAATTGTTTGGTAATTCGATTAGAGATATATATTTGATACAGCCTGTTGGTCTATCCAATAGGGCTGCTCATTCTTTAAGGCGTCAGTCCTTTCTTATAGCTACAATCAAATATATGTAAAACGAGTATAATTCCAGATATTATACTTCATCACACTCTTCTGAACTTATATACACATATTCACAGAAGACATGCATACGTACTTTTTTTTTAAAAAAAAAAATATTCAATATACACACCTGTGATTCGAATGAGCATCTCTTACATCCCCATATAGTTGCACTTATGAATTGAAATATTACAAATGCTAAAATTTATGGACCAAGAACTAAAATTTAAATGTATAGTTTAACTATATACAGACTATTTTATCCAAAGCTATTTGGATCTAGAAAATAGCGATCACCTTTTTATTGGAAGTTTACTTGTTCGGCTATCCCTTCATACTTCCTCCACTTGAAAACTAAAAATATAGGTCGGTAGCACTAATGTACCATCTACTCATGTAACTCAAATAAATACTTGTGTCTCATAAAACGGCCACGTGCTATTTACTGCGGTCTGAAATTCTGTAAGAATTTATAAAAAGAAAAAAAAAGCGCTGGTTTTTCCATATTGTTAAATAAGTATGTCTACAGAAAAGATTAAGTAAGTAAAAAAAGGTACTTCTTTATAATAATTTGAACTAATCTCTTTCTTTTTTTTTTCAAACTAGGTTAGAACAACAAAAAAGAAAACTTAATGTCGCTTGTTTAGAAGTACTTGCCTCACTTGATACTATGTATCCTGACGAATCCGTCTCTTTTGATTTTGAAAATGAAGATCACAAAATAAAAGTTACTTTAAAAAATAAATATAAAAATAAATATAAAAATAAGAAGAAAGATAATAAAGTAAAATAGACTAAAAATTTATCAGACTTATAAAATGTTATACTGTTCTTATTATTGCATTATATCGATCAAGTAAATAAAAAATAAAAAAAAATGCTTGTATGACTAAAGTTTATTTGGAGATTTTATCGAGTTTGCTTTGGATCAATAATTCCATTTCTTGTAAAGACTTTAAAGAGATAACTTTAGCAGGATCCATCAAGTGCAATCTATTCTTGATCATATCTATTTTTTCTAAAGCTGATACACCCCATTTATCAATAGGATTGGGTTGTATGTTTGGTTCACTTAACAAGGTCTTTAACATGGATAATCTACCAACACAAATCGCAATATCAATTGCACGATGTCCTTCTACAGGATCTGCCCAGTTGACGTCAAAACCAGCATGAAGAGCAACTTGCACCCATTTGATATTATTACTTTTGATAGCTTTAAACCAAAATGGACCCATATCATTTACTTCACTCTCGGCCAAATGTGCACCAGCATCTCGTAAGATTCGAACTACCTCTACACGTTTTTCTACAATAGCATTGAATAAAGGTGTATGGCCTGATCTATCTCTAACATGAATAGCAGCACCTTGTAACAACAAATATTCTACAATCTTAAAGTTTCCTTCTCTACTAGCTACATGTAAAGGTACACGACCATCATAATCAACACAGTTCAAATTAATCAATTCACCTAATCCTTCCACTAATAAACGAAGGCCTTCCAAATCATTGGAACCTGCAGCAGAACAAAGTAAAACGGGTGCTAAAGCCTTTTGAGCTAATGTTTCTTCTTCTACAGACATATTTAAATCTTCTTCTTCTACAGCTGGTTTACCACCAGAAAATTTCATCAAGATATTCACCAGTAAACTTGTTCTGCTGGTAGAGGCGCTGAACCTTTGGTAAGGTGCGCGTACAGTTAATTCACCACGTAAATTACGAGTCATCATTTTACGGACATGAGCTGGATCATCTGGTGTCTTTCCCAATAAATAAGAGAGTTTTGTTAAGGCACATTCGGGAGTCATATCGGCTCCAGGGACTACACCTACAGCAGACAATTGTTTACCAGTTGCATAGGCATCAGTCACTAAACCTTTACGACATTGTGTACAATTAACAATGACCACACCTCGATCACTAGCATCCTTTAAAGCAGCTAATAAAGCAGGACGAGCAGGAGCATTACCAGCACCGAATGTTTCTAATACAACACCTTGCAAAGGAGGAGCTAAAAAGGAACGAATGGTTGAATCATTGATACCAGGGAATAAACGAAGAGAACCAACATTTGGATTTAAAGTTTTGCTGACAGTAAATTTAGCAATTTGAGTTGGACGAAGTACAATTGGCCATTTGACATCAATATTAATTCCGACATCGACAAGTGAAGGTATATTAGGTGAATCAAATGCTTCGAAATCAACAGCACTGATTTTACTTGTTCTATTACCACGGTATAATTTTTTACCAAAATATAAAGATACTTCTGGAATAACAAAGTGACCAGCAATAGTTAATGCACCTAATAAATTTTCTACTGCATCATTTCTAACTTCAGTTAAGGGTACTTGAGACCCTGTGATGATGACAGTTTTTCCTAATTCTTCCAACATAAAACTTAAGGCACTTGCTGTATAAGCCATGGTATCAGTACCGTGTAAAACAATAAATGCATCATATAATTGATAGTTTTCTTGAATATCTGCTGCAATACGGACCCAATCTACAAATAAATAAAAAAGTGACACATTTTTCCCGCTTCCCAGTTAGAAAAAAAGATCTCATCTAAAAAAGCAGTGATTTTTTTTACCTGACATTGTAATGTCACACGAATCTAAAAGAGGCGCATACTCAAGAATAGAATATCTATTAAATACCGTGAGAATCTTTTCTTGTTTTTCCCGTTTTATATTTTTACCTAATTCTTTTACCAAATAAACTGACAGGTGTAATAAGACTAGGTAATTGAAATGTATTGGATTGTCCTTTCTGAGGTCCTTCTTGTTCAATAGATCGTACTGTGTTTGTAATTCTACCATATTCATGCTTTAAGCTCTTTTTCTCTGAGTTATTTAAACTATCTAAACTATCATGCGAGGAACAACGAGAGAGTGCTGGTTTATCTTCGTTTGTTGGGTCATGAAACCGTCTTACTTTTGACAACGACTCTGCAAGGTAATTGGGAAGCTATGTACGACATGTCAATGAGTGTTTAAACAGCAATATAAAAAATAAAAACTTACAGGAATGTAACCATGCTCTGGTGTGTGTTTCATACCAATAGTACCACCAGTATAAATGACAAGTACTCGCGATACATCTATATATTTATTTTCAGCAAATCGAAAAAAAAAACTATTGTATATATTTTTTAAAAAAAAAAATACCTGGCACCAACATGTCATTACGATCAACACCCAATTGATGACCAACTGCAGCATTGTCATAAACTAAACTCCCTTTTGAAGGTATACTATTCTTTGCTGGCAACATTTTGAAGTAATAATAATAAAAGAGCAAAGAAAGAAAAGGGATAAAAACTTTTTTTTTTTTTTTTTTTTTTTTTTTTTTTTTTTTTTTTTTAAAAAAGGTCTCAAAAAAAGCGTTTATAATTCCGCTTTTATTTGTTTGATAGCAGTTAATGATGATGATTCTCAGACTACTTGGTGTCATATACTATATTTATTGTTATTTACAGCTGATACACTAGTTTTGAAACACAAATCGCAGAAGATCAAGTGCATTTTGCTGCATAGTCTCATCACGTAATTCAAGGTTTAATTCAGAACAAAATTTATCCAAATGTTGATACTTGCTTAAAACTAACTTTTTGTATATACTCTCCAAGTTGCCTGTATTCGATTTCATTAATGTTGAAATATAAACTCTCAGTGTATTTTTGAATAGGACGTTATTCAGGGCTACACACATAAAAAAAAAAGAGGGTTAGGTTATTGATACACCTGCACATAAAAAATAAAATAAAAAAAATATACCTTGATCCAAATTACTGCCGTTGAATTTAATAAGGCTATTCGTTGTTTTATCAAGTGAAATATCCCAATCTAATAGTTTAATCCAAGCTTGCATTCTATTCAATCTCTCTTGTTCTGTAGCGCGCTTATTTAATAATGTTCTCAGTTCTTTTAAAGTAGCAAGATCATGTTTATGTTGATCTGAACTGATGATTTGACTGATAAATTGGTGTACATTATTTCTTAATTTGGCTTCTTCTATACGTAACTCTTGTTGTTCTTGCTCCGCCAATTTCTTTTCTATTTTCAACTTGTGTTTTCTTTCATACTCTTCCAATCCAGCTTGCTGTTTAGCAATCTCTAATGTCTTTTGCCTCTTTGCTTCTATATCTTGCTTCACCTCTAATCTACTGCTTCTTTTTTTAGGTATGAGTTCTAATTCTTTTGATCTCCTTAATTTTGCTTCTTTTCTCGCTTTAGCTGCTTTCACCGATTCCAATTTATGAATGACTTGTGAACCAATTTCGATTATTTTACTGCGTAGTTCTTTGCTGCCAGTGCGATTACAAGGTTGAAATGTGGTGATGGTATCTTGCCATTCTTGTTCAGTAGAACACATCAATTGAAACGTAAAATCCGTATCGATTATATTTTGACCTCTTTTTCCATTGGGGATTGGGATCTCTCTATAAAGTCGTGTATCTAGAGAAGAAAAAAAAGGGGGAAAATCCAGTTAATCAATGGATAAAGAAAGGAAGAAAGAATTTAAGACTTACCACCAAAATACCAATATGTCCAGCCTTGATAATCAGTTCCTAAAGGTTCGACTCTCTATATGTACGGTCAAAATCCCTTCATTATTGTTATTATTATTAGCACTTACTATTTCTTCAGCTGGTTTCTCATTTTTAAAACTAACAAACTTGTCATCTAAATTTTGCAAGTGTAAGTCTTGAATATCTTTTAAAAGGCTTATTTTATCCAAGACCGATAAAGAAGCAAAAGGAGTAGAGTACTGCGGAAACAGACGAGATAAATGCTGATCCAAATTATTGACATTTAACGTGATACGTCGATTTAATAGTGGTGCAATAATTTGAATTAAAAATTGAACTATATAATTATCAAGTGGTAGTTCTGGTTGAGAAGTATTGGACGATACACTTGATTCGCGTCCGATTTGACTTTTGTCCCATTTTTCAAGTAGTAAACTTTCTTCTAATTTTTCAATAAAAAGTTTAGGTAATTCAAAATACTCTTGAAACCTATTAAAGAACTGAACTGTGTTGATAAACTTCCAAGAAGAAGAAAGTATTTCTTCTGTTAAAAAGTTATAAAGATTAATAAATAACACTCTTAATTATATCGTTTTGCTATTACCTGGACTAGAGTTTTTGGTTACTGAAATGGTTGGCTTTTCTTTAGTATTACGTGAAGGCATATATTTGTAAAAAAGAAAAAAAAAATGATACAACACGTCATCTTAAAAAAAAGAAGATTTAAATTTTATGTGTGACTTTAGAAAAAAAAAAAAAAAAAAAAAAAGAAAGTATATAATTGTTTTTCTTTTTCTTTCTGGAGCAAACCAAAAAAAAAAAAAAATGAGTTCATCTGGAACAGGAAGTAAAAGTATAGCCCGGTGCTATGCTGATGTCAATGCAAAGATGCCTACCGCTTATTGGGATTACGACAACCTTCAGGTTGAATGGGGGTAAGTACTTTTGTTATTGAAAAAAAAAAAGAAGAAGCCAAAAACTAAGTTCTTTTTTCTTGAAATAATTAAATAGAAACCAAGATAACTATGAAATTATTCGTAAAGTAGGACGTGGTAAATACTCTGAAGTATTCCAAGGTATCAATATCACCAATGATCATAAATGTGTTATCAAAGCCTTGAAACCCGTAAAGAAGAAGAAGATTAGACGTGAAATCAAAATTCTTCAAAATTTGGCTGGTGGAACCAACATTGTTGGTTTGTTGGATATTGTTAGAGACCCTATTGTAAGCCCTTTTTCTTATGTAATTTTATTTTATTTTCTTTAAAATTAACTTTGCTTTCTTATTAGTCACGAACTCCTGCTATTATCTCAGAGTATGTCAACAATACCGAGTTCAAGATCCTTTATCCTCGTTTTACAGTATTCGACATTCAATTCTACATGTATGAGTTATTAAAGGTAAGAGATGACTAAAAAAAAAAAAAAAAAAAAAAAATATATATATATAATAATAATATTATTGTAGGCTTTGGATTATTGTCATTCTAAAGGTATTATGCATCGTGACGTGAAACCCCATAATGTCATGATTGATCATGAAAAGAAGCAGGTAATAATTATCTATTTATTTTTACTCGGGGAAAAAAATTTAACCACTATATTTTATTTTAGTTGCGTTTAATTGATTGGGGTTTAGCAGAATTTTATCATGCAGGAACAGAGTATAATGTACGCGTCGCATCAAGATATTTCAAAGGGCCTGAGCTTTTAGTTGATTTCCAAGAATATGATTATAGTTTGGATATGTGGAGTTATGGTTGTATGTTTGCTAGTATGGTAAAGTGATAAATTAAGACTACGATAAAGCATTTTTTTTTTTTTTGCTAAAAGTATAGTTTTTTCAATTAGATCTTCCGTAAGGAACCATTTTTCCATGGCCACGATAACTATGATCAATTAGTAAAGATTGCTCGCGTACTTGGTACAGATGAACTCTTCAAGTATACTGAAAAGTATTCTATTAAACTTTCTTCTGAGTACAATAATATCTTGGGAAGACATGTTCGTAAACCTTGGACTAAGTTCGTCACAAATGATAACCAAAGATTCGTTACTGATGATTCCGTTGACTTTTTGGATAAGTTATTGAGATATGACCATCAAGAGCGTCTTACCGCAAAAGAAGCTATGGCTCACCCTTATTTTGGTAAGATCTTTTTCATTTTTTTTTTTTTAAAAAGAAAAATGCCTGTTTTTTAACCTTTTTAATTTAGATGCTGTGAGACAAAATTAACCATTTACATATAAAAAAATAAATAATAAACTGTTAAATATATTCGGTATAAAAACAACCTTGTAATACTTTATTTTTCAGTTGCATGAATATTTCAACTGGTAAACAGAGTGGTTCCTTTAGGTCGAAAAAGCAGTCTTTTTTTTCTAACCTGTGACTATGATCTCTTTTTTTTTTTTTTTTTTTTTTTTTTTGTTCTTTTTCTCTGTACACACATAACTGCAAAAAAAAATGTCGAACCAACAACGAGCAGAAAAAGTAGTAAAAGGAGGAAAGAACGAGACCTTTGCTCAAAAGAACACAGTCAACAGTTTATTAAACCGAGCCATCAAGTTTAGAAAATCACGTTATGTCGATCAAAAGTTGGAACTCTTCAAGAAAAAGTTTGCACCTGTCAATGGTACTGCAGGTGTAGTTCATGCTACCTCTGCCTACGATAACATTTCTGGCTCTGGTGGCGATACGATTGTCGATAAAATTGACGCTAATGGCTTTGAGAACCCTTCAAAAGTATTGTTTGCTAAAGATAAACTTAATTCTGGCTGGAATAATATTCACCCTGTTGGATCGGGTTTGAAGGATCTCGGGCATCTTTCTTCATTGAATGCCGTGCTTCAAGTACTGACATATACTCCTGCTTTAGCCAATTATTTATTAGAAAGAAAGCATAGTGCTAATTGTAAGCCTTTATATATATATATATATTATGCAAAAGAAAAAAAAAACTAATAGAAAATGACAGGTACAATCCAGGATTATTGTTTTGTTTGTGCTGTTGAAGAGCACGTTAGAACAGCCTTAAAAGGCTCCCCTTATGCTCTTCAACCTCGTGTCTTTGTAGGAAAATTAAAGAGTACGTTACAATTGCATATATATTTAACAAAGGGTGGGAGAGGCTAACACATGTTTATTTACACCAATTAGAAATGAAGAATGGTTCATCCAAAGACGCATACGATGTTTGGAATTATTTCATGGAACAAATTCAATCATTTTTAATCTCAGAGAAAACAACCAAAGACAAGCTTGTAGCAAAGACTTCAGCATTATACCAAATCTTTGGTGGATATATTCAAACCAAACTTGAATGCGCATCTTGTAACCAACCCGAAAACACATACGACTCTTTCCTTAGTTTAAGTTTGGATCTTACTCAATGTAGTTCTGTCGAAAGATGCTTAACAAAGCATTTTAAGGAACAGGTATCAGCTATCAAAGAATGTGTGCACTGTCAAAATGAAGGAGAATTAACTGGCAAGAAATCTGTGTATAAGACACCAATGACAATCGCTATTCAGTTACAAAGATTCAACCAAGACAGTGATAGAACTAAAATTAATAAGACAGTCAAGTTTGAAGAAACCATAGATATCAGTCGCATAGTAACTGAAAGTGAAAAAGAGAATGTGAATACCAAATATAATCTTTATTCCATTATTGTACATACTGGTGATGCTATTCATAATGGTCGTTATATGGCGTATGTTAAAAGTTCAAGTGGTGTTTGGTATTGTATGGATAATGAAAATGTACAGGTTGCAAGTATGAAGAGATTATTAGAAGAAAAGCCATACATGTTGTTTTACAATACACCACCCAAGGTTGAAAAGAGAGAAAAGAAGAAGCCTGTCAAGAAAGAGAATAAGGAAATTGCGGTTGAACCTGTAGTATTAGAAGACATAGAACAAAAGCAAGTTGTCGAAGAAGAGGAAGAGGAAGAGAAAGAAGAAGTTATGTTACCTGAAGTGGATGAAGACGAGGAAGAAGAAAAGGAAAGATTAAGAAAGGCATTGGAAGAAGCATCTACTAAAGAGAAGATTGATAATACAGCGGCCATTGTAGTAGACGCCAATGAAAATATGAAATCTAAGCGTGATAAATTGGGAGCCTTAATTGAAAAGGAAAGCTTACAAAGTAAAAGTTCTAAAGTAAAGGAAGAACTATTAACTAAATTGGCAAATAACCAATTTGAGGATGAAATTGGTACTTGGGAAGAAGATATTGGATCAACAGTTGAAAAGAGAAAATCAGTATTAAAGCAATTTAAACAAAAGAGAAAGAGAGTTGATATGTACGATCTTGACTATGATCGTGGTAAAGTCAAGAAGATTAAAAACAAGCAAGAAGAGAAATTCAATAAGCCAAATATGTTCCAAATTACTGCTGAAAAGACAGCTGATAGAATTAAAAAGAACAAGGGAAAGCGTGTTGGAAAAACATAAAAAAAAAATTTAGATTGTGTGACTGGCTACTGCTTTCACTGTAGCGCAGCAATGTGTTTACATATAAAAAAAAAAAATATTTTTTTTTTTTGGCTCCTTTTTTCTTTCTTAACTTTTTTTTTAAAAAAAAATAAAAAAAAACTAAACTAAACTCAACAAGAAATCGAAACAAAAAATGTCAGTTAGTACTGGTGACAGTCTAATGAGACAATGCGTACTTGTATTAGACGCAATTTGCTCTCAGTTTAATTGTGTCGAGTTTATTACGACATTGCAAAGAATAGAAGCAAATTTATTTAGTAGCGCCTATAAAAACTTTAATGACTTTCAAAACGAGTTACTTACTATTTCTCAAATAACACCCGAATTTTTAAATTCTATTGAATTATGGTAACGCTGATATAAAATAAAAAAATGTACTTGTTTAAAGCTGGTTTAGTAACCATTCTTTTTTTTTATTAGTGTTGAAAACAAAGTTCCAGAAGAATATTGTACAACCCCTATATATTCTTCTATACAATATCACGAACAAAGGTAATTCTTTTATATATATACACATATAAGTCACAAGTAACAAAAAAAAAGAAAAAAGAAAAAAAAAAGTAATTATTTGTATAATAATAGTGTGATGTATTCTGTAAATATTAAATCATATCATCAATTACATTCTTCTCTCTATGATGCTTTGAAAAACCCATCAAATTTACCTCTACATCGTTTATACATAATTAAAAATGGTCATTTTCTGCTTAACGCAAGAGATAGTATACACAACTTTATAACTTTATTCTTTGACGTTGAAACAAACCAGTCTGATGAAAATCCAGATATTTCATTTATTAAAGCCAACATAGCCACAGTTCATCCTGTAGGTGAATTACATACCTCAACACTGGACACATTTGAAGGTTGGATCAAAGTCAAAATAGCTCACTCAAAGACTATTCGATCTATTATACCCACTGCACTAGCTGAACGATTATTCGAAAAAAAGGAACAGATGCCACGTAAAATATCAATAAAATCGGCGACAGATCTAATTACTGCACGACAAAATGAATTGACACGTCAGTTCTTGATTCATGTCACTGGTTCTCGCGTAAAAGAAATTGAACCTTGTTATCATATCAACTTAAAAAATTTATTGCAATCATCGCCAAATGAATATACCCCGTCATCTTTAAATATGTCAAACTCAATACCAAGGTACAGATATATACGTTTTTTTTTTAAAAAAAAAAAGAAGTATAAAAACTGATAAAATTTAAAAATCATCTAGTGATAAATTAATCGAACAACCAAGGTAACACCATTTCATATATTTTAACCTTGCATGAAAATTTAAACTTTTTTTTTTTTTTTTTTTTTTTTTTTTTTTTGTAGCTTACTTGCAAACACTCAACCCGATAAAAAAGAAACTGTAAATATCTTATCAACAACCGAACCAAAATCCACCTTACAAACGCAAGATAATATTTCTGAACCTAAAAAACCAGCCTTTAAAAAGTATTGGCGAAAGCTTGAAAAATGTACGTATGTTATTTATATATAAAAGTCACTAATGTACTCATCATTTTTTCTTTCTTAGTTGCTTGTGAAAAGAATGTTGATATTGTACCAATGTCAAAATATGGCACATACATTAAACGCAATACAGATGCTGAAGGTTACTTTAAACACGTCTATTTTACAAGCGATAAAGTAATCCAAGTATTCCGTCGCTCTACTGCTGCACAACGTGTTGTTGAAATTGCCAGTCTCCTAGCTCTCAAGGACAAGAACCATATTGGCTGTATCAAAGAACTGATTTATGATGAAACAACGGAAGAAATCATTGGTTTAACTATGGAGCGATATAATATGACATTGAAACAGTACTTAAAGTTACATTCACGACATCGATTGTCTGCTAAGCAACGCATGCATATTATCATCCAAATGTTAAAATCAATGTGTGAATCACATCGATTAGGTATTGCACACCGAGACCTTTCCTCTGTTAACTTTATGATTGATACCAAAAATATGGACGATGAACCGCAATTGTATTTAATCGATTTCGGAAAGGCTGTATTCTATTCTCCTATTGCTGCTAAAAAATGGTGGGTACGTTCAGACGACGCCAATCTTTATCTCGATGAAGTCAACCCTAGCTCAAAGCAAGAATTAGCTGTCTGGTGCAAGAACTTACCTTATGTTATGGCAAGACCTGATCACGGTTACAGATTCTACCGATCAATTCAAACCTTACCACGAGCTAACAAAGACCACGAATTATTACCTTACTTGATTGACCCTGCTGCAGAAGATATCTATTCGTTAGGAAACATCGTTTGGAAAATATTTTTAGATATTGAACCTTGGCCTGGTGTATTTGATACCGATTTAAAAAAGTTGCGTGAAACTGTCGGTAAAGACGCTAATATCGATAAAGTGTTGGATCAAACCATGCCTGGTCCTTACAGTAAACTCTTTTTACAAAAGTTCTTAAGAGCACAACCACAAGATCGTAATTCTGCTGTTGAAATATTGTTTTGGTTAGAACGACCTGATATTCAAACTGCGTTGATTGCTGAATGGAGCCTTAAAGGTGGTGGCTCGAGAAAGGCGGTATACAAGGCTGTGGAGATTACTGCAACATTACCTGTCAAATCTGCTAATTTGACAAAGCAGAAAGTAAAACCTTTAACCGATCAAGAACCTAACGAGCTTCCGGTTAAAAGGACAAAGCAAGCAGAAGCCAAGAATCTCCTTGTGAAAAAGATAAAATCTATCGAGACTAAGCCGGAAATCAAAAAATCCGAAGTCAAGTATACTGTAAAGGATGGCATCAAATGTTATGCTAAATCAGGAATTCCTACTGGTAGACCTCGCCGAACATCTTTATCACGAAAAACAACAGAAGATAAGTCCCAGATTTCAAAACCGTCTTATCCATATGTCAAGACTGGTAAGCCAAGAGGCAGACCAAAGAAACCATATTCGCCTGTCATCAATACAACAACAGCAAAAGGCAGTACTCCTGTTGATGATGACGATGATAATTCAAATTTGTTAGAAAGTGTCAAGCATACAACTATCAAACAAGATGAACCAAAACCTACTGATAAGGTTCAAAAAGATGTCCCTGATAATATCCGCTCGTTTGAACAATCTCATGACACAAAGTTGTCTACTCCACTCCCTTCTCCCAAACCGCTCCCTCCCGCCTTGTGCATGTCATCATCATCACGACCTCCATCCTTGTCGCCGCAGCATGTACATCCCATTCAGTTGGACAGCTCACAATCAACATGCCTATCCATGTCCCCGGTTAGTCATGTTGATCCAACTGAACAGTTGGTTACATCTGCTGGCTGGTCACCAGAGATCGGCTCCAAGAAGAGAAAGGCTGTAAAGATCTCTGGTGACCCTGGGGTGTCGCAGGCGGATGACGGTGACAAGCTCAAGAAGCAATGTCTCGCTGTGACTGATGAATTCGACCGAGCTTTGTATAATATACTTCAAAGTCTCGGTCTTGATTCAGTCTAATGTCCCACTCCTTTACACCCAGTTTTTTTTTTCTTTTGTAAATAAAATATTTTTAATAACCTCTATACATACACATATACTCTCGACTCGTTATTAAAGCAGGTTTTTTTTTTATGATTCTTGACAGCTGGTATGAGTGATGGGTGGAAGAAAATTGACCGTTCGTACCTAGAAGCGCTGACTGAAAGCATGTCTAGAAAGTGTTTATTTCAGGGATGAAACGTTTTACGCCTCAATATAATGGCTCAAAGGTTTTAACATCCACAATACGCTTAATAAGGATTGATTAAATAATACACAGCAGTATATAGGTATGGCATATATATTCTTTTGATATCGTAATAACTATAATGGATAGAAACAAAGTGCTCGACCAGCAATGATATAAAAATACTTACGATAAGCATTATTACTTTGTGCGGCCCGAAAAAAAAAGATATGATAAACAAGTATTTATTTTTTAATGCAGTTAAAAATTGTCGATTAAACAAGTCCGTGATAGTAGTAGTACTACATATATACGAGGATATAGTTGCTTACTATTTTATAAATGCGAATATACCTTTTAAAGCCAATATTTATCTATCTTTATCGAATTATTTATATTACTGCATCAGTCGAGATCATGTGAGTGACGGTATTAACCAGTTCTCACCCTTTTTTTTTCAGTGTTTATTTTTCTTTCTTTCTCTTTTTTCTATATACATCATAATGACTACAGCAATAAGCGAAATTCCTAAACATCAACGTTCAAAGAAAATTGAACTTATTATTGTACCTGGAAGAAGTTTAGGTCCTTTTCGACTTGGTACGAATATACACAAAAATACGAAAAAAAAATATATGCAATTTTTTTTTTTAACTGCGGTTCATTAGGTTCTTCGTTATGGGATATATTACATTTTTTAGCCGATAGGCCTCAATTCTTTCCATCCGTCGAGCTCAAATATAGTCAACAAGTAAATAGCAACATATTTTATACATATAAAAAGAAAGAGTTTTGTTGTCTAAAGCAAAAAGATACACTTTTATATAAATAGGATCCTTCGCAATATGACTTTATTATTGCTTTGCCATCTAATGGCATTCATCTACGTTGCGATGGGTTCTTACAGAGATTGAAATCAGTTGAATGTTATGACCCTACTAAAGTTAAACTAGTCTATCAAAATAACGATGTCAGGTAAAATATTGCATCATCCTTTTTTTATTTTTTTAAAAATTATGCAGAATAGCTTTTGTAACCAATTATTTTAGTTCCAGTAGAACGATTCCAACATTTTTATTAATCTACAAGTCATTTGGACCTACTTACCCAGGTGAATTTGATGCTAACCAAAGCATTTATACATTAAAGTATCCTGTAAGTCCCCCTTTTTTTTAAAGAAAAAACTCGTTTGTTATTGACTTATAAAAAATAGGGATTATCATTTACATTTCCTATACCAACACGACATCAAAACCTGTATAAATCATCGTCTGATCTTCCGCTCGAATTTCCGGATGGCACTACACCTATTGCATCAAAAGTAATCTTATACAGTAACAGTAACACATGGCAACAAGCAGCAGTGCCACCATTACCTAAAGTAATAGCAGAGCATAATGCAAATACGAGCACAAAGTATGGTAAATTAGGTAAACGAGAAGCAGAGACAGTGGTTGTCAAGGTAACTATAATTTACGAAAGAAAAAAAAAAGGCAAAGGATAATAGTAACTAAAAGGAAAGAGTAAAATATTATTAGCCAACGGAAGGAATAACATTACACTTTCCAGTACATGGTAATACGGAGACAGATAAATCAACCAACACCTATCCGACCATTGTTAATAGCTCCGTTTCTATCCAATTAAATAAAACCAGTGCACAAGACATTTTGGCAGATCTTGGTAAACCGTCTAGAATATTTTATAAAGAAGAAGATAAAATGAAGATTCATTCAGTAAATGATAATGATAATTTGCTTTATAAACCAACACATCCAATTGAATCCAAACCCGGTGACACGACTGCTGATGATAAAGATAAAGGTAAAAAAAAAAAAAAAAAAAAAAAAAAAAAAAAAAAAAAACTTCTTGCAGTTCGAACTCGTTACAGACTAAAAAAAATATTAGACGTATTAGATCCCTTGTTGGTACAACCAACAGATTACTTTTTTAATTATTTTCATTTGGGTATGGATATACTACTGGATGGTGGATTACATGTCTGTAAAAAAATCGTACTTCATGGTAACGTGCCTGGCCATTTTGATTTTCAAAGGTAAAAAAAAAAAAAGAGTTGTTATATTTTGATTGGCTATGAAATTAACTATTATTCCAGATATAAACGATGTCCGTACCAAATGATATTTCCTAAAAACAAGAGTAAGTAAACAAAACAAAAACAAAAAAAGGTATTTTATTTAATGGTTATTTAATATGTCAAACTAGACAAGGTAAAAAAGGATAAATCATTACTAGTAGATGTAGAAGACGAAAATGAAAATATGATTACAGGTGATATGAAGGTAAAAATATAACAAATGATTTACGTAATGTGTATAGCTTAACATGTATGATAGATCACGGAGATGCAGGAACATATTCCTTGGGAAACAAGTAACGCAATTAAAGAAAATGCCCCAAATGGTGGTCAGCAAAAACCTGTTATATTAACTCGAGGATCAAGCGAACAGAATCCATTTGGATCTACTTATTTGACAGGCTATGATGAAGGTGTTGTTATGGAAGTCATGAAAAACGGGCATGTTCCTACCATTGTTTTATATTAATGCACAGAAAAAAAAAAAAAATTCACACACACAAACACACATATGCTCACGTGAAAGAATAAATAAATAGGTAGAAAAAAAAAGTATAAAAAGGACACTTTCTTTTCTGCTTTAAATTTTTTCATTTTTTTTATTTTTTTTTCAAAAATATAATGACAAAAGATATGTATGATCCAAAAAATATAACTTCAGGAATTACATTATTACCTTTTGATAATCAAGTAGGGGGACACACATCTATTTTTCGATTTTCTAAAAAAACGATATGTAAACCAGCATCATATAGAGAACAAGAAGTGTATAATTATTTGGATTTACACCACCCAGAGTTACTACCTTTTTTATCTCAGTATTTAGGTGTATTAAATGTAACATATCATCAAAAGAATTTACATTTATTACCTGAAGTAATCTTTGAAAAAAATGAGAAACTATTAGACGATTGGAAAAGTATTTATAATGTAGATGATATAACACCATCATCTGATATTTTGGAAAAAGACTTTCAACAGTGGTCTCCTAATGCGGACGAATGTAATATGAGATTTAAAGCATTTCGTAAACGTGTTTTACGTGAGGTATTAAGTCCTAGCGCTTTAAAAGAGAGAATTCAATTAGTTCATGATTGGAATAAAGAGAATGATTGTAGTATGACTATTATGTCAAAGCGTCCTTCTATCATCACTTGTACTACATCTGCTCCACAATCACCTAGGTTATTGGCTGCATTTAATAAAAATAAAAAGACTGTAACAGATCCTTTACCAAGTTTTAATCATAATAATTCTTCGGTTTCCTCTGCAAGGTGGCAGCCAAGAAAGGTACCTAATAACCCTTGGAGCCAACAAGTATATGAAAAGGATCGTCAAAGGTTATTACAATTAGAAAAGAGTGAAGTTGTCAAGCAATTTATATTATTGGAAGATTTAACTGATGAAGTTCAATACCCATGTGTTCTAGACCTAAAAATGGGAACAAGACAGCACGGTGTTTATGCTAGTGAAGCAAAAGTAGAAAGTCAAACAAAGAAATGTCAAGCATCTACCAGTGCCGCATTAGGTGTACGTATATGCGGCATGCAAGTCTATCAAGGAGAAGAATGCTTATTTTATGACAAATATAGTGGTCGTCAATTGACACCGACAACATTTAAAAGTACACTGGAAAAGTATTTTTATCATAAACAACAATTAAGTCAAATTCCAGTTTTACTAAGAAAATTATCTCGCTTATCGAAGATTATTACTTGCTTAGAAGGTTATAGATTTTATGGTTCCTCACTCTTAATAATATATGATGCAAGTGGAAAAAGCAATAAAATTGACGTAAGAATGATCGATTTCGCAAAAACTTTAACGCCGGATCAAGATACCACTGAATTTACCTGTCATCCCAAAAGACCAACTGAACCTGATCACGGTTATTTATTAGGTCTAAACTCACTTATCCATTGCTTTAAAAATATTTATAACGAACATCTTGATGAATTAGAATTATAATAATAATAAACTTTGCTCTTTATATATGTATATATTTTTCTTTTTCTTTTTTTTTACATTTCGTTAGAATAACCAATCACCTTTGTTAATTGTTCAAATTTGATGTTTTCTCTAATAACAATAGCCTTAGCTTCATTACCCTTGTTGATGGGAATTTGAACCAAGTCACCGTTAATTTGCCATTGTTGACTGGCACAGAACTTTTCAAACGCGTCACCAGTTAAACCAAGGTTACCAGCTAAAGCACTTGCTGTAATAGTTTGATAGGACATAGACATAACACGGGCAATGACTTCACGGATCTCACTCTCGAAGCTAGGAACAACCAAGGTCCAAGGCTTAAGATCAGCTTGCCAAAACTTGACATAACGTGCTTGTTCTAAAAGTTGTTGTAATTCAGTCAACTTTTCAATAGATTCGAGATGCTTTAAAAAAGAAAAGAAAAAATATCATCTGTTAAATACTCATTGATACTACACTATATATCCCTCTTTTTCTCTCTTTCTTTCTTTCTCTAAAAGACTTACGCCATGTTCACCTAAAAGATAAAGACAAAGGTTGAAATCAGGTGCAGGGATAGCAGTCAAGGCCTTGACAAGAATCTTTACAATAATAGGTTCCTTTGCTAAAGCAGGGTTGAATTGGTAGCTATCAAAGTATATTAATACCATGTTCATAAAAAAACTATTTCTATATTTCTTCTTACAGCTTAAGAATAGCCAAGTTAGCTTCTAAATCATATTCACCAGATTGACATTGTTTATCTAAATAAGCCTCGAGCACTTCGACATTCTCGGGATTGTAACGTTCAACACCATTGATCATGGTGGCAATATTGTCGGGACGTTGAACAGGAGCCATATTGTTTAAATGTATAATTACAGAAGCAAGGTTATTAGAAATAAAGATTTTTTCCTTTAATATTTCAAAAAAAAAAATCCGTGACTTGTCTTTTTTCTAAAAAAAAATCTAGGCAACAGAATAGGTGTTGCTAAGTATCAGTTTGGAAACTGTGGGGTCTTCTTATCGACAAATAGGCCGAGTTGAACCAGTTAAAAATAGCTGCTACTAATAACAATTATATTTTTTTCAAAAGAAGATCGATTTTGTCGGTATGAAGGTTTTCGTAAACGATATCTATCAAAAAGGGTTGAGGGGCTTGCTTGAGTATTTTTTTACGTGTATAAACAAGAAGGCACACCTTTAGGGGCATTGCTGCCTAGTATTATTCAGGATTCTAAAATTATATAAGGCTCTACACGACCTACCCACGATCCAATATCTTGGGTATATTATGTCTTTTTTTATTCTGTAAAACTGGAAGACGTTGTCTGTAATTGATAGGAGCAGACAATAAATTGTATAATTACAATTAAATAATTTGAATATAACTACTTGCCCAAAAAAATTGACAAATAAAAAACAATACTAAGTGCCAGTTAAGAGTATGGAAGGTTGATTTAATAACTGCGTTTGTTTGAATCAAGACCATATTCTTTTTTATCTCGTATTATTACTTGTTAAATGCTTCGACAAAAACATTACTCCGTTATAGATTTTGGCACGTAATAAATAAATAAATAGCTTTTTAATATTTGATGTGTTCGTCTATCGTCTTTTAATTATAACTATTTATTTTATGATCAGTTTTAGCACTTATATATTTAAGTCATTACAATTTGTTTGTCTTGTCTTACACATCTGAAATACAGCACAATGCCTTTATTCGAATTTTAAATAAATTTATAAGTATAGTTTTTAGGAAGTGTACTGTTATAAATCAAAGAGATAATAGCAATAAAAAAGTGATTTGCCTTAATTTATTTGAAATGTGTTTATTTAATTTATGAATAAATTGTATGTATACTTCTAGTCTTCAAGAGTGTTATATCTACCAATACTATTCATAAACAAAAAGATAATAATCGAAATGATAGGTAGAGGATAATGAAATAAATTTCACAAAGTAATTACTTACGTGTCGTTTTAATACAAAGCTCTGCACTATTTTAATTGATAACAATAAAGTTTTTAATAGAATTTAATGTTTGAGCTTTCGTAGAATAATATATAAGGTATATTTTTCTTTACAATAGCTCGGGTGGATTCAGGAACTATTTAAATTATTATAACCCATCATTGTTTATCCGTTATCCTTTTTAAAACATTCGTTTTTATACGAACATTCAGGCATCACTTCTAAAAAAGTAATTTTATTAATGTTTAAAATAAGGTGTTTCCTGTGTATAATTAAAAGTCAGGAAATGATTCTTTTGCCCAAGTTACTTAGTGAAAGTTAGTCGTCAAGGCATTGTCTTTAACATCAAATATTAAAAACCGCTTGTTGTTTTATATTTTTCTATTTTTTTTCGGCTGTTCATTTTTGGCCATTTTTGACCATTTTGGGGGGTCAACCCCTTTTGTTTTTCGATTTTTTTTCTCATATTTTTTGCAATTACTCCCGATCTACTTTTTTTTATTTGTGAAAAAATTAATGCTAATAAAGTGCTCTTTTAGACGCATCTAATCCATCTAAAAATATATTTTTACTAAAAACACTGAGCGATCAATGTTTAAAATGTTTTTTTTTTACTAAAATTCGAGTTAAGCGGAACTTAAAATAGCGTTTTCTCACTCAGTTTTAGTTGTAGCACTTTTATTTATAAATAAACAATAAAGGGTTTTTAAAGATCTATAATCGTTGCTATAACCAGAAATAGTAATAAAAAAATACATTTTATGTAATCACGTAAATGAAAAAATTGAGAAAAATAGTTACACAAAAAACGCGTGCCATTTTTTCCAAAAAAAAAGTTATTTTTAAACAGTGATTACTCTTTCAATTTTTGAACTAAAAATTTGATTTAAAATGGATTAAATGCGTCTAAAAGAGTACTTTACTATTCTTGTTTTTTCCACAAAGAAAGGCAAATTAGATCCATAGTAATCATAAAAAACCCGTGATTTTTGGCCAAAAAACAAAAGGGTTGACCCTCAAAAATGAAAATCGAAAAAAAAACAAAAAAGTATGTTTTTAATTTTTTTTATCAAAGATGTATTTGAAACAACTATTTTGTATTATACAACTTGGGTCCGAAACGCGTTTTCTGTTTTTTAATAAACTAAAGACCATTATTTCTTATAGCTGGTAAAGTTAGCAGTGATTTCTTATGTGAGCGATTGTTTAAATCGCAATATCTCAATGAGCTTTTCTTTAGCAGTGGTTTCCACACCACAATCGCTCCCTTCTTCTTCCTTATTCTTTCGTTTTTTTTCCTTCTTTTAACTTAGGAGTGTTTTTATTAATGAATATATAATTATCTCATCACAGAAAATGGCAGTTTTATTAAATCAGATTACATTCTTAAATCGAACGCCTTTAAATAAACCGTTACTGTATGTATATGCTAGCCCGAGACAATCTATTAGTAAACAGATACGCTAACTTGTATTTGACTTGTAGAGTTTATAATTTAGTAGTATATTACTTTTCGTATTTCTAATATTGCCGTAACATTGAGCTATCCTACAAGTATACAATAGAAACGGAAAGGGTGTATATAGGGCTATTTTTGGATCGGGTAACCTGTGATCCGAGAAAGAAAATAAGCTGTGGTCCCGAAAAAAAAATCTGACAAGAGTATGTGTCTACGCATTTTGATTACTCAATTAAACAATTATTCTAAAATTAACGAAAGTACAAAAGGTGCTGAAATGCTTATGATAGCTATATAAGTCTATTATACCGAGAACATAATACTATTGCTAGACATTGACGATATCGCCTTTGATACCTATAGCGAAAAACTAGGATACATATATAATGTTTTACCAGAGAATACGCTTGTCGTATAACTATTTTAAGGACAGAAAAAAAAAACTGTTAGTAATGACTTCTTAATACGTTCAACCCCAACAGTATGGTTTATAAATGCCTTATTTATTTGGGAACACGTCATGATTATATATTTGTTTGTGATACACCAAAAGGTTTGAAAAAAAATGGCCCTGGTAACTTATCAGCTCATGTTTTATATCAAACGTTAAATCATATGAAAAAGAAACCATGTTGACACACCGAGAACGTGCTACCCATCATTCGTCCCGGTAACAAGTACATTATGTTCTATATGTAAAAGAAAAAAAAGTACGAGTCACGAAAAAATCATGTAAAACCTTAAAAAGACCGAAACGATTCTTTTTTTTTTTTGCATTTCTCTTTTTTTCCTCTTTATTATATCAGCATAACAAAAACAGGTAAAAAAAAAAATGAAATTATACTCCTCGGTAATATATTCTATTATATGTATTCATTTAGTTTTTTCCTTGTAGAAAATGGTTAAAGGTCTTTCTCATATCGTTTATATTGCTAGTTCAGATGAACTGTTTCAAAACACTCTCGAGTTTTATAAAGCATTTGGCTTTAAAGTATTAACTGCCCCTAACCAAGCTGAAAAGTCTGAAAAGTCTGAAGAAAATGGTAAAGAGGCATGGTTAAAGATGGAAGCAAATGAGCATATCATGACTTCAAACATTACCATTCGTCTCTTATTAAATATTAGCTGTGTACCAAAGAATAAACCCGACAGTGATCAAGATTGGGGATTAAATGAATCTGCCTTAGCCTTATCTGTATTTGATGTTGCTGTAAGTAATTTTTACGTATTATTTTTTTTAAAAAAGGTGGTAACTCATATGATATTACTAGACTGTCAAGTCACAATTAGATATTTTGGGCTGTTCTTATCAAGATAGATCTATTAAATCCTTTAGTGGTACTTTTCAACTGATTGAAATTTACTGTTTGGATCCTTTAAACAATACCATCATTTTCTCGAATAAGCCTGCTTTCCCCAGCCTTTTAGAAACTCCGCTCACTGGACCTGGTTCTGCTGAAGAAGCTGCTGAAAATTTGGGGCCCAAGAGAAAGATTGGTGTACTTACATCCGGTGGTGACGCACCTGGTATGAACGCTTGTGTACGTGCTGTTGTACGTTATGGTATTTCAAAGGGATGTGAAGTA
Organism: Thamnidium elegans; assembly: GCA_025201345.1. NCBI lineage: Eukaryota > Fungi > Mucoromycota > Mucoromycetes > Mucorales > Mucoraceae > Thamnidium > Thamnidium elegans. The sequence goes on from JAIXMG010000021.1 coordinate 526,071, forward strand.
TATGCTGTTTATGAAGGTTACCAAGGTCTTGTTGATAATGGTATTAAAAAGATGGATTGGAAGAGTGTTCGTGGTTATTTATCTGTGGTAAGTCTAAAAAAAAAACAAAAGAAAAAGGTTAGATAAGCTAAAAAGAGAAAAAAAACAGGGTGGTACTACCATTGGTACAGCTAGATGTATGCCATTTAAAACACGTGAGGGTCGTTTACAAGCAGCCGAGAATTTAATTAAAAGTGGTATTGATTCATTAATTGTTTGTGGTGGTGATGGTTCATTGACTGGTGCTGATGTATTTCGTTCTGAATGGAGTGGATTAACTAGTGAACTTTTAGAGAATGAGAGAATTACAGAAGAAGAAGCGCAATCTTATACTAGTTTAACGATTGTTGGTTTAGTTGGATCGATTGATAACGATATGTCTTCTACTGATATTACTATTGGTGCTGTTACTTCTCTTCATCGTATTTGTGAGTCTGTCGATTCGATTGGTACAACCGCTTTATCTCATTCTCGTGCTTTTGTTATTGAAGTTATGGGTCGTCATTGCGGTTGGTTAGCTCTTGCAGCTGGTATTGCCACTGGTGCTGATTTCGTTTTTATTCCTGAACGACCTCCCGCTGGTGATGATTGGAAAGATACTTTATGTTCTGTTGCTGAACGTCATCGTAGACTTGGTAAGAGAAAGACCGTTGTTATTGTTGCTGAAGGTGCACTCGATAGAAATTTGGATCCAATCAAGGCCAAAGATATTAAAAATATTTTAACTGATCGTCTTGGTCTCGATACTCGTGTAACCACTCTTGGTCACACTCAACGTGGTGGTGCGCCTGCTGCTTTCGATCGTATTTTAGCTACTATTCAATCTGTCGCTGCTGTCGATGCAGTATTGAGATCTACACCTGAAACTCCTTCCCCAATGATTGGAATGAGTAACAATCAGGTTACTAGCGGTCCTCTTATGAAGGCTGTTGAACTTACACATGAGGTTGCTAAAGCTATTGGAGAAAAGAATTTTGCTCGGGCTATGGAGCTTCGTGACCCTCAATTTGCTGAAGAATACCTTGCTTATAATGCTACTACTATTTTAGATGATAACTCCATGTTGGTCCCTGCTCATCGTCGTCTTCGTGTTGGTATTATTAATGTGGGAGCCCCTGCTGGTGGTATGAATGCCGCTTCCCGTACTGCTGTTCGTTATGCTCTTAACCGTGGCCACACGCCTTTTGCTATTCTTAACGGTTTCCCTGGTTTAGCTGCTGGGTCTATTGAAGAATTGACCTGGATTGGCGTTGATGGTTGGACCTCTCGTGGTGGTTCTGAATTAGGTACCACTCGTGCAGTTCCTGGTGAAGCTGTCGATATGGGCATGATTGCGTATCAACTTCAAAAGTTCAATATCCAATCTCTTTTGGTTGTTGGTGGGTTTGAAGCCTTTTCTTCCGTCATTAATTTGGAAGCCGCTCGTAGCAAGTATCCTTCCCTTTGTATTCCTATCGCTTTAATATCTGCTACTGTCTCTAACAATGTTCCTGGTACTGATTTTTCTCTTGGCTCTGATACTGCTTTAAATGCTATTGTTGACTCATGTGATGCTATTGTTCAATCTGCTCGTTCATCTCGTCGTCGTGTATTTGTTGTCGAGGTACAAGGTGGTCGATCAGGTTACTTGGCTGTAGAAGCTGGCTTAGCAAGTGGCGCTAGCACAATTTATATCCCTGAAGAAGGTGTTAACCTCTCTCGTCTTCAATCAGATTCTAGACATTTGATGGCCATGTATATGGATGATGCAGCGGATAAATCAGAAGGCAGAATTATCTTGCGTAATGAGACTGTCAGTAAGACTTACACCACAGATGTTATTTCTGATATCTTGAAGGATGAAGGTCATGCTCTTTTCGATTCTCGTACAGCTGTTTTGGGTCATATTCAACAAGGTGTCAATCCTAGTCCTATGGATCGTATTAGAGCTACTCGTCTTGCTAAATGCAGTATTGATTTCTTTGAAGAACATACTTCCCTTGCGCTTGAGAAAGCATTTGAGGATAATGAAGAAGCACCTATCTCATTAACCACTATTCCTGAGTCTGCTGCTGTTGTTGGTGTCTCCGGTGTTGATGTTACTTATCGTTCTGTTAAAGAACTGATTAATGTTACAGATATGAAGAACCGTAAACCTTTAGATGCTTGGTGGATGTCTCATCGTCCTCTTGTTGATCTCTTATCTGGTCGTGGTTTATTTACTCCTGAAGCACAAGCTACTTTAACTCGTAATCAAGCAGAAAACTAATTTTTTCTTTCTTTCTGTTTTATTATGATATCTTTTTTTTTCTCGCATAACTATAATCAACTATAAATTAAACTATATCTTAAAAATATTTCTTTCGATTGTAAAAGTCTTGTGACTATTATACCTAAGCACTAATTTATAATCGTAGACTGATATCCGAAATTACGGAGTATGTGATAAGGATTAGTTATATCGTAGCTTCAGTATGTCGGAACGTTTTTTTTTTTAATCATATTCAGGTGGGAAATTGAAACCTTTTTTTGTACTACTCTAATTGGAAAATACCGTCCCAGGAACAACAAATAAAATAGGCCCCCCCCCTTTTCCCCTTAAACAGCATATATTTACTTCAAAATGACAATTCAAAAATTTGCTTTTATACGTAATCAATTTATTGACTGGCAAGAGTTTACGAAAAAATATTCATGGGCTACGATAGAAGATGATTTAAACTTGCCAGAAAAATGTGTCTCTATTTATTACTCTGTTGATTTAGAAAAGCAAGTTATTACAGAAAGATTATGCATGGTATCATATTCTTCCAAATACCAACCAGATTTTAAGAAAATCAGTGTAGCATGGGTAGATGAATATTTCTCTGTCGAACCAGCCGATTTAATGCAACTAGATAAACCTAAAGAAACTATTATTCAACCTGGAGGAGAGATCTTTTGTTTATTAAATGATCAAGGACAAGTAGTTGGCACAGTAGCCATGATTATAGAACACGATGGAGCTGTAGAGTTGGCTAAAATGGGTGTTGGTAAAGAATTCTGTGGTAAAGGTTATGCACATCCGTTAATGAAAGAAGCTATTATGTGGGCTCAAAACAGATCATATAAATATATCAATCTTTACACTGCAACAAAGTTGATAGTTGCCGTTTCATTATATGAAAAATACGATTTTAAAGCCATTTCTTTCCGACCCCACAGTCATTTTGCACGAGTTGATCTAGCTATGCGATTGACATTTTAAATATAATAAACAAATAAATAGGAATGACTATTTAAATTTTTTTTCTCGCATACACAAATATTTGGCTGACAAATTCTTTCTTGTTAAAAAAGGCTTTATTTCTGGAAACTTCGTTACTTCAAATGACACATACTTTGTACATCTATTCTGTCCAATAAATTTACAAAAAAAAAACGGTTTGACTTTTAAAATACGGGAAAAAAAAATTCGCGATAAAGTACAAGATTTATTCTGTGTTTAATGAAATCAGAGTTCAATGCTTTAATATCAATTGCCTTCTTTACTTCCTTTCGTATCCGTAGCTGTTGATCATTCGTAGTAGATACCTTTATCATTCAAGTGTGACTTTTAACGCTAAGGAACTTTGGTTTGTCTTGTTCCGTAAAATCGGATTTAAGTCGGAACGTGAATACCTTTTAAACAATACAAAAAGGGCGTTCCTTTTCCGGCACATTACTTTTTTTTTTTTTTTATAATTATTTAATTTTTTTCTCTTTCTCTTATACTCTGAAAATAAAGAAAGATGCCTTCTACCAAGACCTATGGAGAATATGCCCTTGTTGGTGGTCAATTCGTTGAATGGAACCAGTTCGTATCTGAAAATGCTTGGGCCGCCAATCACGGATTCACATTACCACTTCCTGAAAAATGCAGAGGTGTATACTACATTGTAAATAAGCAAGAAAAGACAATTATAGATAGAGCATCAATTGTAACCTATGATAAAAAGTACAAAGAAGAATTCAAAGAACTTAATTTGATATGGGTAACACAATTGTTTGAAGTAGAAGCATCAGATATTAAACAGTTGGAAACACCGGAGGAGTCCATTATTCATTCTGGCGGTGAAATATTTTTTGCCCTAACATACCAAGGCGTCGTTGCTGGTGTTGTTGCTGATGTTATTCACAATGGTAACTGTGAGTTGGCCAAGATGACTGTGAGAAAGGAATGTACCGGTAAAGGTTATGCAAAGATTTTGATGAGAGAATGTATTGAATGGGCTAAAGAGAAAAAGTATCCCTACATTGAACTTTACTCTTCTCTTCGTCTAGAGAATGCTATTGCCCTATATAAAAAATTCGGATTCAAGACCATTCATCTTGGACAACACCCTTCATATAAACGCTGTGATATTATTATGAAGTTAGATTTTGATCAAAAATAAATAATAAACACATACTGTATAGCCTATATTAAATATTTTGCGTAAATGATAGTAACCTTAGATCTGTTACTGTTTAAAAACGCACCACTGAAAATATAGAAGGTACAAAAAATATCGGGTACACAAATGTATAAAAAGGCCAAGCTGGATTGGGGCTGTGTTTTTTAGTGAAAGAATAGCTCTTTTACATTGTTTTTAAAATAAAACAACATTTCCCGTTTTGATTTTATTACAGAATATAATATATAAATTTGGATATAGCATTGTTTTTGGAATTAGTGTTATGTAAGAACGTTAGGGCCTCGGAAACGAGAGAGGAAATAATCCTCCAATGAATAGCAACAAACGAATATTTACAACAGTTTCCATTATAACCCGGACTGAGTCCGCTCTCGTTCGATCTCATCTCTAAGAAAAGCAGCAAACCTCTCGAAACGATCCGTACTTATTTGGACAATTTGCGCCAGCGTAAAAGATCCCAAGACAGCGAGACCTGGAACTCCTCCCCCAAAAAAAAAATCAGCTATTATCGTGAATCTTCTTCCAATTTGCATCATGCGATTAAGATTAATTTGTATACCGTCCCTCATTGTGCTGCTACTCTCCATCATGAATTCCAGGGTCTAAATAATTCATATAGGCACTAATAAATACATACATACATATAATAGTTACTCACTTGTATCCCGACAGTGCTGAAAAAATTCTTGGGTGGATTTTTGTAAAGAAAGCCCATGTTCTTCTATAATTTCAACAACTCGATTAGTACGGTTCATTTAGGAAAGAAACTATTTTTTTTCGTGTCCAAAATAGCAAGGTAAATAATAAAGTTTTTTGTTCTTAATTTTAATTTTTATCGGAAATAAGAAGATGCTTGTAAGGCTAAAACCTGCGGATGACGCTTATAAAACGCTAATAGTATTCAGGGCCCATTAAGAGCACTAGAAATACAGTGTTGTAGTCTATCAGGGAGAGAAAAAGCCTCGTACCTACTCCTCCCATTTTCTTTATAAATGTGGTAAAAACTCATGGAATACATCTATTTATACCTGCTCGTTTTCCATCAAAAACTTGCCTAATATCCTGAATCTCTTGATCATATTGTATTTTCTTGCCTGCCAAAATCATGCAAATGACAATCGATATAGCATGATTATATTGATCCCGTCGTCACTGCTGTCTCCTCGACCATTATTCAACCTGCCTAACCACTATGGGAATTGAAATGGGCTTATAAGAGCCCCAACTCTTGGTTATTGTTGCTACCGTCGACTTTTTCTGAATTGCTCATTGGGAGTTTACTTTTAACGAGGTTCCGTTTACAACTGAAACAGTTATGAAAATATCAAAAAAAATCCTTTCTTCAAGCAGGTATTTCCATACCGCCCCGCACTGCCCCGCCCCCTCTTTCTTCTCTTCATCCAAGTATTAATAACACCACACTCTACAACGTAGCTGGAAATATTTTGTTTCTAAACTTCGCTTTTATTTTTCAAAAAACGTGTATGATAACAAAAAAAAAAAAAAAAAAAAAAAAAAAAAATACCCCCTTAATTATCAAATATTTACTTGAATACGGAAATGGTACGTTTGGAAGGATCAATTCTGCATTTATATATATATAAAATATTAACTAAAGAGATTTTTTATAAAAAGTTATTATACCTACCTTGCTCGGCTAAGTTGAAATATGTAATTGCTGCTTCGTCATATTTTTCATTGGTTCTATAATAAGTAGTACGTGAATTAACTGTTTCATAATCAAATGGGGTGCGACTCAAGAATCCATGAAGATATGGTGGTGATTCTTGTTTATACATAATTAGTACTACTTTTTTTTTTCTTTTGTACCTTGATTAATCCAAGGCCCTTCTCTGTAACTTTATATATATATATATATAGTAAGCAAAAGCTTGATCTTTATAACCAGATAGTATATTACGGAAGACTTCTCTTCTAGAATCAGGTTTTTCTAAGCCAGGAGCTACGACCTTACGAAGTACAATATTTTTCAAGACTTGAGGATTATGTTAAAACAGCTCCTGCTAGGGTGGTATTAGTAGCATATATTTGTTTAGTAGCCTTGTATAAGAGAACACAGAATGATTTACAGCATTGAGTAAGAATATAAATAGTATAGCTTGTATTGTCGTATTTACTGAATGTACAATCAACCAATGCATTTAAGAAGTAATTAGAAAGCCTCAGTCTATCAGTTGTTGCTAATGCAATATTATTCAATAGGTTTTGTGATTCAGGCTTCGTACCCTTAAGAATATTTGAAATTCCTGCCTTGATCATATATTCAATAAATGAGAGCCCATCTGTCGTATACGCAACTACTTGATTCATTTATATTCTTTAAAGATTCATCTTCTTCCTCTTAAACTGATCATAAAAAGCAGTTGGGGTTTCTACACATGTAAATAAATTAATTAATATTCCTTTTATTTATCTTCCCATTTACCCTCTTCAAGGTATTTAATTCTTTTTTTGAAATATGTTGAGTATTCTGTAATTCAGCCGAAAAAGGTATACTTGTGTAGCAACGTTGGTATCATTAGAGGAAGTATTACCAGTCTTTTAGTCCAAATAGAATTAATGACACAGTAGACGAATAAAGACAGACCATCATAAATCAGAAGTTGTTTGACCCTTGCTTTTCAAAAGTACCTTGACCCTATTGGTAATTACATCAGTGACAGGCTCTACAGAATTTACTCCAGTATTAGCAATAGAGGAAGGAGAACAGATAATACCCAAACAAAGGGAAACACCGTTAATACAATTCCGGTAATCAAGAAGATGAATAGCTGCGTCTCAGTTGGCAGAATTCAATAATCTGTAAAGTATATCGATAAGTCTTGGTTTAATAAGAACCACAATACTATATGTAATCAAAACAAAGAGAGTACGACAAGGAGTATCATAGGGCGTGCTTAACCCATTGATTCGGTGAGGAGAGATAATGCCTTGGACAATAGAAATGATTTTTCCAGGTACCTTAAATTCTTTATATGCAGTAGCACCAGTCATAAACATTGGTCTTAGTGAGTGATACTATATCAGGAGAATATGTAACAATGCTATCTTCATTAGGTTTTTGATTTTGGTTCTTTACGCCGACAAAGAGTATACCTTTGTATAAAATATGAGAAAAAACATCAGTAGGTAAAGTACTTCTTCCGGGTGTCTAACATGAACATGTAAGGGTGCTGGGAGCTTCATATGGTTTAAGATGTTGGTTATATTTGCGGTGAAAGCGAGATATCAAATGATATGACTTAATTCGGCGGATGACATAAGGTTAAAAAGAAGTGCATAATATAGTTTTTTTTCTCCGAAAAAAAAGAAAATTTCAAGCTCTCGCTGTTAAACCACCGTCCTTGAGAGCAACTAATTCAGATAACATTTCCTCGGCAGTGGGTCTACTGGAAGCCTCGTTTTGAAGACCTTTAGACAGCAAGTCAAAGTAAGAGCTGTAGCGAGCATTGATTTTTTCCGTAGAGAAACAGACAGCGCCATTGGCCTTTCTATGAAGAACTTCATTCCTGAATTCCATGTCGCTAAGTTCAAAAGTCATCGACTCAGCAAGCATCAACGTACCCATGAAGACATCTGAGGCCTTCGAGAATTCGCGCTTACGGATCATTTCTGGGGCTGCCACAGGTCTGGTCCATTGGACTCCTTCGTCGTGTAAGTTAACAGAATCTCCTCCGTAAAACTCTATACATGAGCTATAACGTAAATTTTAGTTATGGATTCGTATTGTTTTTATATGTATGTATGCATATAATTTACCCCAAATCAGTTAAAAATCCCGATCCCGAACTGTCGATCTATTTGAAAAAGAAAGAAAGAAAAAAAAAAGATAAATAATGGAGTTCTTGATCATTATGTGTATTTATATTGTTACGTTACCAAAAAATTTTCCAACTTTAAGTCTACAATACCGACATCAGCAGCATGAGCATCTCTCAACGCAGAGAACAAACAAATACCTGCAACTAACACTTCTTCTGGATAAAAAGTGCCTACAAGTTTTTTTTTTTTTTATAAAAAAAAAAAAAAAAAAAAAAAAAGATTAGTTATGATTCTATGCAGTATATTTTTTTTTTAATGACTTACCTTTTTGAGAGAGATACTTTCTGGCATCGCCATTATCGATCAGAGGCTGAATTAAGTAGAATTTGTCATTGTCATCATCGAAAGTCCAGCCAAAATATCTGATAACACCTTGGCATTCAGACAACTTGCGTGAAAATACAAGCTCTTTATACATCTGAAAATAGAAATATTCTTCGCCTATTTCTAAACATATAGTCTTGCATGCAACTCTTGTCTGACCATACATCCCTTCGTATACAGTTCCTATTTGTCCTTCGCCCAGGATTTTATTGGATACAGTTAACTCATCCTTTTTAATACGGAGAGTACTGAGATCATCTTTGATTAATTGAAGGTAATCAATTTCGGGTACAGGTTTTTTTTCCTCAAATTCAAAATTAGCCGGAGTTAATACGTTGAAATCAATAATAGAAGCGCCAGAAGATATTGTTCTTGAAGTGCGCTTGTTAGTAGCAACACGGGAAGCACGTTTCTTGCTTGGAAATTCAGCAGGAGATTTTCTTCTGCTCTTGCATAAAGGTTCTTCAACTTGATCCGAAGTGGTACTAAGGTCAGAAGTTTCGGTCAATGCAGAAGCCTTTCTTTTAGGAGAACGTTCAGCAGCGATACTGGACGAATCTTTTTCTTGTACAGAAACATCGGACTCTTGATCAACGGCACTTGACGTCCTTCTTGAGGATTTGGCAGCGGCATATGGTTCGGCTTTGGCTCTTCGAGCAATAGATGCCTTTCTTTTAGATTTAGCAGCGCTAGGATCTTGATTGATATCAAGCGAAGCACATGAGGATACAGGTTCGGTTTTTGGTTTTACAGATACCCTGAGTAATTTGACATTTCGAGTAACGCGTGATTTCTTTGTGATTACTTGTTCAGTAGCAGTGGGCTCTGCGATAGGTGCTGCAGCACAAGGTTCTGGTTTGACTGTCTGAGTTACAAATACCTTTCGTGAATTTGCATGTGAATCCTCTTTTTCACTACTAGAGTCAATAATGATTACTTCCTCATATTGCTTTGGTTGAGGTGTTGTATATGAATCCTCTTCGTCACTACTAGAGTCAATAACTATTACTTCTTCGTCTTTCTTTGGTTCATTATTGTTAAGCTTTGTTGCTGTTCGATCGTTTTTCTTTGAACGATGAAGTATCTTAGGCTGGTTATCAAGATTTGAAGAAGGATATGGTTGATAACGAGTAGCTCTTTTAGAATTTTTAGAGGTACTGGGCGAACTGGAAGGATTTTTATGATGCTGACAGAAATCACTAGGCCTGTCACATTCTGTACATGCTGCGCGGGGTTTATCGAGAGCTCCACGGTGTTTATTCACTTGAGATTGTGTGTTTATTGACTTCATATTGCGTATGTATATATATATATATAAATAAGATAAGGATATTCAGAAATAACAAGCTTGTAAAACAAAATAAAACCATGAGAAAAAAAAAAAAAGAAAAAAAAAGGCTTTTAAAAAAAACCTGTATTTTAATAATAATAAAACACAAGTCTCTGCTTGTAAACAAAAACAAAAAAAATATTTTGGCGTTAAGCAAGTTGTATAGTTATTAAACTGATAAAAGAAGAAGAAAAAAAAAAGGAACACGGTTGTTTAGACAACAAATGTTTTATTCGAGCTATTATCGATATTTAAAGAATTATTATTTCGCAAATAAAAGTATTATTTGTCTATACAACAAAAAGTCAAGATCCAATATGTGGGTATGATTAACCAAAAGAGGGACTGTAACTATGCATAACAAATTACCACCCAAAAAAAGAAAAAAAAAACAGTAAAAATAAAAGTCAAAATCAAGCTATTACACTACATCAATTCAATAGAGAGAGTGTGAGAGAGAGAGAGGAAAAAATGGCATAGTCCTACATACAGCTAGCACTTAATACAAGTTATCGATTCATAACACGTTATTTATGCTCTATCAGGCAGAGAAAAGAAGTGGTTGTTTGTAGATTTACCTTAATAAAGGTGATCTTTTGAAACTTCTTCGGATTGTAATGCTTATCACCTGCGGAGAGGCTTTTCATAAGTTTCTTGTACTCGTTGTGAATTTTTTGTAATTCGAGACGTTGTAAGTTGCGTTTTTCAGCTCGGTTTTGAGAAAGAGAAGCTCTTTATATACGAAAAAGGAAACTAAAAAAAAATAGAAATTCTTGTAAACTCAAGTCAAAAAGCTCTGGTTCTTTTTGGTTTTTAGACAAAGAGAGAGATATATATTATTTATAATCAACAATGGTAAAAATGATCGTCGATATGTGTAAAGTCTCACAAATCTTTCTGTCAAAACATGATTTATTTTCCAGCTCTTTCCGGTTTTCAAATATAAACTATTTTTTGCGCATTTCAGTATGAGACACACTTTACAAGCAAAATGAATAATGCACAAAGAAGGGATTTTTTTTACATGGAAAAAAAAAGGCGTAAATTGGTATCGTAAGCGCTGACTGGAAGAAAGTCGAAGAAATTTTTGTTTTTCACATATAGTAAAATTTATAATTAATAGGCGAAATAGTAAAGTTGTAAAGTTCTGCTACATGTACATACTATTTAAATAACCGTTTCCATACTTTTTTGACTTTTCGAATTACTGCTCCAATCTTGCTCTCTATATTTTACCTTTAGCGCTTGTACTTTGTTGTGGTAAAGCCAATAATGTTGTATCCTCAGAGATATTCGATAACGGAGTGACCACCTAGCTTATTTCCTTGATCTATTTTTCGCTAAACCCAGAGTCTATCTTATTCCTTGACATGATCAATCTTTCTTCTGTCCATTCATATTCTTCATCTCAAGCTTCTTCTTCCTCGTCATCATCGTCTTTATTAACCTCATCTTTTTCAATCAATATCCTCTTCTTTATCCTTCTTCTCACTTTTCTCAGTATCCTCTGGATTAGCAGTATCAACCATTGCTTTAATTTCTTTGATAGTATTTTTGATACTATCAAAAGTACTGTTTATATTCGGAGAAACAAGATAGATACTATTCAACTCCAGTATGAAATTTCTAACGTCACCAGCAGTAACAGGAGTCGTTCCAAAGGATATAAGAACAGCACCATTGTATTATCGAGTGTGTTATCACGTCTCACGTTATTATTATTATTTATAAAAAAGCTTTAATGAATTATGATTCTTACGGACTAAACAGTGTGAAAGTGAAAGGTCGTTTTACTGTATGCTATTTGTCATCTATACTACTGTAGTATAATTCTTTTTTTCCAAGGTCAAAAATTGTCATCATTAATCCTAATAACACTCAGTCCAACAACAGAAATATTATCAGACTGAAAAAGGATTACTATTTTATTGATTAAATATGAGCCATATTTATATACTTTAGAATATAGCGCTTTATCTAATCAAGTAAAGTAGGAAAAGCTCAAAGGAATGAGCCTGGGGAGAAATTTTCGCTTGAATGTTGATCTGTACAAACAGCTAAAGACTCAACGAGCTGTATGCAAAAAATTATACAAAGACCTGAAAATATTACATTCTTCAATGCTCAGCAAACGTACTTCCTAAGCAAGATATTACACAAACAGTCCATGTTATCAACCCAGAAGTCAAAATTTTCTTGGCTCTTCTTGTACCATAAATAGGGACCAAAACGGCGCAATACATATTACTTTAATTGGTTTCTTCTATCTTGTATCAGAAGGCGGCAATATTTTACCATCTTTTAGAAGGGGCAATAATAAATCAAATATGAAAACTCAAAAAGGTGAAAAGGTGTTAGGTTTGTACTAATAATTTTATTTAAACAAGTACAACCTGTCCAATCATTTTCAACGCACTGGATTGGCAACGTTGAGGCCTTTTTGTTACTAAGGCTATTTTCAAAGCGTGACTGTGAGTTAAAATTTTGGGAATAAAAAACAAGTTTTTTTTTTTGATATGTGTTAACTTTTTCAAAAAAAAAAAAGTGTCAATTGAACTATCATGCGTAATTTGGAACTTTTGGGACACAAGACTTCCAAGGTTACTAGCTCTGACATTGAAGGACGCTCGTTTATTACGACCGATCCTGAATCATTAACAGTTTATGTTGCATTTGAAGATACCAATGGTCAAATTCGTGTGGCTGCTACAGACTTAGCTCCCGGTGACCCAAGTGCCTTTGTAGAAATTGGTCGTTCTACTTCTTCTGGTATTGTAAACTTTACCTTTTTAGCTGATCTTCAAGTTGCCTGTCTTTGTACATTTAATGGTGATATTATGCTTTTTAGCAAGGAACGCTTTGAAAAGGGCGAAGAAGCTGTATGTACTACACACAAATCAAATTATTTCTTTTTGATAATATTAATTCATTATTTATAACTAGATGGAGATTATCGGGTCTGTTGATTCCGGTATTCATGCTTTAGCTTGGAGTCCTGACCAAGATTTGGTAGTTTTAATTACAGGTAAATGATTTTTATTAATAGTCTATAAGGGGGAGGGATTACTTATCAAATACTTATTTTGTAGGAGAGAAAAAAGTTTTGGAAATGACACAAGATTTCGATACAATTACAGAATTTGAACTTCACGTAGAGGATCAAGGTGAGGGTGTTCAACATAGTGTTGGATGGGGTAGTAAGGAAACACAATTTCACGGAACAGCAGGAAAGGAGGCCGCTCAACAAAAGGTGGATACTAGTAAATTTGGTACATCCAACGATGATGATTTTAAACCTCGTGTATCATGGAGAGGTGATGGTACTTTCTTTGCAGTATCAGACATTGATCCTGCTAGATCTGCTCGTGTCATTCGTATGTTTAACCGTGAAGGCACTTTACAAAATACCAGTGAACCTGTTGATAAATTAGAACAAGCTTTGGATTGGAGACCATCTGGTAACTTGATTGTATCCAGTCAACGTTTACCTCATCGTCATGATATTGTATTTTTTGAAAGAAATGGTTTAAGACATGGTGAATTTACTTTAAGAGAATCTAGTGATAACCAACAAAAAGTATTAGAGGTATCTTGGAACGCTGATTCAACTATTCTTGCTATTTGGATCGAATCGGAGCAATCTGGAAAACTACAAAAGACTGTTCAATTATGGACAACAAAGAATTATCATTGGTATATGAAGCAACATATCGTTCTCTCTGAAGGTAGAGATGTTACTGGATTTGCTTGGGATGTTGAAAACGCATTACTTGCTCATTTATTCACTAGCTCCGGACAATATCATAGACTTTTATATACGTGGGAAGTATTCACTAGTACTTCGCTTGACGAATCTAATTCCGGTTATGTTGCTGTGGCTGATGGTTCTCAGTTACTCTTGACTCCATTTGGATATCAAAATGTACCTCCTCCCATGTATGCTTTAAAGGCTGTAGCTGAAAGTGATGTTCAATATTCTACTTTTGGTCCCGATCCTGCTGGTTTACAAGTTGCTGTTCTCACAAACCAAAAAATTCAACTGTTTGAGCTTCCTGTTAAAGGACACGGTGCTGCTGCTCCTCTTGGCCAACTTACTTTACCAAAGATTGATTCATCCAATCAAAGTTATGCTGGAAACTTTATTCGTCACTTGTGTTGGATTGCTGAGACTCGCTTTGTCTACTGTCAATATGATGAGGAATTACAGACTGATATGATCTGTATTGCCGATTTTACCTCTGATTGTGATTTAACTGTTACAGCCACACCTTTGGATGGAAACACTGGACGTATTTATTTTAACACAACCACCAAAGATTTAATTGTAGAAAGTATTGATGGTTCAGTTTATAGCGTAGAATTTGAAGATAATCAACCTTTGATTAACAAGGTTGCACAACTTGCTGATTTCTGTCCTTGGATTGCAACTGCTCGTGTTGGTTTAACACCCGAAGAAAGCGAATTTGCTATTGTTGGTTTAACCGACCGTAGTAAATTATATGTCAACGAGAAACTTATTTCTTCTGAGGCTACTTCATTCTTCTTGCGTGGTACTTGGTTAGTGTTCTCTACCACTAGTCACTCTGCCAGATTCTTGTCCTTGGATAGTTTTACTCTTGAGACATTAAAGCTCTCTGATGAAGCAAGTGACGCTTACGATGAAACCTCTAGACGTCTCGAAAGAGGATCCAAAATTGTAATGGCTACACAACACAAACCTTCTCTTATACTTCAAATGCCTCGTGGTAACCTTGAAACCATCTGTCCTCGTGCATTTGTACTTGCTACCATTAGAGAAGACTTGAAGGCTCTCAATTTCCGTTCTGCTTTTATTGCTTGTAGAAAGAACAGAATTGATTTAAATATTCTTTATGATGAAAACCCTGAACGTTTTGTTCAAAATATTCGTACATTTATTGAACAAGTCTCTGAAGTTGACTATCTTAATTTGTTCTTATCTAACCTTAGAAATGAAGATACTTTAGTTACCATGTATCGTCGTGGTGGACGTACCGCTGATCAATTGACTCCTGCTGCAGGTGTTGAAAAGAAGGTCAACAGTATTTGTGAGGCTGTTAGAAATGTTCTTGTAGAACTTGGTCGTGAACATTACATTCAATCTATTCTTTCCACCTATGTTAGAAGCTCTCCTCCTGATATCGAGTCAGCTATGGCTCTTTTGTCTGAGCTTCGTGAGACCAACATGTCTGCTGCTGAAGAAGCATTAAAATATACCATTTTCTTATGCAAGGCTGATCTTCTTTATAACGTCGCTTTGGGTATGTATAACTTCCCTCTTGTACTTATGGTTGCTCAACAAGCTCAAATGGATCCCAAGGAATACCTCCCCTTCTTGCAAGAACTCAAGAATTTTGAAAAGTATTATCAACGTTACAAGATTGATGATCATTTAAAGCGTCATGAAAAGGCTATCAAGAACTTGAGTTTAGCTGGTGATCAACATTTCGACGAATTACTTAGATATATGCAAGCTCATGACCTTTATCTTATTGCTATTGAAGAATATGCTCACAAGAAGCAACAAAAGTTGGCTATTTTGAACGTCTATGGTGATCATTTGGCTTTCAAGAACAGCTTTGAAGAAGCTGGTATTATTTATACTATGGCTGGTAATCCTGCAGCTGCTTTAGAAGCTTATCGTTCCGCTGGTTGTTGGAGAGAATCTTTCTCCATTGCTAAGCAATTAAAGTACACTGATGAAGAACTTCATGGTTTAGCTTATGATACTATTGAGTACTTGAAGGATAAGCGCCGTTTCCAGGAAGCTGCTACTGTTGCCAAGGATTACGCAAAGGATGTCGAGGAAGTTGTTGACTGTCTTTTGAAGGGCAGTCTCTGGAAGGAAGCTGAACGTATCTCTTATACTCATGATCGTTCTGATCTTATTGAAACACATGTTAAGCCTGGACTTGTTGAAGGTTATGCTCAAATGGAGGATGATTTAGATGAAATGATGGCACAGTTCCGTAAGCAAACTGCTCGTCTTGTTGAACTTCGTACTCGTAAACCCGAACAAAATGTAGATAACCCAATGGCAAATGATGAATCTTTGGATAATATTGATATGTTCTCTGATACTACATCCATGTACAGTCAATTTACAAGATATACAAATGCTTCTTCTAGAGTTTCTTCTGTTTCTTCTACTGGTTCTGCAAAAACAAGAAAGACTTCTAAGCTTAGAAAGAAGGAAGAACGTAAAAGAGCTCGTGGAAAGAAGGGTACTGTATTTGAGGAAGAATATATTGTTAACTCTCTCAAGAAGCTTTATGAAAAGGCTAGCAATTTACAGAGTAAGTTATCTTATTTTCAGGAAAAATCTCTTTTTTTTAGATATTGTATTTAACGCGATTTTTTCTCTTTGTAGATGACTTTGGTAACTTGATTCGTGCACTTGTTCCTTTCGATTATGTTGAAGAAGCAAGAGCTATTCAAGAAAAGTTCAAGAGTTTCCTCAAGGAATTAGAAGCTGAAGTCCCAGTTATTTTCGTTCCATTACAATTGACTATCAGTTTGTATGCAACACTAGAGGAATTTGAGGAAGCAAAGAATAACCCCAAGGTTATTGAAAAGCCTGTGATGGCTAAGGTTGATTGGGAATTACAAATCTTATAATTGAGTATATAACCAACTGAAATTTTTTGTTTAATGTATTAAAATAAAATAAAAAAGCACGCACATGTAATTATTAAACGCACATTGACTTTTTTTTCCGTCCAACTCTTTACGCCTTACACTGATACTTAATTTATTATTATATCCGTGAATATATACGATTGAGTTAAATAATTTAGATTGCATTTTTAGATAATATTTATAATTATAAAGGTAAAAGAAAGAATATGTAAGAGGAGGAGGGAGGGGGTATTAAATTAATCAAGTTGCTTTTTCTTTGCCTTTACTACTGACTTTAGGTACAACATTTGTAGAAGCAGTTGCTAGATCTGGAAGAGGCGCTACAACTGCTTGCGCTTGAGGATTGCCATGCTGACAAACCAAACACTCTTGATCGGTTCCAATCTGTCGTTCCAAACACTCTGTATGAAATCCATGACCACAACGCAATACGATATATCTCTTTTGTACGCTAGTTTTATTTTCTTCTGTCTCCTCTTGTTTATCATCTTCAAAACCAAAAGCCAAAGGAGGTTGTAATAAAGAAAGATCTAATACATTTGTTCCACAAATTTCACAGATTGCTCTTCTTGGTCGCCAACCTTTACTTTTCTTATTCACCATATCTTCTAAACTGGCAAATAAGTCACGATCGAATAAGCGATTGGTCATTTCCAATAACTTTCCTTCGTATTTGTAAGTATCAAGCATACTTAAAAATATATCTCGGAAATCAGCAAATGTGGTCTCTCCGCGTACTTGTGAGCGTATCAGTCTTGATAACAATCTAGGAAGAGACACTTGTGGTGAGGTAGATAGTAATAGTGAGGCCAAAATAGATTGTACGGATGCTTTAAATGATGAGATAATGCGTTGATAGATCTCTGATGGGGCTATCGTATTCTTTTCAGGTTGATTACCTAATATATTGTACATCTCAATCG
This sequence comes from Thamnidium elegans, assembly GCA_025201345.1. Classification (NCBI taxonomy): domain Eukaryota; kingdom Fungi; phylum Mucoromycota; class Mucoromycetes; order Mucorales; family Mucoraceae; genus Thamnidium; species Thamnidium elegans. The sequence continues at coordinate 543,602 of JAIXMG010000021.1, forward strand.
ATCCCTCCACATACGCATCTAAAAGTCTAAACCATAAAGTTTCTACTTCATCGTTTTGGACCACTTCCTCTTCTTCGTGAGATTCATCACCAAAAGAACTATCTTCTCGGCTCAAATCTGGTAAATTATCTTCATTTTCTAACTCTGTAGTTTGATAAACCATAGTACTTGATCTACTACTAGTCTCGCATAATCGAGTTCCTACACGTAAAACACCTTTCAATCCAATCAAACAACTATTAATTGTACTTTGCTCTTCAAATGTCCAATTGAATACAGATTGCTGATGTTCTTTTAAGATGTGAAGAATAGTAGCGTTTTTATCTTTAGCAACTTCTAACATTTTCTCTAGTGCTCCTTGTGTATCACCACTTTTTTCCATAATCCAAACAACTGCATCAATAACACCATGTTTCTCACAGCTTTCTTTAACTTTTTCCAAACAAATAGCATCGTTCAATTTGGTATTGAAATAATTAAATACGCCAGAGGGATCAAAACGACACATAAGTTCAATATAGCGTTCTTGGATAGCACCATCAACGTGAGGTATATGCGTTTCTCGAATTAAACCTTGTTGCACTTGGTTTACTTCTTCATCTCCATCATGTTCATGATAGGGCTCTAAAAGGCCTCTTAAGTAAGAGAATAAGCGTTTATCTGCCGTAACATGATGCTCATCATCATCAAACTCTTGATCTTCTTCCAATCTACGAATAGCATCGGCATGATCAGCACCTACAAAATTCTCTACGATAGAAGCAGCCTTTTGCCCATCAATTTCAACAAACTGAGAAATTCTAATCATAAAGACACGTTTGACTTCACTCTTTTGTCTATCATTCAATTCATTTGAACTTAATAGCTTTTGAACACATTCGAACACCATCTCTCTTCGATCATCATCTTTAAGATAAGCTTCAACAAGTTTACCATATTTTTTATCACGACGATAGACTTGTTCCAATACTTTCCAAAATCCAGCATCTTCATATAATCGAACGATGTACTCTTCGTTGGTGGGCGTATAGACTGTCAATAGATTTTGTACGGCCTTTTCACGTTCGATACGTGTATCGGAATCATGATCTTCGGCTAACCGAACGAGTACTTTGTTTAATGTTTTAGGTGGTAATAAAATAAAGGTGGTATACAGGTGAAGGTTGGACGCAATAAACATATAAAGCAAAATAATGTTTTCGTTGGAAACGTAATCGTAGGCTGAAGACAAGTGTTCGCTACCGATAGATGAAGAAGGTACGTTGATATGTAAGTTGGGTCGGTTGGTACTAAAAGATGTTACTGTGGATGCTGAAAGTGATTGTTTTGGTCTGGGAGGAGGTAAAGGTAATCCGTTTCCGGTTAATCCGCCACCCATAACATCCAATAGAGTATTGACAATAATTTGTCGAGAAATAACTTTACCGGGCACTTCATCCTCGAATTTGGAGCTCAAGATATCTTCACCTCCGTTTAACCAAGGGTCTTCAAATGCAACTTCAAGCGCTTCCAATAACTTCTTGGTACTGAACCGAAGTAATAATCTCAAGTAAGGGTAAGTGGGTTCCGAAACACCATCTTCGTCATCTGCTGTCAATACTAATTTACCACCAACAGGAGGCCATACTACACAACGACCAGAGAATACAAACGAATAAACAGCACTACGAGCATCACTTGCTTCATCTGATGCAAGAGAAGTGGAACCTTTCGGGAATGATTTTCCAGTAAGGATTAATTTTAAATAATCAAATAACTTTTCAGCATTTTGACGATCATGGAAGTTTTGTTGATTGCTACTGTTACCCTCATGACGAAGTACAGATCGAATTACTTTTAGCATTTCTACAACCGGACTGACATAATCATGCATACTCTTGTTCCAAACGTACATCATTGCTTCATACATACCATCTCGATGACACATACTCACAATTTGATCGATATCTAAATTTCTTGGGTTGACATGCCAAATCACTTGTTCCAATTCATCTAACAATCTTTTTTTACTGTAGTGGTCTACTAAATCCTTCATGATCGAAGGTGGTACATCTGGCACACGGTCTTCAACAATACATGGCTCAAGTACTTCCAAAAACACACCCTTTACATTGTTGTCAGAAAATCTTTCATACACCGTATCAAATAAAAATTCGGTATTATCCATACTTAAACAAGCTTCGATACAACCTTGTGCTAAATCATGGAACACCACTGTTTCTCCACCACTTACTTCATTGGCCATACCTTCATACGTTCTGTTGGATGAAAACGCATAATTTAAAGAAGAAGTTAATAATTCCATTAACTTTTCTCCAATCAAGTTCTTTCTAGCAGATTCTTCTTCAGGCAATCCTATCACAGTTTGAATACCAATACCGTTATAAAATGATGTAGCCAATTCAATACTTTCAAGGAAATCACCAGCATGTACCAATGCTAAAATACGATCGGACCAAGATAATAAGGTACCAACATAAATTTGATTAATACCCAATAAAAACAATTTCCCTTTATAGCTCTTGATGGAACCAAAGTAAGCCATCTCAACTGACTTAAGAACTGGGGAGTTCTCGAGTGACTGAACGGTTTGGCTGGTTGGGTCTACTTTAAGGTCTTTTAAAGGTGTGTTGAACCAGTCGTGATAAACGAGTTGTTTGTTTCGGATACTAGTGCGTTGTGTTTCCATCATATTTTTAGGGTCAAATAGGATCATTTCTTCATTGGGAGTGAATAAGACAAGAATCTAAATGAATTTTTTTTAGTTTATGCTGTTACTTAATCTGTAGCAAAAAAAAAAGTATGTGTGTTACCTGTCTATTGATCCATTGAATACCAACAATAGCGTCTTTACATTTCCATTCGCCAATTTTAACAAATTCCAAATCAATTCCCTTTTTGTTTGATTTGGGTGGTGGAGGAGTAGTTACTCTAGATCGGCCATTGACGGTTACTTTGGAAGGTTCATTATTATCAACAGTTACACGAAGAATAAAAAGATGATTTCCCCAAGCAAACGCAAGCATTGGATCAGAAGGTGAATTTTGATCTTTGTTGGGCCCTAATTTAATTACAGGCAACCATGCTAAACAACCAGATAAAGGTTCGATAATTGGTTTAGACATATCGTCTTGAGAGTCTATTTTATGATCTGGGTGTTTAGATACTTTTGGCTTCAAGAATTTATAGAGTGTTTGTGGAGTTGGTTTAATACCAACGACAATCATCTAGTAATAATAATAATAATAAAATAAATATTTACAATATAAATAAACACAGGGATAAACTAACCTTATATGGTGTTAGTAACGCAACAAGTCCAAAATTTTCAGTTGCATGAGGTATCTGTCCCAAGGGTAAGGGTTGCATAGCGAATACGGTATTTGGTCTTCTTGGTTTAGGTATAATGGTAGGTAAATGTTGTCTTAATCGAGCACTAGCAGCAACACTTTGAGCACGTTGAATTTCGGGAATAAGGGATAAGTTTTGGTATCTTCCAAGGATACGAGTGGTAGATACACCGTTGACAACAATAATCTTATAGAGTGAATGATAAAAGGCCATACCTTGATCATTAGCAGATACAATATCCGATTTCTTTACACCTACAAAACCAATGTGTAAAACTGAAGTTCCTTTTACATGTCCTTCAATTCTATTTACACTTTGTTGAGGGTTTGATGGTGTACCAATAACTTGGTTGAGAGAAATGGGATTGATGGTACGTATAGGTGCGGCTGGTTTACGAATGTCCCATACAACTATATATCCTTGAGAATGTCCACATGCAATTGTTGTGTGGTCGGAAGAAATAGCTAAAGAAGTAACTGATCCCAACTCGATTGCTTTTTTTATGCATTAGTCCGATATACTTTTATAACAAAAAAAGGGGGGTGGATCTTACCACGAGTACTATCACCGAGAATACACTTTAAATTTTGTGAATAATCATATACAAAAATTAAACTACGAGTTGTTCCAATAGCAATAACACCACTAACTACCATAACCGAAATTAACCCACTTTCTTGTTTTATTGCAGGTGAATATAATTGATCAGAAACTTTTATAAGAGGAGTCCATTTAAATGCTTCCCAAGGCTCAACATTATCCTTTGTAATATCATTGTTCATAAATACAGATCTCTCAAAATCAGAAGAAGAGTTCCGAGAAACAGAATCATCACCTGTAGAAGATCCTAATCTTTGTCTTACACTATTACTACTGACAGGTGAAGCTAATAAAGATAGTTGAGATCGATGAGGCGGTGTAGTTGAAGAAAATGAAGGTGTTCCAGGTGAGGTTTTTGACATTTCTGAAGAAGAATCCTATACCATAAAATTAGCATATATTGCATCATCAGTATATTTAATCCTTACAAAGTGAAGTAAACTAGAATCTGCATCAAATGTATCTGAAAATTCTTCAGAGTCAGAGTTATCTGATTCATTTAAAATACTTTCCAGACTAAGGTAATTCTCTATAACATACTGTAACTTGAGTCCAAAGGAAAAAAAATGTCATTGACTGTATTTATATATTACCTTTTTTTATAAATTCTTCATATAAACCAATCTCTTTTGAAACATCATCTAATAAACTCAATACTTTTTGTTTCTTTTTTTCACCAATATTATTTTGAGTCATGCTATTAACAAGAGGACCGCCATTTAAATGAATAGATAAATCTTCCTTAATTTTATATAATCCGTTAAGACTAGTCTGTATAACTGTATCTGATTCTGAAGGTAGCTCCAACTCTGGAATTCGAAGTGCGTGAAACTTTTGTTCCAACAGCGTAAGTGAAGGAACACCATTAATTAAACGAGTTTGATAAGGAACAGCATCTAACACTTTCGACAGAGGATCGGGTTGAATGCGATCAAAAGGCTTTGGAGACAATAACGGTTGGTTTGAGAATGAAGATTGAAGAGGAGTATTAGGTCTATTCAAAAAATGAGTATATAGAATATATTAAGCTTTTTTTTTTACTTACAATGAATAATCTGAACTAATAGAATGAGATCTTCTATGGCTCATAAAGTTTTTTAAGTTAGCCAAATATTTTGTTGCAAGTGATCGATCCTCCAAAGCAGCTCGCAAGTCTTCCGGTAATTCAGCTGTTGCGGCATTAAGATCAATATCGATATTATTTAATAAATCCTCTTCGTCCTCTGAGCTTTCTTCAAGCACTTCCTTTAACAAAGCATCATAATCTCTACGAAATTTCATCGTGTTCGTACTAATGCTTGCTTGCATTTCAGGTACGGCCAGATTGAGTTTCTTTTTATCATTATTTGAATTCATATCGACGAAACTTCTTTTTTTTTTTAAAAAAAAAAAAAACTCTAGTGATGAGGTTAGGGAGGGTTTTTTTTATATTATTTATTTGTACTTCTTTTTTTTTATGTAAAAAAAAGGTGTTTTAACAAAGAGAAGGAGTTTTTTGTATAGGAACCTCTCCTTGTTTATAAAAAAACAAAGCGCCGGTGCGGCACCTTTTTTTATCTCTCTCTCTCTGGCCTTCACGCGCGGAGCACACTGGGCACATGACTTTGTCTCCACGTTTACTCAACTTATTTTTGAGACTTCTTCGCACTATTAGCGCTTATTAAACTCGGTACGGTTACACGGTTGCCTTTTGGTTTTGTGTGCAACATGGACTAAACCTATACTTCTGTTAAGAAACATGGCACCACCATCATCATCAAAACTCAGTGGTGTTTATATTTGGAACTTGTTAGTCCACGCCACAACTAGTCGATAGACTTTTAAGTATAATCATTATAAACCATTTTCTTCTATTAAAATGGTCTATACTCTTTATATTGTTTGGTAGAACTCTCAAACCCTTATAAAAATGGACCCTTCTCTTATAACGCAGCCCAATATTAACAAGTGCATGCCGACGATAAAGCCAAAATAAAAATACCTTTACTGTTTGCCAAGAAGCCATGAAAACGGATCTATTTCCTATAAACAAATACATTGTTTGTAACATGTGATTTAATTATTTGTTTATAAACAATAAAAATGAAGATTCTAGCAGAGATTTATGTGGACTTTTTCGGTATAAGAAGCGAAATCTGATGTTGCGTACAGAGTGAGATAGCGGTAATAACCAAAATTCGTACCAAGAGATAGCCTATCTGGATTCATTGGTAGAGAAAGTAACATGGGTGGTGGAGTAGGTATTATTATTGCATTTCGTTTTTAGTAGAAGCATGGGAGGTAAATCAGGGTCTAATGACAGTTCGAGTGGGATCAGGGACGGCTTAAAGTCAATATTTGTGTGATCATATATTTGATTAAAGGGGTATTGATCGTGACTCGAGTATTACTATGGTACCACGAAGAGAAGATACACCCATATAGATTATTTTAAGTTTATTCATAGTTATATCTATTCCTACCGTGAAGACCTAACTAATATGACCTCATTTTGATATTCAACGGGGATATGGTTAAGATATAGTTAGGATATGTTTAACAATCACTCCAGAAACAGAACTGTTTCTTTAATTGACATTGTCACATTTTCATCCTTACTACCTCGAACGTCCACATTTAACCTTCGAAGGTTAGGAAAGAATTTTGTTAGATAACTATAAAGTCTATCATCGCATATAATTTATTAATAAAGAGTCACTTCACTCATGGAAAGACATGTATAGAAAATTCAGTATCAATTTGATGCAATCCCAGTATTGGAATGGTATCATTCCATATGTCTGTTTATAAGTTTACCTTAGCACAATCACCAAGTTTAAAAAAATAGTATCAACATTTGTAAAGTGCCTCAGCTAACTTTCATCAAACTACACATATTCTTGTTACGAGTTACGAGTTCGCATAACGTTTGTTGTAGGCTAAAAATGGCATAGTAACAATCCAAAATATTATTACCTGTGTGGTCTTTTTTCGGAATGAATAACTTGTAAACTCGTAAAGTTCCCATCAAAATCAACGTGTATTTTAATTTTCAAGCGGGAGTAAATACGACATAACAATCACTTGGACAGCTACTTTTTTTTTTGGGGTTTCCATTTTATCATGTGAATTGCGGCAAAGAAAAAAAAATGTGTAGTTCTATCCTACCGATAGATTTAATATCATATTGTACAAACAACAACTTCTTTTCTTTGCCTGATAGAGCATAAATAACGTGTTATGAATCGATAACTTGTATTAAGTGCTAGCTGTATGTAGGACTATGCCATTTTTTCCTCTCTCTCTCTCACACTCTCTCTATTGAATTGATGTAGTGTAATAGCTTGATTTTGACTTTTATTTTTACTGTTTTTTTTTCTTTTTTTGGGTGGTAATTTGTTATGCATAGTTACAGCCCCTCTTTTGGTTAATCATACCCACATATTGGATCTTGACTTTTTGTTGTATAGACAAATAATACTTTTATTTGCGAAATAATAATTCTTTAAATATCGATAATAGCTCGAATAAAACATTTGTTGTCTAAACAACCGTGTCCCCTTTTTTTTTTTTCTTCTTCTTTTATCAGTTTAATAACTATACAACTTGCTTAACGCCAAAATATTTTTTTTGTTTTTGTTTACAAGCAGAGACTTGTGTTTTTTTATTATTAAAATACAGGTTTTTTTTAAAAGCCTTTTTTTTTCTTTTTTTTTTTTCTCATGGTTTTATTTTGTTTTACAAGCTTGTTATTTCTGAATATCCTTATCTTATTTATATATATATATATACATACGCAATATGAAGTCAACAAACACACAATCTCAAGTGAATAAACACCGTGCAGCTCTCGATAAACCCCGCGCAGCATGTACAGAATGTGACAGGCCTAGTGATTTCTGTCAGCATCATAAAAATCCTTCCAGTTCGCCCAGTACCTCTAAAAATTCTAAAAGAGCTACTCGTTATCAACCATATCCTTCTTCAAATCTTGATAACCAGCCTAAGATACTTCATCGTTCAAAGAAAAACGATCGAACAGCAACAAAGCTTAACAATAATGAACCAAAGAAAGACGAAGAAGTAATAGTTATTGACTCTAGTAGTGACGAAGAGGATTCATATACAACACCTCAACCAAAGCAATATGAGGAAGTAATCATTATTGACTCTAGTAGTGAAGAAGAGGATTCACATGCAAATTCACGAAAGGTATTTGTAACTCAGACAGTCAAACCAGAACCTTGTGCTGCAGCACCTATCGCAGAGCCCACTGCTACTGAACAAGTAATCACAAAGAAATCACGCGTTACTCGAAATGTCAAATTACTCAGGGTATCTGTAAAACCAAAAACCGAACCTGTATCCTCATGTGCTTCGCTTGATATCAATCAAGATCCTAGCGCTGCTAAATCTAAAAGAAAGGCATCTATTGCTCGAAGAGCCAAAGCCGAACCATATGCCGCTGCCAAATCCTCAAGAAGGACGTCAAGTGTCGTTGATCAAGAGTCCGATGTTTCTGTACAAGAAAAAGATTCGTCCAGTATCGCTGCTGAACGTTCTCCTAAAAGAAAGGCTTCTGCATTGACCGAAACTTCTGACCTTAGTACCACTTCGGATCAAGTTGACGAACCTTTATGCAAGAGCAGAAGAAAATCTCCTGCTGAATTTCCAAGCAAGAAACGTGCTTCCCGTGTTGCTACTAACAAGCGCACTTCAAGAACAATATCTTCTGGCGCTTTTATTATTGATTTCAACGTATTAACTCCGGCTAATTTTGAATTTGAGGAAAAAAAACCTGTACCCGAAATTGATTACCTTCAATTAATCAAAGATGATCTCAGTACTCTCCGTATTAAAAAGGATGAGTTAACTGTATCCAATAAAATCCTGGGCGAAGGACAAATAGGAACTGTATACGAAGGGATGTATGGTCAGACAAGAGTTGCATGCAAGACTATATGTTTAGAAATAGGCGAAGAATATTTCTATTTTCAGATGTATAAAGAGCTTGTATTTTCACGCAAGTTGTCTGAATGCCAAGGTGTTATCAGATATTTTGGCTGGACTTTCGACGATGACAATGACAAATTCTACTTAATTCAGCCTCTGATCGATAATGGCGATGCCAGAAAGTATCTCTCTCAAAAAGGTAAGTCATTAAAAAAAAAATATACTGTATAGAATCATAACTAATCTTTTTTTTTTTTTTTTTTTTTTTTTTTTTTATCATACACGTTTTTTGAAAAAACAAAAGCGAAGTTTAGAAACAAAATATTTCCAGCTACGTTGTAGAGTGTGGTGTTATTAATACTTGGATGAAGAGAAGAAAGAGGGGGGAGGGCAGTGCGGGGCGGTATGGAAATACCTGCTTGAAGAAAGGATTTTTTTTGATATTTTCACAACTGTTTCAGTTGTAAACGGAACCTCGTTAAAAGTAAACTCCCAATGAGCAATTCAGAAAAAGTCGACGGTAGCAACAATAACCAAGAGTTGGGGCTCTTATAAGCCCATTTCAATTCCCATAGTGGTTAGGCAGGTTGAATAATGGTCGAGGAGACAGCAGTGACGACGGGATCAATATAATCATGCTATATCGATTGTCATTTGCATGATTTTGTGGGAAAGAATATGTATTTCGAGATGATCAATTCCAAGCTGAAAGAAAAAGAATCCAAGCTTATCACATACGAAACATTAGTATATGACAATAATCTTGTTTTAATATGTTTAATTTAACCTTTTTCATACTTAATTAGCCTTCTGTTGTATTAATAACTGAAGACCATTCTCATGCGTTGTCAGCAACATTTCAGAATACTACCTTCAGCGAAACAGACTAGTTACAGTTTTAAAACAATGTCAGTCACCGTACCTATTTCTAGAGAAACATTTGAAAATCACGTCAATCTCTACAATTAAACTAACATTGACGAGGAACTGTAAGTACTAAATATTACTTATTTTAAAAATTAAATTCAAATACTTGATTTTTTTTAGAATGGTCCCTTCCTTTAAGGTCTATATACTTACCGCTATTCTTAAATCGATTATTACCGATGATAGTGGTGTTAAAGCGGGGGACAGAAGAAGGTGCTCTGGAAAAATCCACCCTTAAATAGAACCTACCCTTAAATCGAATACCTTTAGATAGAGCCGCTACTGTACAGCTCGTTTTTTTTCCGGGTTATACTGCTCATATATTCTTGGGGGTCCAATGCAGTTGTAAATATACATGGGTCAGAGAGAGAGAGAGAGAGAGATGCAAGTGCTAATATTTATTAGTCTAAACAGCAGTTTTAAATTGCTATTTCTTGTTAGTAAAACTAGAAGGCATATAAACCGTACATACTATTTTTTCCTTTTTATACAAGCGGGCGTTTTCTTTATTTTGCCTTCTATGGTAAAGGCTAATTAATTACTAAACTAAAAAAAAAAAGTTATAAAAAAAGAGGTAGTCAAATGAAAGAATCATGTTGAATGTGCTTAACCAAAATTTTATACATTTAGTAATATTCTAGAGTTGGAAGTAAAAGAATAATAGTCTTATGCACCTATCAGTAAGAAGACGTTATATAATTTTAAAGGCAAAAAAAAGGTGTGGTTTTATTTATTTAACTAAAGCGTGTTTCTCTTGGTTCTCAAAGCAAAGCTTTTTATACATGTATAAAAAAGAACACTTTGATACTAACAGGATTAGCCACGTGAAGGCGGAAACACATCTGGCCCCTTCGCAGATGCTACTGCGCTGAACATGACAAGAGTACCTTAGTTTGAGCTGAGGACTGGCTATAAATATCGCACGAAATCTAGAGCTTCCAGCTGGAAACATACAGCGCCAAAGTATGTTACACGTCAGCACACGACAGCACCTCCCCCGGAATGTGCTCAAGCCGATCATTTCCCACATCGGGCCCCAGGAGTACACACCTATTGCCCCCAAGTAAGCAGTCGCGAGACAAACAATTCAGGTCAAGACCTATATTAATAGTACTATACCTAATAACCTAACCTTATTATGCTTGTTATGCTTCAGTACCAGTGACTCCTTTGTACAGATGCGATAAATCGAACCACCATGGCTTCACGAAAAGACACCTAGATGCAGACAATCTCCAATCTTAATCCCACCTTCAGATCTGGAACCACCTGTTTCCACTTACGATTTCTTGACGTGGTTTTAAAACTATAATTACCCAATCCTCACCACGGATCAGGGAACGCCGTCACCAAGGTTTACGACCAACCCAAGTTCTTTCTTACTGATCCAGTGCCGACTATAAGAGGGAGACCAAAGAATACCAGCTTTTTTTTTTTTTTTTTTTTTTTTTGGTTTATGGTTTTTTTAAAACCAAAGTGACCAGCACCTTAAAAAAATTTTATTGCAAGGAAATTGGCCACCTCGATATACTCGCAGGAAAGAAAATGCCAAAAGAGAAAAGTATCTCTTTCAGTCTTCTTTCCTCTTTCTACCAAGGTGATATCTCCTTACAAAATGTCCAGCATTTTAAGCGAATGAGAGAGAGAGAGGGGGGGGGAGCGGACAGAAGAGACAAGGACAAAAGAGTGGAATGAGTTTTTAGACAAAATTTCCAGCATTATTATGAGAGAGAGAGAGAGAGAGAGAGAGAGAGAGAGAGAGAGGTGCGAACAGAAGAGACGAGGGCGAAAGGGGAGGAATGTATTTTTAGACAAAATGTCCAGCATTTGTTGCGTAAAGGAAAGGAAAGGAATGGATTTTTTTTTCTTTTTTTTTTTTTTTTGGCCGGTATTCTTTAGAATCCTCAAATAGAAGACACTTTCACAGTAATAGGAACTTGAGAAGGAAATAAACCAAGGATCAAGTGAACCCATCATCAGGGATCAGATCAAGTAATTGCAGTTAAAAAGCCAGAGGTCAAGAAACCAGGGAAAAAGGCAGAGCCATCACATCCAGTGAAACCAAGATTAGAAAGAAAGTCCACACCTAGGGCTTTTCGATTCACCACAGCAGAAAGATCATCACATCAGTACGCCAGAGCCGCCAGTACATCCACATAACAAGCATAACAAGGCGTCGGTCATCAGGAGTCGTTTAGGCTCACCCGAATCGCGTATTTCCTGCTAACTTGAGGAAGTGCCTACCACCCGAGAACCTCCGTAGTGATCGACTTTGAGCACACCCAGAAGAAGCGTTGTCACGTACCTCCGTGCATACTTATGACGACGTACGCCCTTCCAGACAGCTTAGGACGTGGTATAAAGAGCATCAATCCATCACAAGACTTCAAAGAGTGCCCATTTCGGATACAACTGCATCCCCAGACAGTAGCACCTGGCATAAAAAAAATGTGTGAGTATGTTGAAGTAAAACTATTATACACGTTACCGCTAGCTCAAGAGTGATAAAGAAGTAAAGAAAGAGTGGGAAAAAAGTCTTTTTTTTTTCTCTCAAATAAAAATAGAAACAAGATCACGTCGCGTAGAAAAGTGAGCCTATAGAATGCTAATATACATGTAACTATTAAAAAAAAAACAGATAATTAAGCTTAAAAAACTATAGAAGAAAAATGTTTCACTTGAACAATACTTACTTTATTTTATTTAGATAACTATGAAAATACCATAGTTCCTTTTTTTTAATAACGTTTATAACTGGTTATCTTCTCCTTCGTTTATCTTTCGTTTGCCTTCTATTGTAAAGACTAATTAATTATTAAACTGAAAACAAAGCTATAAAAAGAGGTTTTTTTTTTTATTATTTACTTTTTCACACATGCTTTTTTTTTAACTAGACATAGAAGGTAATGGTTAATTAGAGGATGTACTACAAATATTAACGATAAACTCTTGTTTAATTTAAGTCATATAAATAACAGAGATAGTTTCCATCTAGTAGTAATAGATATGTAAACAGCATATTTTTTTTTTACTTATCAATAAATATTTAAAACGCGACAGATTTTTTCACCAGTAACGCGACAAGAACTTGGGGGGGCAACGCGTTATATTTTTTTTTGTACTTTTTTTTTTCTCTCTCTCTCTTTAACAAAATAAGAAAATATCATGGCTAGACCAAAGAAGTCTGCTGTTGTATGTATTTTTTCTTTTTTAAAAGAGAAGTTTGTATTAACTTTTTTTTTAACTCTCAAACTTAGGCCGAAGCCTCTTCCCAGAGATCGCTTCGTACCAAAACTGTTCCTGATATGTTCACAAAACAAAAAGCTGGTAATATAATAAACAATTCCATTTTTTTAAATGTGTATATATACTAACAATAATGTAAAAGTTGCAAGTAGACGTAGAATGCAAGAGTCTAGTGATGAAGAAGATGAGTTAAACTCTTCTGCAAATGAATCTGAAAGTGATAGCGATTCAGAACTTGCTCACAAGAAGAAAAAGACACTTAAAAGAAAAACTGTTGCTGCTTCTGCTGTTATTGAGACAAGTAGTCAGTTATTAGAACCACTCGATGAAAATATTTTGAATACTCAAAATAGTTTATATGGTAATTCTCTTTATATATATATATATGTATATATATTTTTTTGGAGTGTAACTAAAAAAGTGTTTTGGATTAGATTATGCCATTACACCTGAGAAGAGTATGGATGATATTGCAAAAGAATGGATTAGAAAGTATAAAGACAACAACAAGTCTGCTTTAAAGGACCTTATCAACTTTGTCATTCGTGTAAGTTAACACCCCTTTCCTTTTTTTTCTTAAAAAAATGTACGTGCAATATACTCAAACCTTTTATGTACTGTAGAGTTCTGGATGTACGATTGCTATTACAGCTGATGCAGTAAATCAAGATGACGGATCAATCAATGCAATCAACGAACTTCAAGAAGCTTTAAGTAAACTTCCTCATACCGAATATCCAATTATTTCTAAAACAAAGGAACACAAAACTTTAAAGCGTAATATGTTGACTTTGTTTCAAGAGATTATTATTCAATGTAAATACGACGCTATTTACGATGGTATTTTGATTGAGACTTTGCAAAGCTGGTTAACCACCATGTCTAGGTAAAAAGATATATACGTATAGAATCAAAAATACATGTATTGACTTAAACTCCAATATATATATATATATATATAGTTCGGTATACCGTCCTTTCCGTCATACAGCTACTCTTGTAGGATTAAAGATTATCAGTGCCTTATGTGACGTTGGAGAGAAATTAAGAGATGAATTAGCCGTAGCCAACCGACAATTGAATGCTGAAAAAAAGAAGGCCGATAAATCCAATAACAGCAAGTTGAGAGGATTAAAGCAAAAATCAACTACGGCACAAACCAAATGTAAAGATTTAGAAGAATTCCTTACTGAATTCTTTAACGGTATCTTTATTCATCGTATGCGTGACGTTGAATCTATTATTCGTGCTGAATGTATTAGGGAATTATGTAATTGGATGCAAAGTTATCAAGCTTATTTTGCAAATAATCATTATCTTCGATTTATGGGTTGGGCCTTTAACGATCCAAGTGCCACCGTACGTTCTGAATGTATCAAGTCCTTGATTCGTCTTTATAAGATTGAGAATATCGCTACCAAACTTGCTGCTTTCACTCAACGTTTTTCTTCTCGAATTGAAGAAATGGCTCTGTACGACGTAGACGTGTCTGTTCGTGTTAATGCTATTCAATTATGCAGTGCTTTGTTCAAGTTAAAGGTCGATGTTTTAAGTGATGCCGGTCGTACTGAATTATCCAATATGATTGCTTCTGACGTACCTCGTGTTCGTAAATCTGCTGCTCCTTTTGTTAAGGCTATGCTTTATTCCAATGTTATTGATAAATTGCGTGATGATATCACAAAGACATTAACTAAGCCTAAGGGTCGTCGCTCTGCTGCTCCTGTTACTGTTTCTGTAAACCAAAATTGGGTCTTCTTTAAGGGACTTGCCTCTTACTTGGTAGAACAAACCAACGATACTGAAAACACAGATGCTATGCAAGTAGATTTAGAGTCGTTTTCAAACACTGTCATTGAAAAGCGTAATACTAAGATCACCAATATCGTAGAAGCGCTTTGGGATCAAGTGCCCGAATTACAAGAGTACTCACCCTTATCTGATTATTTATGTCGTGATCACTCTCAAGCTCAAGGACAAGATGATGATGAGATGGATACTGGAAGTAATACAATCGATAGTTGTTACAGATTATCTGAAGACGAAGAAACTATTTTAATTAGCGTATTTGGAGCCTGTATTCGTACTGCTATTGCCAAGGGACTCGATAAGAATATTCCTGAAGGTAAAGATAAGAAGAAGATGGATGATGCGTTCTGGGAAGAAAACAAGAACGAAATATCTCGTCATTTAGTTCGTGCTTTACCTAGATTATTATCAAAGCACTCTGATGATGCAGTTAGAATGACTCAACTTGTGTCTATTCCTGCCATTATGAATTTAAGTGTCTATTCTGAATTACGGGCTGAAAAGGAATATGAAGAATTATTAGAAACTTTAGTTCGTGTCTATCTTGGTGCTATCCAAACCGATCTTTTAATTCATTGTGCTGATTCTTTACAACATTTGAGCAAGAATGTCAGTTTGACTGAAATCAATAATATTCATTTAAGTATATTGAAGGAAGGTGTTGTCAATCAAGTAAGAGAAGCCTGTAGTGGAAAGGATTTGGTTACGGCTCGTTATACTCCTGCTCTTATTCATTCCATTTCTGTCAGTTTGCTTCGTTTAGCTTGTTTGATCAATTTTGCTGATGCTACCGATGCTATGGACGATTCTCAAGGCATGAGTATGAACGTTATTGAGTATATAGGTGCGCTTGTAGATCGTGCTGCGTTTGGACATAAAAAGGAAAAGAATATCGGTCTCTCTGCTTTAACTATCATGTCTCGTTATATGATGTGGAAGTGTAGTTCTCTCTCTAGCACTAGCTCTAGCGACGTTATTCCTACTATTGAACGTCGTCGTGATTGGACTATTGATCGATTTGTTGAGATTGTTACTGGTGCAGATGTCAGTCCACTTGCTGAAGTTCGTGTTACTGCATTTGGGTACTTGGTAGATATCTATTGGTTGTTTGGTAGTGATATGTTTGATGAATACGGACTCACTCGTGTCAAGACTCAATGTGCTGCCGATTTACAAAAGTCTTTAACTGATTATGTCTTTGAACAAGTTCAAAGTCTTGAAGCTTTGGTCAAGGATGATAAATCTACCCCAGATCAAATTGCGACCGAGAAGGAGTTGACATTGAAACTTGTTTCTAGTTACGCTCGTGGTATCTTGGTGGGCGTATTCACAATGAACTATAGCACTGCTTTGTTGGAACAATATGGTTCTAATAATGCTGAGATTGATGATATCGTCAAGGCTTTAGTTACTGAATTCCAAAGTGATATGATTACTGGTGACGTTGCTGCCGATGGTATCTGCAGAGCTTACATGGAAGCTTTAAAGAACGTAAGTTTAATATATATATATATGATACTATGCTAATCATTTAAGCATTACATAGTCCTTTAATGCCAATGTTGGTGAATCTGGTAGATCTATTGACAAAACTTTGAAACTAGCTCGTCTTGAAGCACTTTCTTTAAAGCGTGCTAATCAAATCGATCCTGTAAGACAAGTGCCTGCTCAAGTTGTCTGCGAACGTATTCATCTTGACGGTATTACATTTGCTCTTTCCAAAGCCGCTGAAGCATATCAAAATAACAAGGATGAAGAAAAGGACAATGCACTCAAGTTCTTTAAGGTTCTTGCTATCTTTGGTAAAGAGCTCACCCGTGCTCGTGATATTGCTAAAATTCATAACCATTTGGAAGACTGCTTACAACAAAACGGTTTGCAAGTTGAAGAAAATCAAAAAGAATGGGAGCATTATATATCTTATATTAAAACTCTTGATGGCGTATTGAAGAAGAAGGGTCTTCGTTATGGTACAGCAGAAAAATATTCGAAACATGTATATTTGATAAACTAATTTTTTTTCTTTGTTATGATAGATGCTACCAAGAGAGCTAATAATGCCGAAACCCCTGCTGCACATGTATTCAATGATGTTGAATTGGATGAACCTATGTCTGATATTAATGACTTGGCTATTAGAGATGCTAAACGTTCTTTGTTAGAGGCTGATATGGATATTGATGACGACGTAACTACAAAGAAAAGACGCGATTAAAAAAAAAAATGAAGCATCATTATGTATATGTATATAAAAAATAAAGTTTTTTTTTTTATCAAATATTGTTGTTTTATTTATTAAAACATGCAAAAAAAAATTATGGGAAATGAAAAGGTTACAAAGAAATAGTGTTAAATGTAAAGAAAAAAATTATTAACATAACAAAAATAGAAATAATCTAAAAAAAAAGGTGATAGTTGCGGAGGGAGGGGAAAATGAAGTTTTTTTTTTTAATCGAAAACAATCTTGGTAGCCTTCTTGGGTTCAGCACCAGTATCCTTATAGAAAGCACCGTAAGCGCTGTGAGTCTTCTTCTTGACGGTAGTACCGAAAGCCATTAATTCATCAGGAACATCCATCTTGGCTTGCTTCAAGACATTGATCAACTCACCGGAATGAGCCTTATCCTCAGGAGTGAAGAAAGTGTAAGCAATACCCTTCTTACCACCACGACCAGTACGACCAATACGATGAACATAAGCTTCAATAGTAAGAGGGAAAGTAAGGTTAATAACGAACTCGACATCGGGGATATCAAGACCACGAGCAGCAACATCAGTAGCAACCATCAAGGGGAAAGAACCATCCTTGAAAGCACTTAAAGCTTCAGTACGTTGCTGTTGATTCTTATCACCATGGATACCGACGACCTTGAAACCATGATATTCCAAAGATCTTTCGATACGAATAGCTTCCTTCTTATAAAGACAGAAGACCAAGACACGGTTAGTACGAGACTTGTGAACCTTCTTTAATAAATCAACAAGAGCACGTTCTTTATCTCTAGGATTTTCCATAACAGTAACGATTTGTTGAACGTTTTGAGAAGCAGCAAGATCGGGAGAACCGATAGTGACACGCATAGGCTTGTTTAAGAAATCACTAGCAAGCTTACGAACACTCTCGGGCCAAGTAGCAGAGAACATGAGAGTTTGACGATCCTTAGGAGTATAACCCATAATAGCACGAATATCGTTCTCGAAACCATCATCCAACATACGATCAGCTTCATCCAAAACCATGAAAGAAACTTCAGATAAATCACAAGAACCTTCGTTAATAAGATCGATTAAACGACCAGGAGTGGCAACAACAATATCAACACCTCTTTGGAAAGCCTTACGTTGAGGATGCTTATCAACACCACCATAAACACAAATGGAGGTAACACCAACAGCTTTACCAGCAGCTTCAGCTTGTTCAGCACTTTGCATAGCTAATTCACGAGTAGGAGAAACAACCAACATAGTAGGCTTTCCACTCTTGTTACCACGCTTCAACTTGGAAGCAATATGAACCAAACCAGGAATGGTGAAAGCAAGAGTCTTACCGGAACCAGTCTCGGCAATACCAACGATATCACGACCGGAGAGGGTGATGGGCCAGGTAGCAGCTTGGATAGGGGTAGGGTTAGCAAAGTTCTTGACGACTTCCAAAATGTTGCTGGGAAGACCAGCATGACGGAACTCAAGAATAGGACGAAGCTTAAGGTCACCTTGAATATCAATGGTGTGCTTCTTGTAGAATTCATCAATAGTGCTTTGAGGAAGAGCAGAAAGTTCCTCATTTTGTTCATACTTGTATGAAGCAAGAATCTCAACATTCTTGTTGATATAAGCCTTCTTGGGCTCTTCCTTCTTTTCAACGGTTTCCTCTACTTTCTTTTCCTTCTTCTCCTTCTTCTCCTTCTTGCTCTTTTTTTCCTTCTTTTCCTTCTTCATAGGAGTCTCCTCATCTCTCTTTCTCTTTTCAACCTGGTCATATATATATTAGTATTACATTCTATTTGGGCTTTATTTAATTAGGTGTACCTATCATTTTATTTTAAATTACCTTTTCCATTTTACTAGGTGACATGATCTATTTACAAATAAGAAATAAACCTCTCAAAAAATATCAAAAAAAAAAAACTTTATCAGAAAAAAAAAAAAAAAAAAAAAAAGTGACTGGCAACAGATTAAAAAAAAGCCGCCACCATTTTTTTAACGGAGTATGAAGTATTTAACCCTCTTCACGGAGTCAATGTCTCGAATACCCGTACCAGCAGAAAATAAAAACACTTCTTTTTTTCAGTCATCAACAGTTATATAAAAGATGTCTAGTGATGCAAAAAAGAAATACCAATTAGAAGACATTTTGTCTGATAATGTATCTATTATGGATACAGAAGACTTGACATATGAAGGAACTCCTCCTCCTGTTGATGAAGAAGCAGGTGAAGGTTTTTGCGTTGAATGTAAAGATCAACAGGTAAATATTTTTTGTTGTTGTTGTCACTAGTAAAATTATACTGTATACATATATTAATATTAAATTTATTTTGTAAATATAGGCAGATACTTTCTGTTTACAATGCAAAGAACCTTTTTGTGAGGTTTGTTTTGGTAAAAAGTGAATTACAGTTTTTATATACAAGAGACACGAAATTAAAAAAAAAGATATTATAGGTATGATCCATAGAACGGGTAAGAGAGCTGGTCATAAGAGTGAGAAATACTCTGTTGCAATTAAAAATACGGATACGGATGACAAGGAAAGGAAGAAAGAAACTGTGGAAAGTAATGATCATGCTGTAAGTGTTTATTAAACATCTGTGCAACTGTAGCATAATTTTTTAAATTTTTGTGCAAAAAAAAAAAAAAAAAAATTAAGGCCAAACCAGAAATCAAGTTACCAACACCTTTAAAATCTTCGGAAATCAATGTTGGAGAGATTATGGAACGAAGAGCGAAATTTATTCCTTTACGTTTAAAGATGGAAGAAAGAAGATATTTAAGATTGTAATATTTAATACAACATATACCTTCTTTATTACCTTATCACTAAACTTGAGTATTTAGATTGGAAGCAGCGTTAAATGTTACAGAATATACAGAGAAAATAGATGATGCGTCTAGTACTGGTAAAGCAAAACGTGTTGTAAAGCAAGTAAAGGAATTATGTGCAATCTTGACTGGTATTGTATTGGGTTGCGATTTTAAACGTGGTCAGGAATTGTTTGCAGATAGAAGTTATGAGGATAATGAAGAGTTCTTTCAAACTATTTTCGAAATTGGGCGTAGACATAAGATTATGAACCCTGAAAAAATGAGATCTGCTTATGGTAAACTCATGTACCTTTTATCTGTAGGTTTATTTTTTTATTGATTGTATGGAAGGAAGAGGGATATACTGAAGTTTTTTTTTTTTTAGGATTCTATGATTCCGGAGGTAAAAGAAATGCTGGGTTTTGATTGTGTTGTGCCAATTAAGACAGTTTACAGCTTTTTAGAGGAAAGACATGGTCTTAGTGTATTACATGAAGATATAGTTTTATTAGCTACAATGGAAATTGTACCAGATGGAAAGACGAGATCTCAAATTCAAGCTGAAATTAAACGTAAAGAAAGAAGTATCGAACAGTTGAGTAGAAAGTATCAGTCAAAGTACCTCTCTGTAGATGAAATTCGCCATTGTTTATATAGTATTGGTGATAATAACGCCTATTTAAGAGCTAATCGGTAAGACTTTTTAAAATTACAATCACTAACCAGCAGTAAATAACTGAATCTTGTATAGTGATCCCTGTGAGAAAATGATTCGTGCACTGGAAAAGTTCTTTAAACCTACAGACGATAGCAAAGATGAATTTTCGTTATCCATTGCATCTGGTTCACAAGGTCACCGTTTAAGTCATGATCATGAAACTCAATATATTTATGTCAATCAAACATTGAAGCTTTGGCGTGAAATTCTAAACGATATGTTTAAACTTTGGACATTAGCAGATCAGGATATGTTATCGACAAGTAATCCTTACCGTTTATCTCAAACAGGTCAAGGTTTGCATCGTATTCAACCTTGTCCTGCAGTATCGAGAGAGATGCATCGTACATTATTTAAAGCACAAAAGAAAGCGGGTACATGGATCGGAAGTAGTGTCATTCATTTGGGAGATAAAAATGTACCTAATGCACTTGTATTCATTGATAAGTATAATCAAGTTGCTCGAATTTTAAGTCCTATTTGTATCACAATTGATAGGCTTGATGAATTAACAAAGAATGAAGGTATCCGCAAGTTTATTTTAAAGAAGTTTGGTAGTTTAGATCTTTGCAGAAAGACTATCCTGGGTAATTATCTATCAAAAGAGAGGGGAGAGTTACTTTATGACTAACGATTATATAATAGCTGATTTCTTCCAATTTGCTTTTGATGGATCTGGAGCTGATAACTTTTATGATGCTGGAAGTTGTATTGATGGCAGACTTACTTCTGCATGGAACTGTAAATATTATTGCACGTTAATATACGTTATCAGTACTCATTTTTTATTTTATTTTTTAGGGTGTTCACAAATTGAGAAAAAACCATACTTTCCTGTATTTTTATTAGCTGTACGTATATATACACATATATTTATATATATATATATATTTTCATGTGTACTAAGATTTTAATAGGGATTCGCTGGCTTTGATGGTGGTGGATGGTAGTAAATTATATAGACATGACAGGATTGTGTATGTGTTTATCCCTAGAATAATTGATAATAGATTGATACACGTCGTTTTCTTTTTTTTTTTTAAAAAAAAAAAGAAATAAAATTATTAAAATTACATACAAGGCTTTTTTTTATTTTTTATAAGCACGTGAATGTTTACTTTAGATCAATCTAATAAGCCCATTTTACCGAGATAGCCCCCAAAAGAGGCTTATATTTAATAGATTGATCTTTAGTTACTAGTAAATCAACAATGAAAAGAAAAAACAGTACTTTGAAGCAAGACTCTGAAATAATGTATATAAAAACGTATACACTTAACTTTATAAAGAAGTTTTTGGCTTAATTTATTGGGTAGGAAGTATGCCTTTTTTGGGTTGTTGTCGATCCTCTATCAGGTTACCGATAACCAGCCAGTTCTAGATCACGACAGCTATAAAAAGAGGCCTATTAAATAAGGAAAAAAAGGTTAGAACACACATGAAATCACTCTATTTTTATAAATTTATTTACTAACCAGCCTTCTTGTATCAAATTTAAATTAATTAAGGTGAACCCTACAAGCGTTTAGTATGGTGTAACCGTACCAAGGTTTTGACATAAAAAGTAAGGTTAAGCCCTTTAAATTTGATTCGTTAAACTAGAATAGGAGAAAAAGGTATAAATATAATTTATTTTGCCTTTATATATTCTTTCTTTCTTTTTATATATTATATTACTTTTATGAGCACAAATAGCAAACAATCAGCTACTTCGGTAAGACGAGGACCGACTCTCCGAGGTGGTAGGTATAGACCTAGTATCGGAAGAAGTGTTCGTGTACCACAATCACGTAGATCTTCAAGTCATAATATCGATGAAGAGGAAACTGTTGGTCTTACTGCTGCCGAAGCCTCTTCTACTAGTTATGAACAAGAAAATGAAAAGACACAGTATGAGTTAGAAGACTTGGATATGAAATCAAGAAGATTAAGTGAAAAATTAGAAACTGATGAAAATGGAAAACCAATTTATCACCATGGAGAAGAAACTTTTGGTGACATATTAACTCATCCTGTACAAGAACTGCATGCACATCAAAATCGTAAAGATAATTTTCAGTCAAAAGTAGGACGTTGGTCTTTACTTGGTAGAAATAAAGGAGCTTCAACGTAATAATAATAATAAACAATTAATATCAACCCCTTGAACTAATATATCTTTTACTTCTTATAAAACAGTTTTGCTCTCCCTGTTCAGGAAGAAACAGTTGAATATACTATAGGTAAGAATTAAAAAAAAAAAGACAATAAAGTGTGGCGTATTTATCTTTCTTTTTTCTAGTTTTACATTTTCGTCAGTTACGTGGTAATCAAGAGTTTGGTTTAAATCATGATTCTGCTGTTGATTTTTGTAAAAGAGTAAGTTTTTTTTTTTTTTTTTGTGAGTGAAACGTTGTACAACAAGTTAATAACAAGACATGAATTTTAGCTTAATTTTACACAAAACGAAACGCTTCGATTTAATGGAATTCATGATACGGATGGATTAACTGAATTTCTTTATAAAATCAAACGAGATTTCTCTATAAAAATTCATCATAAATCAGATTTTATCCGTACTAGTACTCCTGAACAACATATTGAAACTCATCATCATCATAACCCGGAACACCACACTATCGAATTTAATGATAATCTCTATATTGAATTTAAGCCGAAATATAATCATCACATGGTCGATTTACCCGTGGAAGCAACACGGCGTCATTTTTTCCAGCATCCCGAACCAGATCTTAGCGCAGACATTGGCGTAGAAACTGCGGCTTCTTGGCTAGAATTATTTTATGATTTGTTCTTTGTGGCCACTGTCACTGTGTTTACCCATGCGCATCATATATCTGATTGGGAGTCTTTAGCTTTATATACGCAATGGTTTGTTATTACTT
The DNA here is from genome assembly GCA_025201345.1 of Thamnidium elegans. Lineage (NCBI taxonomy): Eukaryota > Fungi > Mucoromycota > Mucoromycetes > Mucorales > Mucoraceae > Thamnidium > Thamnidium elegans. The sequence goes on from JAIXMG010000021.1 coordinate 567,095, forward strand.
GGTGGTCTTGGTGCGCAAGCTCTTTGTAAGTCTTTCTTTTCTATTTAAGCGTAGTTTTCTAAATTTATTTATTTATTTTAGGTATACATCAAGATTTGATACGTAAGCATGCACTATGCTTTTTTTTTTGTGCTGTACTTTATTCTTATCTTTTTTTTTTTTCAGGGATGATGTGATGCATCATATTTATAAATTTATTGAAATGTGCGCGCTGAGTAAGTTATACACGCGTGTAATATATATATATATATATATTTACTTTCTTTTTTTTTTTCCTGCAGTTGGTATGGCTGGTTCATCTGATTACTTTTTAAATTCTTCTGGTTATGTTTATGGATATATTGCGTTAAAAGCAGTGTTGGTGATTGAATATTCTGTTGGTAAGTTATAATACTTTTTTTTTATTTTTTATTGCCATAGTAACCTAAAATAAATTTGTAGTGTTTATTGTCGCTGTGCTTGCTAAATCTAAATCTCGTATTCCATTTGCGTTTTATGTTGGTGCAAATTTACTATCCATTGCACTTTGGGCTTCTTCTTTATCTATTCTTGAAAAAAGTACGCATCGTATCCTTTGGTACCTCGGTGTACTTTCTGAAGTCTTGGTGAATGTTATTGTTCGAGACGATAAGAGTTTATCTTGGGCTGCTGGTCATTTAGCTGAACGGTTAGGGTTACTTTCACTTATTGTTTTAGGTGAGAATTTGATGGGTTTAGTGAATCAAGTATCTGAAGCTGGTAATGCTTTAATTATTGTGTAAGTTATTTATATATGAAAATGGGGTTAATACTAATCTCTAATACGCACAATAGTATACCCAACTTTATGGCTGTGCTTATTATTTTTGGATTTTTCTTCATGTACTTTGAAGATTTTAACAAGGAGGTAAAAAGTTATAAATATAAAAAAAAACAGGCTACTTTATTATTTACACAATGGTTAAATAGATTTTCTTGCACAACAAATATCACCAAGTTTGGGTTTACTTGCATTTCCCACTTCATTTGTGTCAAGTAGCTTTTGGTATTGCTCTTATTGATATGTAAGTGTAAATATATTATTTACTGCTTTATCTTATTTTATTTTATTTTTCTGTTGTAGTCTTAAATTTTATAAGTATCAATTGATTCGTGATCATCGATTGGCTGATGATTTAGAAGAGAGTGCTACTAGTTCAGCCACATCAGAAGGACATGCTGGTAGTGGAGGTACAACAAAGTCACCGGATACCACATCAGAACACGAAACTGGGTCAAAAACTTCAACTGACGCTGAAGAAGCACATAAAGTAGCTAAACGAGCTATTATGATGGTAGAGGAAGAATACTCTAGTACACCTGAAAGCGACTATAATCCTATGGACATGACAAGCTCTATCAAAGAAAGTTATTTAATAACAAGTGATAAGCAAAGACAAATGAGTAATCAGCAACATCATTGGATTTCGTGGTGCGGTTATATAGCTACATCGATAATGACAACAACGCTGGCTTTATCGGGCTCACATCAAGAAATAAATCCTACTAGTTCGTCTGGTAATCACCATTTGATGCGTCGTGCAGAACCCGAAGCAGGAAAACCGTTCACAGAAACAATGACTAAATTTGAGCTTGTATTTGTGTACAAGACTTTTCTTATTTTTGGAGGTTCGATTCTTATTATTAATTCACTTATCAAGGCATTAAATACCAAGCTATCAGGTAACATTAATAATTACACATTCTTTTTTATATATGTGAATTGTACTAATATTAAAATGAAGATATTTATGGAAAAATCATTATTATTTCAAGAATAATAAACGCTATTATATTATGGTCTATGTGTGCACTGCCGTTTGCTAAACTGGATGCCATTGTACTGTTGTGTACTATGGTTGGATCAGTAGTGTTCCAAGGTAAATATATATATATCATATATACTTCAAAATGCGTTACTTATTTCTTTTGTTCGTAGGTATGGTGGATTTGTTAGATTAACTCATTTGAATTGGATGATTTAGTTATTTGTATTATAATTTATCCAGCTAATAAAAAAAAACCCCCCCTATAATTATTTTCTTGTGTTAATCTTGTATAATACTTGCAATTCTCCTTTACTCTGTATATGTTGATTATACTTGGAATTATCACATACATCCCTTTTCTTTTCTTTTTTTTTGTTGTTGTAGAAAACAAAAGTTCACTGTCATAAAACACGCATATTTACTTTATTACTGCTATTAAACCTAATTTATACATAATAAGGGGATACAGAAAAAAAAGTGTTGTATAAGGAAGAGAGGATATGGAAAAAATAAATCGGTAAATTAAAAAACGTCACCCTACAGCATTGGGGTTTTAAAATAAAATGAACGAGGCATAAGGGAATTTTAACCCATCTTTTTTCTTTTTTACATAAACATATAAATTTACATTATGGTAAAAGTTACAGTTTGTGGTGCAGCGGGTGGTATTGGTCAGCCACTTTCTTTATTATTGAAACAATCTAAGCTCATCGACCATCTTGCTCTGTACGATATTGTTAATGCACATGGCGTAGCTGTCGAGCTTGGGTAACGTTACATTAAACAACTTTTTATTTTTTTTATTTTTTTTTTACGCTTTATTTATTATCTATCTATAGACATATTAACACGCACAGTAAAGTTACAAGCCACGAAGGAGATTCTCAGTTAAAAGATGCTGTTAAAGATGCAGATATTGGTAAATAAACATAAAACAACGCCTTTTTTTTAAAAAGTAATAACCAGTAAAATTATTTATCAAAGTGGTCATTTCTGCTGGAGTACCTAGAAAACCTGGCATGTCGCGCGATGACCTCTTCAAAATCAATGCAAGTATTGTAAGAGATCTCTCTGTAGCAGCAGCAGAGTTCGCACCTAAAGCACTTGTGTGTATTATCTCCAACCCTGTCAATTCTACGGTTCCTGTGGTTGCTCAAATCTTTAAAAAGTATGGCTGTTATGACCCAAGAAAATTATTTGGTATCACTACATTAGATACGGTTCGTGCTTCTACCTTCTTGGCTGAACTGATTGGAGCTAATCCAGAAGATGTCAATGTACCCGTCATAGGAGGTCATAGTGGGGTAACCATTATCCCGCTTTTATCTCGTGTGTCTGGCTCAGAAAAATTAACGGATGAACAACGTGAAAAGTTAACAGAACGTATTCAGTACGCTGGTGAAGAGGTTTTGAAAGCGAAAGATGGAAAGGGAACAGCTACGTTGTCCATGGCTTATGCTGGTGCACGATTTGTGTTGAAGTTGATTGATGCTGTAGCAAATGATGTCACTCATACTGAATGTGCATATATCGATACAACAGCAGATGATGTAGGCGCTAAATCTATTAAACTTCTGGCGGGAAATCTAGAGTACTTTGCTGCTCCCATCGAGTTTGGAAAATCAGGTATTAAAAGTATCTTGTCTGTAGAAAAAATTTCTACTTTCGAGTTCAAGTTATTTACGACTGCTGTTCCAGAGTTGAAAAGTAGTATACTCAAAGGAGTTGACTTTATTACAGATTAAAAAGGGAATCGCTTTAAGCATATATTGGAAGCTAAAATAAAGTAAAATAAACCTGTAAATATTTAGATAAATACTCTCTTTTTATATATATAATCTTATTAGTAACACATATACACACACACACACACAACTTTTTTTATAAGGGAGCAGGAACTGCGTCTTAAAAATTTAAATATTTGTGTGTAACCCACTTAAAGCATGAAATCAAGTTTTACGTGCTTCTAAAATTCCAGACCCTCCTAGTATCGTTCCATATAGTATGATAACACGTACATGTGACGTCCAATAAACAAACAAAAAAATTAGTACAGGGATAGTAATATGTATACACCTGTGGCCATTAGCTAATTTTTTTTTTTTAAAAAAAAAAAGGGAGATGAATAGTATTATTTTTGGGTCAATCATGAACTTTATTGTCTCAAAGAAGAAAACAGGAGAAAAGGTTCTCCTATTTGTACGCGAGTATTTTCCTTGGAAGAATTATCCACCACCAGAGAATTTCTTACCAAACATGATCAATTGAAGTTGATCATAACCAGACAAAACACCAGCACCGGCAATAGCACGAAGAATGTTAGCACCAGCTCCCTTAAAGAGGGACTTGACGCCTTCCTTGGCTACGATTTCACGGAAAGCATGAAGAGAAGAATCATACTTGACGGCAGCACCAGAAGTCATCATCATACGACGACGAATAGTATCAATAGGATAAGAAGCTGAATTTAACAGTTAGAAAAAGAAAAAATTTATCAGGGTAAATAAAAGACTTACCAAGACCAGCACCGGTAGTAACAGCCCAACCAAGTAAGAAAGTGGCCAAGAAGGAAGATTGAAGATGTTCAGGCATAACGGGTTTAATAGAATCGTACATACCAAAGTAAAGACCACGGTAGACAATGATACCAATACAAGAGATATTGAAACCACGATAAAGACCAGCAATACCATCGGTCTTGAGAGTTTGTTTATAGACATCAACAAGACCCTTGAATTGACGTTCCCCTCCCTTCTTTGCAGACTTGTTATCGTTAGCAAGACGAGTACGAGCATAATCTAAAGAGTAAACAAAAAAAAGAGAAGAAGCACCAGCAAGACCACCAGAAGCTAAATTACCGGCAAACCAAGCCCAATAACCGTCCTTCTTGTTTCTGTTGAACATACGCTTGAACTTATCCTTGAAAGCAAAGTTCAAGGCTTGCGTAGGAAAGTAACGAATCACGTTGGCAGTGTTGCCTCTCCACATGGAGATCATACCTTCATCCTTAATTGTACGCGTAAAACAATCACCGATACCTTTATAAGGAGAAGAAAGACGACCTTGTTTAATCATTTCGTCTTGATTTTGGATCAAGAGCTTAATACGTTCAATGGGAGCAGCTGCTGTCTTTGATACAGCAGCGGAGACACCGCCCATAAGGAAATCCTAACGTACATGTAATCAATTAGTTATAATTATTATTATTTTTACTAGGTAACACGTACAATCAAGAACTTATTTTGATCTATAGCCATTTTTATTATTTGCTTAAAAAGAAAAAAAAAGAAGAAGAAAAGGGAGGGTTTTTTTTTTATTATTTTATTATGATTATAAACGTTTCATTCAGGTCCTGGTGACGATTTTATATTTAAAACTCAATATATTTTATCCAAATCTATATCATATGAAATATTACAACCACAACTGTGTTTTGCATTGGGGTTATCAACCACTTGAAATGTAGAGCCAATTAATTCTTGTACGTAGTCAACTACTGAACCACGAAGAAATTGAAGTGAAATATTATCAATTACTATTCTAACTCCATCCTTTTCAAATATTCTATTATATTCTTTTTTTTTTAATTATCTTCTATTACTACAAGTATTATTATTATTACTTACGTATCCTCCTCTTCATCTACAGTGTTTGTTAGTTCCATCTTATTTTGATATCCATGACATCCTCCAGAATCTACCAACACTCTTAATAATTGACTTTGATCGTTATCTCGTTTTTGGATATGTTTTAATTGCTAATATTTTAGATTATTAATACCTTTTTCTTTAAAAAATAAATAAATAATAATAATACTATAGTACCTTGACAGCTTTTTCAGATATATCAATCCCGTTATCTGTAGTAGCTGGCTTAACCACTGCTGAATTAGGTAATGTAGCAAATGTTCTAACGCTAAATCCCGGATACTTTTGACATTGTAATCTATTTACCATGCCAACGCTTGTCATGGGCATTCTAACTTTTATTGCTGAACATGTCGATCGATTTAACTGAAGGCCAATTACTTTACTAAGTGTCTTTCGAAACATTTTTTATTTTATTTTATTTTTTAGAAATATTTTAATACAAGAAAGAAAGGACCTAGTCTTTTCAAAACATTCAAGTGCAATCTTATAGATTCCACACTGTGTGAGGCCCGCCGAACAACCAGGTGCCTTGCACGTGATCTCATTCAAACGACGCAGACCCGGTGTAACAATGGAGGCGCTTTTTAAGAGTTTATTTTTTTTTAATATTTGTAAACACGGATGGTTTATCTGCCTAAAAATGCCTTCTGCTTTTTATATGCGCACCTTAAATGTATGTAATCATATGTATAGATATTACTTTTGAACAATTTGGTTAATTACTTAAACATCATTTGCACGGGTAGCACCGGGGAAGCAGGTATACATAAATACCAATGTTTTTTTTTTTTTTACTTCCTATATTTCCCAACAGCGAGGTCTTCGACAGAGCGACCCTTTCTCTCTGCTGTTATTTAACCTCGCTCTGGAATATTTTTTTTTTCACTACTACAAGGTAAGCAACTACGAGGGTTTATCTTCCAAGGTACTTCATCTACCAGAGAGGTTCATACTGACTCGCCAACACTCAAACTTCTTGCTTACCATAAGAAACAGACGTGTAAAAAGAAGAGTAAATACTGTAAAAGATATACGAACCATAGTTCGAGCTACCAATACACTGAAAACGTGCAAGAGAAAGCAACAACAGCAACAAATGCATAAAAGCATTGTTAAAAGGACTTGAGACTTAACAACTCAGTATAACATTCATAAGAAACTATAATTAATTGGGTTGAGGTTTTATTTTTCATTTTCATTATTATTTTAATATACCTCTGTCCGAAGACAGAAGTATAATGCTATCAAAAAATTCATCATTTGAGAAACATTCGTTTCAAAAATAAAATAAAATACAAGCTACTCCAAACAGGAATCTTAAAGTGGTTCTCAAATGAAACCCTCCTTATACTTCTGGGTATATATGAAGTTTCCTTCAAGTAGGAGGTCTTACTTTTAGATCATCCTTAAAGACAAAATAATAAGCACGGCTGTTAAAGTCGACCATGCTCCTGATTCTTTTGTTTGGGCAAAGAACCTTGCATCATAAAAAGTCTTAAATCCCATTACAGGAGCTGACTGACAAACCTATTATACCTCACACCAGAACAACCAGACTCCAGAGCAAATACACAAGAACAAAGTAACCTGGGAACAAAAAAATTAGTAATGCGTATATTGATGAAGTTAATATAAAATAATTACCAAAAGTAAGCCAAGCACCAACAACAAATACACCAGAAAAAACGTACCGGAGGATTTCCACCACCAAAAAAAAAAGACAAAAAGACTACGCAAAATAATATGTTAGTGTTTTGTGAATAAATATATATATATTTTATACGTACCACACAAAAAAACTTAGCATACGCTTAAAAACGCTAATAGAATAAAAAGTTAGTATCTTATAAAATGTTATAAATGTATGTATACGTACCAATAAAAAAAAAAGAGGATGACCACGCAAAAGGATAAAAACTCGTAAAAAAAAAAAAAAAAGACATGAAGAAAAAGACACACACACATACACATACACATACACCAGTGTGCCCTAGACGACACGGGAAACCACACTTTTTCACTCCAGCATGCCCACTTAACACGGGAAAACCATGCTTTTTTTCCTTATTAAAAAAAAAAAAAAAAAAAAAAAAATCGTCAGTTCCTGACCAAAACTAATGGTGCTAGAACAGGATGACAAACAAACATAGCAATGTTGAATTGACTATAGAGGCAAAGTAAGAGGTAACAAATCGCTTTCAAACGGAACCGCCGATGAGAAACCAAAGTAGCTTGAAAAAAAAAGACTTGGCCACAAAATTTTGGCCCAATGAGAGGAAAGCTTGGTCAGAAGGTGGTTTTACTTGTAAAATAGCACTTCTTTATTACTTTTTACTAGTACGTTTAAACTGTAACTGTAGATGTGATTCATACTTTTATTGACAGCTATCGATAGGATAAAAAAAAAAGATTGTACCCTTTTAATATGTTTAGTTTTAGTTCAAAGTAGTTAAACAAATCATGCAAATTTACAAATCCAGACAATACATTTTAAACGGACAACTTTAAAAGAGAAAGGTAATGTCAACTCTAGATTCACATTAAATATAAACATTACTCTTAATAATATATTTGCAATATTCCTAATAAAGCTTACTGTTCTTTTTACAACAAAATATAATATGTCTGGCTTATTTAGTTTAATCTTTGACAGTTGTGATTATGCAATGCGTACATGTAAATAAGGTTGTTGTATCATCATTATACTGCCTTTTATTTATATAAAGTATACTTTTCTCGTGTACAGCTTTATTGCTTATACTCTGTAATTGACAGTTACATTTTCCTTGTATATAAGGAATCACTGTTGTCTAAACATTCAAGTAAAAACAAGTATTTTAAAGCGAATAACGGACGAACAATTATATGTTGTGTCTTTTTCTGCAAGACTCAAACACTAAGTAAAAATAAAAGGGGGGTCAATCTCGGCGATAGCATTATTCTGGATATATTTTTTATGTACATCGTATTTATAACAATTAAGCTTTCATATGTTATAGATTCATCGTTATTGGTTTTTATACTAAAAGAAACTAGTTTAATCTAAACTAAAACACTGCTTTTTTTTTTATTAATATCTTTTGGTACCTTAATTACATCAATGCTACTTGTACTAGTGTACAATTAGCACTGCAATATTTTATACTAAAGGTTTCAAGGCAAGTAGCCAAGAGTGCTTTTATTTTGCCCGGTAAAAGATAGGCTTCACCCAATTCAGCGCGTTCACACACAAACTAGATGGGCGGTACCTGTAAAAAAGGAAAGATGAAGCTAAAATGATTTTAATCTCCGTTTTTTTCAATTCATTTGTAAAACCAGAAGTAAACGTTTATCTAATCTGGTTTAAAAGAACTACAATAATCATGAATTACAAAATGGCAGTTTATCATATGCTAGGTATTTAACTCCGCATATATATAAACTGAACTGAGAATAATATAATATATAAATAAGGAATAAGTATCCCTTTATAAACAGTAACACAATACTACTTTTTTTTGCTTATTTCTTTTACCTGGAACATGTGTCTAAAAACACGGTACCAAAAAATGACGTTTTTGGGATAAAAGGGTCAAAGAGTATATAATAAATTAAAAAAAAAAAAAAAAAAAAAAAAAAAAAAGCACAAAATCGAAAATAAATAAACATTGCTTATGTAGTAATAATATACATATGTTTGGGAGTCCTGATAAAGGGAGATACCTTTACCACTTTATTTCATTTTTTTTTGTTAGAGCATTTTATATTGATATGACGGTGCTTAGCAGTAAAATAGAGACTCTCATCTGGTATTACATTAAAACCAAATAAAGTAATTTGATTTTCCAGTTAATCATTCCGTACAATTCGGAGTACAATTAAATACCTCACTTTATAAAAAGGTTACACTTGTAAAAGAAGGAAAGAAGCCGTGCATCAAAAAAAAATTGGCACCGTGAGAAAAAATGATTGGGTTCGGGGTAAACATGTATAAGTTGTGGTTTTTTAAAAGAAAAACTAGGTAACTCGGCTCTTCTTTTAATTCTTTTTGGTCGGTCCTTTTACAAGCGCTTAAAAGGTTTAGTTACTTTTTTTTTTAAGTGGTAATAGATATAACAGCAGGTCATTCAAAAAGAAGAAAGTTTATTACAAATGAAATACTTTAATAGAATGATTTCTTCTCCCCGAGTATAGACCGAAAGATCGGTGAATTGTCCTATTCTATTTTGTATTTGATTGGCTATAATCGTGGGAAACATTGATTGAAGCGGATTTTCATTCTAAAATTTTTCAAAAGAGTCACCTTTCATCAACACATGGTAAAAAAAAAACTCAAATAAATCATGTGAAATAACTTTTTTTTGTTTTTTTTTTTACCTTTTTTTCCTTTCTTTTTCTTTTTAAAAGCTAGAATTATACATAATAAATAAATTGAAGCCTTGCCACTCATGGTTTGTGCCACTAGTAATAATAATAACAACAATATGATAATGACACAACAACCTAAGCATAACATTGAAGACGATGATGATTTTGATATGGATGAAGACACAGATGCTGATTCTTCTCAAGATGATGAAACTTCAATTCCTTCTTCTTCTTCTTCTTCTACCACTACCAGTACACCTACTAACAACCAAAATAAGCGTCCTATCACTCAAGCTTTATTCTTAAATTTTACTTCGGATCTATCTCCTCAAAAAATGAATAAAAAGAAATCAAAACCAAAGAAGCAAACTGCTTACAGAGTAAATGGTGTCAATATATTAAACAGGTAAAAAAAGAAAAAAAAAATAGTACTTATTATTTTAAATTCCCCTCCTAAAATCCGCTTTTAATTAAATTAGAAATAACTTGGATAGTAAAACTGCTATTGAAAGAATTCAACGTCGTAGAGAAAATCATAATCACGTAGAGCGTCGTCGTAGAGATAACATTAACAATACTATATTTGAATTATCGAGTGTAGTACCTAATGCTATTCAACCAGGTCAAAAACCAAACAAGGGTAATATTTTAAAGCTCTCTTTAGATTATATCAGAGTAAGTAGCATTTTATATTATTATCATTTTCAGTTACTTATTTTAATCATAAACTATCAGGATTTGCAAGCCGAAAATAAGGCTTTAAAAGAACGTTTAAATCAACCAAACAACAATCATTCCCCTCCTCTTTCTGCTGCTGCTTTAAGTGCACCTACTACACCTGCTTCAACCATAATTACGGCGATGCCAGCGGTAGATGAATCATTCTCTAATAATAACTTTCAACAATCTCCGTCAACACCGAATTCACCCACTCGATTTGTACGAAATACCATGTTTACCCAGCAGCAACCGCAAAATAATACATCATCTGTACCATCATCTCCGCTTCACATACATATGCCAAAAGAAGATAATACTACTATCATTCATTGTAGTAATAATTTACCTCCTCCACTTGCTTTACCTCCACCTCATCAACAGCAATTACAAAATGGGTTCTCTACCATGTCTGTTTCTTCTAATTCCTCTTCTGCTTCTAGTACACCAATCCTTTCTGCTTCAAATACTTTTTATACTAATACCTATCAACAACAACAACAACAACAACCTCAATCATCCATTTACATTCCTCAACCACCTCAATTATACAATAATCATGAAGTATTTAATACTCAACAACCTCAACAACATAAGCAACAAGGTCTTAGACCTCTTTTACCTGCAACAGCTCAACAAACTTCTTTTTTGCCCGCTCTTCGTATGAGTGGTTATGAAAAAATTTATGGTAATGTATGTCGTTATTAAAATAAAAAAAATCAACTCATTTGTAAATAAATAAAAAAAATAAAACTGCAACAATATCCCCCCCCCACCTCTCTCTACTACTAGTATTCCTTTCTTCTTTTTTCTTTAAAATAAATAAATTAAATAGCTTTATATCACACGTTTCACAGCAGCTTTTGGTCTAGAACATAGTAACTATTTACAACCAATATCGCCCTGTTAACATGACCACATGTTTAATACCTGTCAGAACTATGCCTAATACAAATATATAAAATCTATGATGGAGATTTGTTTGAAAATGCTCACGTGCACACTTTGTCTGGCCATAATATTTATCTTTTTATGGCCTCATTTCGTTATCAGATTACACGATTCTTTCTTATATCCGAAGAAGCGTGGGACCTTTTTTTTTTTTTTTGCATATTTGTTTCCACGTTAATCTTTTCACTGCTCAAAAATGTTATCTCGGTATTACGTAATTTAACGCAAAAAATCTCTAGGTGATTGCAGCGCCCTATCTTTTCGTAACTCGCTTCTTTTACTCCCTTTTTTTTTTTTCTGTGCAGAACTAACTTTAATAGTTGTAGTAAAAAAGATCGTTTAGAGCTCCCCTCAAAAACCTTGTGGGGTAATAGGTGACGTCGCTTTCATTACAATTAATGAACAGAAAAAGAAAAAAACTGGACCGGTTGAATGCAGTTGAAGATAACCTGGTTAACAATATTTAATTTTTACAGAAAGGATTTCAAGACAATGCTAGCATATATAGAGATAACTTTTTCACTGTTACCATTTTTTTTTTTTCACTTTTTGCTAATTTGGCGAAAAAGTCACTTATTCACGTCATCATTTTTCTTTTTCAGTGGCGAAAAATGAGAAGTTCTCGGGCTAAAAGATTTTTTTTCGTACTTGCGAATTTTTTTTTTTTTTCAGACCCCCTGGTTATGATTCGCTATTCTACTAGAGGGGGGTGGACGGGTGGAAAAAAGTAAAAATAAAATAAAAATAAGTCCTCTTTTTTTTGTAACTTTACCTAAAGAGACAACTACTTTTGTAAGAATAAAAAAAACTCGACGTTAATATCAACAACAACAACTCATCATTTTCTTTATACGCATATGTATAGATCTTTGCAATGGCTTTTAGATTATTGACCAAGGGTGCCGCAGGTAACTTTCTTTTTTTTTTTTTTCTTCAGTCTAGTTATAGGCACTCATATTTTTCTTTTATTGTAGCCACCGTCGCTCGTCCCGCTATGATTTCTGCTTCTCGTCAAGCTGTCCGTGCTTCTGCGTAAGGATTTGTTATATTATCGATATATTTATATGACGTACCTAATTATTTGTTGCTTTTTATATTTTAGTATTCGTGGATTCACCACCAAGACTGAAGGTAATGACCGAAAAATAAAAATGGAATTAAAAAAAAAAAACGAAGGAGCAATATAATAATAATAATAAAAAAAAAACGAGAAAGAGAGAAAGAGAAAACAATGTCAAATTAGAAAAGTTATTAAAATTCATTCAATTTATTAGAAGAGCCTAAGCAAAAGGCCAACAGCCTTCTCGAATCTCTTCCCGGTAACTCTATTGTTGCCAAGACTGGTTATGTTACTGCCGCCACTGGTGTCTCTGCCTTCTTGATTTCCAAGGAAATCTATGTCATGAATGAAGAAACCTTAGTTTTGGTTGCTGGTGCTGGTCTCCTCACCGTTCTCTTAAAGTATCTTAGAGAACCTTTCACCAACATGGCCAACGAGCACATTGAAGTAAAAATAATAATAATAATAACGACAATAATAGAAATCGTATATATGTACTGACATTTTTTTTTTTTTTTTTTTTTTTTTTTTTTGGTTTTTATAGCGTATTAAGAACATCTTGGTTCAAGCTCGTGAAGACCACAAGGGTGCTGTTCAAGAACGTATTGAAGAAGTTGGACAAATGAAGGATCTTGTTGATGTCACCAAGGCTCTTTTCGAACTCTCTCGCGAGACTGCTCAATTAGAAGCTGAAGCTTTCGAGTTGAAGCAACAAGTTGCTGTTGCCTCTGAAGTCAAGACTACTTTGGACTCTTGGGTTCGTCATGAAGCTAATGTTCGTGATCGCGAGCAAAAGCAATTGGCTGCTTACTTGATTGAAAAGATCAACAAGGAATTGCAAGACCCCAAGATCCAACAACAAATTTTGGATCAAGCCGTTTTGGATATTCAAAGTAAGTTTGCATATTTTTTTTACGCGTTTTTTTTTTTTTTTTTGTAACGATATTAAATTTTTATTACTGTTAGATGTTGCCAAGACCGCTTAAACTATATAAATATAATGACCCCTCCTCTTTTTTTTTATAAAAGAATCCATAACCAATACAATAAAAGAAAAAAAAAATTGATAAACTTCACTTTTTTTTTTGTTTAGTTAAAACCTAAACCACCACGACGACCCATTTGCATTTGTTTTCTAAATTGCAAACCATGATCAAATTGCTTTTCTAAATCATTGGTGATACGTTCCTTTTCATCTTCATCAATAGCACTTTTTAATCCACCGTATAAACCACCAGATTTCTTTGCAGGTGCTGTTGAGTTTTGTGGTGTGGCCTTTTTGGCTCCTAATAATCTCATAAACTTGTTTTTCTTTTCATCGTCACCATTAAAAGATGCTTTGTTCCAATCATTCCAGCCAGCTGTACTCGATTCTTGAGTGTTAATCGTGTTGGTTGCCTTCTTTTGTTGAGGAATAACAGGTGTTTCCTGTTGTTTACTCTTCTTGTGGTAGTTTTCGTGAATAATAAATTCTTCTTCGCTTTCGCTCTCGCTGTGCTTTCTCTTCTTGTCCTTTTTCTCCTTCTTTTCTTTCTTTTCCTTTTTCTCCTTCTTGTCCTTTTTCTCTTTCTTTTCCTTCTTTTCTTTCTTTTCCTTCTTTTCCTACATGTCAAATATTAGAAAACACAATCGTCTAGATCTACTTTTTTTTTTTTTTTTTTTTTTGCTTCAAAATTTTACCTTCTTTTCCTTCTTTTCAACTACTTTTTCAGTCTTGTTTTCACTCAACTTTTCTGCCTTTTTGTCTTTTTTATCGCTTTTACCCATTGTCAAAAAAAAAATAGATTTTAGTTCTTGAGAGAAAAAGTTTTTACTTGCGAAAAAAAATTTATTTATTTAAAAATACAATTCCATTTTTGGCATTAGCAGTCATTTCTGCAGAGAAAATATATAAAAAAAAAACCAAGATATCTAATTACTTTTACACACATGTATGTTCTTTTACATACTGAAGACTAAACAAGTACCATCATCAGAGGCAGTACAAATAACATTACCATCGCTATTTAAAAAAAAAAAAATATGAGTAAAGGAAAAAAAAAAAAACATTTATATTAAACAAAAACTTACTCTGAAACTGCAATATCAAGTACGGTATCACGATGACCGGCCCAAGACTTGAGACACTGGCCAGTACGAGCATCCCACATCTTGACGGTTCTATCAGCAGAACATGTAGCAAGTAAAGGAGAATTCTTTACGAATTTAGCTTTGACAACAGCATCTTCGTGGCTTAAAGTAGCACGAAGACGTAAAGTTTGAACGTCCCAAATAGAGACCTTACCGTCCACTGAACCAGTAGCAGCCAAAGGAAGGACATCACAGAAAGAAGATGTTTCAATAGAATCTGTATGGTTTTCTAAAGCAGCAACAATCTATATATATATAGATTCTGTTTAGATACTTGATATTCATAAATTTCTTATTTTTGTTAACTTACGTGGCCGTTCGAAAGATTGACAAGACGAGCTTTACCAGAGACATCACCAGTGATGGCTAAAGTACTATCTTTGTTGACACTGACAGAGTTGATAGGATCAACATGGAAACGAGCATCGTCACCAGTTAAACGGAATTCAGCAGAAGCAGTCTTGGGATCCCAAATAATAAAAGATGAGTCTTCAGAAGTAGAAACAATCTTTTTACCATCTCTTGTGAAACCACCGGCTGTAACTGGACCAGCATGACCATTAAAGATATTCATGAATTTACCAGAAGGCACTAAAGAAATACATTTTTTTTAGTTATCTTAGGATGCAACACTCTTTTACATATACTTACTGGCCCACATCCAAATGGTAGAATCTGTAGCACCGGCCAATAAAATGTTACCCTTAGGATGCCAGTCGATCCAGATAACCTCATCAGGACCATCAACCGAGACACAGAAATCACCAGTCTCGGCATTCCAAACACGTACCTTACCATCCATAGCAGCAGAAGCGATATACTTACCGTCACAACTGAATGCAACCGCAGTAACAGAATCAGTATGGCCGTCAAGGACCTTCATCATCTCGCCAGTATCACAACGCCAGAGATAACTCTTATCGTCACCACCACCACTACAGATAATACCGTTACTGGTAGGGTGCATAGCAATAGCATACACTGGTTCACGATGGTCAAAGAAACCTTGTACTGAGTCATCAGCAAGTTCCATAGTATTTTCATCATCGGGGTTGGGTCTAATTTCAAAGTCTCCACCAGATTCTATACTTTATTATTTAGTGCTGTTTCCCTATTTTATTTATTTTAGTTATCCTATTTTACCGTCCATGTTTTCTTCATCGTCTTCGTCATCGTCCATGGGCTCGCCTTGATCTAAATCAGGAATCTCTTCTTCAAGGACATCGCCTTCTTGAACGTATTCTTCTTCAACAAGGTTATCGATTTCTTCTTCAAACTAAGAAGAAACATAGGTAAGTATTTGTTCTTTTCGAACGTTTTGGACCTACTTTTTCTTTACCTTTTCGGGGGTAGACATTGTTCTGTATGTAATGAGTTGTACTTGATCAAAAAAAGAGAAGAAGGGAAAAAAAGAAAAAAAACAGTTTTCATACTGCCCGAAAAAAAAAAGCTACAGCAGTCACGATATTGATTACAAATCTGTCATTGGCTTAAAAAAAAAAGTCATTTTGACCTTTTGGGAAGTGATTTTATGCAAATAGTTTTGAATGTCTTTTTTTTTTTAAAAAAAAAAGTATCAAAATAATAAAGCTGAATAGTACCTTGTCTTTAAATAATAATTTACGCTATAATTTAGTTGAATATTTATTACTTGTAAACAAGTCTATATATGCAGTAACATAAAAAAAAAAAAAGGCAGTAACTGGCGCCTTTTAAGTGCATGTGTGTTACAATTAAAAGAATAATATGGAACTTATTTGTAATAAAAATGAATCTTTAAATTATCTAGAGACATCAATTCTGCCATAATCTCTAAGGTTGTTACAAACATTCTTGGGGAGTTTTGGAATGGCCCTTGATATGAATACCAGAAACAGAAAAGTTGGAACAAGGTGTATCCTTAGCGCAATCCAAGTTAACAATGGGTTTCTTTTTAACAGTTGAAGCAGATCTAAATAAAATCATTAGCCATATACAAAATATTTGTTGTTAAATAATAGTTACCTAGAAATGTTGGTGAAAGTAACACCAGTAATATTCAAAGACGTGTTACCGTTCTTTTTACAGAAATTCATTTGGTTCTTGTCACAGTAATGAGCAGCAACGATAATAGGGTTTTCACTGTTGGGAACCTTAACGTCGATGAACTTGACGTTGGAAACGATACCCTTTCCTCCACTCCATGTCTTGATTCTAACACCATTTTGACAGTTGTTACATTCACTGTTGATAATTGTAACATCCTTGACGTTTTCAGTAGAGCCACCCTTACCAAGTCTACCTATACTATCTATGCGTAATTAAAAAAGAATGAGAAACGTATTACTTGCATATATATATATATATTAGTTTCGTTACCTGAAACCGTGATCACCGACACATTTGACATTAGAAACAGTAATACCAGTGTTCCCACCGTTAATAACAGTATAATCATCACCAACAATGAGCTCAGAATCCTTGACAAGCAAGTTTTTGGTAGAAGAAATTTCCAAGGCGTCAGTGTTCATAGGTCTGTTGCTATTGAATGAAGCAGATTTAAAGTAGAGGTTATGAAGAACAACATTTTCAGCGCCGGTAACGCCCATATGAGCTCTAGGAGAGCTGAGGATCTTAAAGTGACCGAGTTGAGAGTTCTTGAGGGTGATTCTAAGAACAGTAGGAGCAGTAACATCTTTGGCATCCCACCAGGTTTGGCCATTACCGATGAAAGAGCCTCCGCCAGTCATATTGACATTTTCACCCTTCAAGGTAAGGAAAGCACTTTCACCTCTGAATTTCTTGTGGTAAGCAGGCAAGTAAACTTTTCCTTGGAAATCAATATAGACGTTTTTCAACTATCAAAATATAATTTTTAAAGTATTAATTAATAACGAAAAATGCTGCTGAAAAAGATATAGAAAAAAAAAAAAGACACTTGTATAAATAACACTTAAGGAAATACTAAACTACCTTGTTGCTGTTGTATGTAATCTAGTGTAACCGTATGTCAATAATAGGGTACTTCCATGCTGATAAGTGCCCGTACTTTGAAGTTTCTATGTGTTCCTCAATTCTGGTATGTATCCGCGGTAGCACATCCGACTGGTGTAACACCTGTACTTGGAATTAATGCGTGAAAATCTTAATGTATCAATCTGTTCATTTACATTAAACGTTATTACAACCTATTTTATTTTATTTTTTTTAAAAAAAAAAATCTCCCCCTCTCCTTCCACAAAATGCTTTACAGTATTTTTGATAGCAGGAATTAAAAAAAAAAAGTATTTATTTTCTTCTAACTACATGAAATCTGCTCCGAAAAAAATGTAAGAGCTTTATTACCTTCTTCCGCAGTTCTGTAAGTACCCTTGACTGACCAGCCTTCAAGAAGCACAACTATGCAGTTATAAACTAGGATCACTTATAAGAGATGTAAACGACATAATATCAAGAAAGCATGAGTGCCTCCTTTTTTCCTTCGAAGCCATAATAAGTACTTTATAGATATTTTTTTTTATCGTAAGTCGTTACTTGATACGTATTAGTCAATTATATTATATTACCACTTGGAATAAGCACCAAAAAATAAAATGCTCGTGCAGTATTTGTATTACCGGATCTATAAATCCCATCCGCCGCTCTATTTAAGGATGATCCTTCACGACTACTGTAGTAGCAGCAGTAAACGAAAATAAACAATACTCGTGATACTTGTTATGTAGTTACTAATGCCAAAAAAAAAATATATATATATATATAGTAAAGTCATCATATATTAAAGGTCAAAGTAGCAAGTACTTGAACTAGCTTGATATTCTACTTTTAATTACCATGAATTAATCCAAACATCCTCTATCATTTTGACTAGACCAATAGAAAGTATAAATATGTAATCTAATAATATTCCCTTTCCCTTACACTCATGCAATAAAAACAAACAAATAATGTCTCACAGCATCTCCCTTTTTTTTTTTTTTTGTATTCTATGTGTGTGTGTGTGTGTGTGTTTGTCAATAAAAAACACGTACTGCTTTTAATTCTAAAAAAAAAATGACATACATGTTATGAGCAGATGGTACCATCCTTTGTGCTAGAGTAACAAAAGTATTTATTAAACAACTAATAAGTTTCTTCGGCCGTGTTAGAAAGTATCTTTGCTTCGTGTACGTACGCTAGAGATTTATATTTAGATAATCTTCTGTTTGTAATTGTACGACCTGTAATCGTCGAAGGACACTTGAACTAGTGAAGTGACAATATGCAATATTTAAAGTGTGATGTTTACAACCCATGATTGGACTGCTGGTGCTTCCCCCCCCCCTCCTTTTTTTTTGGTACCCTGTGAGTAATAAGATGCCGTTACTTTGTAAACCGAGAGAGAGGTACACTTTGTTATCGTTTATTAAATAAAATGCAATCATGTTCCTTTTAAAATTCAATATCTTGTTGTATAGTGCAATATTGATATCAAGCTCCCTTTTTTGTTTCCATCCATGCACTATGCAACTATATAAATGTCATTCTATCAAAAGGGTGTCATATATACAATATAATTTATCGTTAAATAACAATGAGTTTTATTATGAATATGGTGGATATTAATTAAACATTTGCTGTAAAAAAAAGTTTTAAGACCTACTTAAATCGCGATAAATGGAATAAAACATAACTAAACCGAACACAACCGGAAATAGACACGACAGTTTTTTTTTTTTTTTTTTTTTTTTTTTTTTTTTTTTTTTGGTGAGACTACATCATAATGCAGCATTAAGGGTTTCCTAGTCCTAGTTGATGGGAACGTACTGAAAAAAAAAAAAAAAAAAAAAAAAAAAAGTATCTTTTGACAACTGACCAATTACCAACAGTAATACGTGGTAAGAAGAAATACATTCTTGGTAATGTCGAGACTTTTATATATACAAAAGATATAGTTCTTTTAGTAAAACTATATCATTCTCGATGTACTAGCGCTAATAGTAAAAAAGTTAAATCGAATTATTATAAATAGAAAATATGCCTTCAAGTTGACATACATAAAAAAAGCACACCGGTTTCTTATTGGTACACACAGGAAGCATATATATAAAAAAGAATGGGGGATTTATTTATTTTTTTTTACAAAGAAGTTTTCCACTCTGGTGCATTAAAATTTAAACCCTTCCTTGAAGGTAAAGGTGTAGGAGGCGTATGATATTGAGGAGATCCAACGCTCGTAGCAGGAGGAGTAATGGATGGGGTAGGTATCTTTACTTTACATTGAATGATTTCGCCATTCATATTAGTAGTATCAAATATTAAGTATCCATCTTCTTCTTTATAACCTTCATTTTCAGACTGTTCAGGTTCATCAGTACTAGTATTCATAGTAGGCTGAGTCGATTTTTGTTTATATTCTTCAAATTCAATTTGAATAGCATTGTATTTGGATAATAGTAATTGATGTTTATTAAATAAATCCAGGTATTGCTTATTTGTTACCATGGCTTCATCATGCGGTCTGATATTATATGGTTGTTGATCTGGCTTCATAGAAGGATGCAACAGAATTGGCTTATTATCTTCTAATGCTTGAAGCCGTTGTTCAAACCGTTTTTTAGTAACTTCTAGAGATAATAATCGTAATTCCATTTCATCATACTTTTCTTGTCTAGCCCATAATGTATCTAAATTACTTGTATGCTTCTATATATTATAGGTTAATGCATGATTTTATATTTAGATAGCAAGTTATACAAACATGTGAAGCGTAAGACAAGTGTTGTGGTAAAGAGTGTGTTGTAATAGTTGTACGTTGATCATCCATATCTTCTTCATCCATAATACAAGAAGAAGAAGATGAGGATGATTCCTTTTCTATAAACCGAACAATAGCGGGATCTATAAATGATATAGAAGAAAGTGTATGTCTTCTTCTAAACATTATCAAGTATAAAAAATTAACGTCAAAACCAAGGTTTTTTGTTTCTGCTTTATATATATATATATGTGTGTGTGTAGTAATACTAACCTAGTATAATCCATAATATAATACGTTGAATAAATAAATAACAAAAAAAAAAAAAAAAAAAGGAAAAAAAAAAAGAAAGTTATTATATTAATACTTTCCCCTCTTTCTCCTTCATTTTTTTTTTACTTGCAAAAAAAAAAACTGTCCACGTCAGCCCAATCAAATATTACCCCTATTATTACATATATATATATATATATTATTATTACCTTTTTACTCTTTTTTTCCTTTTTTTAAAAAAAAAAACATCATCTATTATCATGTCCATGTTCCTTTCCAAATTCCTTTCTGGAAGGAATGTGGCTAAATCCAAGCTGGAATTATTAACAGAAGCTTGGACAAATATTCAAAAATATTATGAAACTGCTGCTGGTATAGTGTTATTAATACGAGGTTTCTTCTTTTTTTTAATACGAATAGAAACAACAACAACAAAAAAAGAAAAAAAAAAAAAGTAAATATTAACTCTTATTTATTTTAGATCCTTTAAAAGATGCTGTTGATTTAACACCCATTCCTTGCAGTTTACAAAGTATTGTAAAGTTGATTCAAGCAGAAGAAGTTGAACATCATCGAGCAAGTGGAAGTTTAGAAACTGGACCATGTTTAGAATATTTATTACAAAAGCGCGTACTAGAAGAACTAGTTGAATTTGCTAAAGTCGATGTAACGTATACTTGATAATTTATTTTCAGTGGTTACTTAATAATTTTTTTTAAGACACCGTATGGTATGCGAGTGCATTGTTTAAGGTTCTTTTGTAGCCTAGTGACCAACGTTCATGCTCAATTACTACCAGAGCGAGCAGTTCATGTTCCGCTTCAAAAATTAATTACTTCCTGTCATCGATTGATTGCACATCATTATGAACAATTGGCTACAGAAGTAGAAGTTAGCTTTGAAGAAAGAACAGCAGCCATTTCTGAATTATCATTAGAACTTGTAAAGTTAATGCATGGAGTGTTTTCTCATTTTAAAGGAGCAAATGCAGCTCTGATGGATTTATTTTTTGAAAGGGGTTGGTGTAGAGCTTTAGGTGAAAACGTTTGGAGAAGCTCAAAAGATGGAAAAAATTTACATAAAAGAAGAGAAAGCTTTGAAGAAAAAATCGCCTGGAATATATTTTTAACAGTAAATGTACTGATCTTTATTAAACTGTACAGTAACATCTAAACTTTTTTTTTTTTTTTTTTTTTTTTTTGTAGCCAAGATTTGATATGTTTACTTATTTAATTGATTATATGAATATACCTGGTGAAACTGGTGAAATAGCTAGAGAAGCAATCTTGTTTGCTTTACGTTTATTAGAGGATGATCCTGAATACGTTTGTTACGTTGTAGAATATTCTGGTTTATGTGAAGTCATGGTAAGTTCTCTCTCTCTTTTTTTTTTTGTTGCTGTTGTTCATATATAACAAATTCTAATCAAAACCAACAACTTTTTTTTTTCTTTTTTAAAAAAGGCTGAGAGACTTTCTCTGTTCTTTGCTTGTTTACCAAAAAATGCAGGCGCTTTCAATATTTCCAGTAACAACCGTGTTAGTGCTGTTAGAACGTCCAGAAGAAGTATTACATTTTCTGTGCCTGCCATGATCACCAACAATAGTTTAATGATTACGGTCAATGCACAAAACAGTTTTAAAAAGAAGCGTAGAAAGCGTAGCCCATTTGACGTCAATTTTGTACGCACATTAGAATCCATTCAAGAAAAGGAGCGAGTAGTAGATGAATTTTATAGTTTTTGGGAATATTTAAATGATGTGGCTCGTGTTGCTGAAAAGAGATTAATGACCGCATTGATGGCGCAATTAACCACCATCTTTTGGCATCCAACCGTATGTGCTGCACTTAGTTCTCCTTCAGCTGAAACTGCTACTTCTGCAACTGCATATACTACTGAAATGATTCGTTCCTTGACTGATCAAAGGTTATTACATGTCTTTTTAGTTGTACTCTTGGGTGAAGATGGTGGTATTGGAAAAGATATCGAACCTGAAGTCAAATCATATATGCCTATTCAAGATTTAATCGATGATGACCGTGATGACCGTGATGACGAAGTGATGTCTGCTCAAACTGGAAGTGATGATGGAATAAAGAACCCAGATGAACCTACCAAAGCAAATAGTGAAGTTGCAGATGAAGAATGGACGTTACGTTTACTTTTAATTAATCGTATTGACGCTGAAAATCATGAACTTGCTTTAGCTTCGTTGCGTTTATTTGATACCATTATGGAAACTTACAATCAATTTGCGATCTACAACCTAGTTCTTCGAAACTATCTCGATATTTCTCCTGACGGAGAATATATTGAAGATGAAGCCAGAGATGTGACAGATACTTCTTCTGTGGGATCAAAGATAGTTGATAATGCTAGTATTGTCACCGTAGAAGAACCTGCCAAAGTGGATGATTTAGCTATTGGTGATAACGCTTCTTCTTCCAATAGTAATACGAACAGTGCTACTAAAAAGGAAAATAAGACCGAAAAAGTACGCTGGCTAGTAGAAAGGTAACTTACACAGAGAAAAAAAAAAAGAAGTTGTTACCCCTTTTATTTATTTGATTTTATTTTTTATTTTTTTAGAGTATTATCTTTATTACCATTGGAAGATGAACTTGAGCGCATGAAATCGCCACCACTTTCTTCTGTTATCCAAACAGATTCATTCATCTCAACAGTACATGGATCAGAAGATCCCAATAACAATCCGTATGCTGTTGTTCCTGGTAACAGTTACGATGATTACTTTCACGAAGCACAAGAAAGATTCCATTATGCTTTATTAGCAAAGAATTTTTGGCAAACACCTTATCCACCTGTTAAAACCCGCAAGGATTTTGAACGTGAAGCAGAGAACCGTAAGGGACGTCCCAGTCGACCTAAAGACGGCGGTGGTGCGGAGGTACCTACCGATCAAGCCAGTATCACCAGTACAACCACCACCATCACGAGTAAAAAACCTGAAGCATTTGAAGGATTGTTTCTTAGTCGTCTCTTTGATCAATTTTATAAAATGTTGGAATTACCAATGGAACAAAACTTGTTGGTCACCAGTATCTTGCAAAAGATTGCGGGTGTTGTAGATAAACGTATGGATGGAGTTATTTGTGATTGGCGTGCGGTCCGAGTAGGTATTGACGGTGCACTTTACGGCGGTGTGTGGGCTTTACCAAGCGCAAAAAGTAATCGTCGTAGTTTATATGCTTTATTAGAACAAGTAACTTTTGAAGCTTTAAAAAGAGCTCAGTTAGTTCCTAATTTTGAAACCCGGATTTCGTTAGCTAAAAAACGTGGCATCTTACCCGGCGGTGGCGCCGTGATACAACCACAGAGTAACCCATCACTGACTACAGACCATCGTAGTAATGTACGAAGAGAGAGTAATAGTAGCCATCATAACAATAGTACAGTTTCCCCGCGAACCAGTGATCATATATCAAGAAGTCAACAAAGTCTTTCCAAAATTGTGTTTAATAAGGGATCGACATCTACTTTGATGCCTTCTTCCCCACGAAGTCCTTCTATACCTACCGCAACTAAATCAGCAGGTCTTTTACCTTTGAGAATTACAAGGGATATGGGTATTGGTGGTAGTGGAGGTAGTGGTGGTGGAGGATCACCTGGTGGACCCAACTCACCTTCTTCCTCCTTCTTTCAAAATTCTCAACGAGCAAATGCGACACCTGTCACCATAACAAACCCATTTGCTAAACTTTCAAATTTTGTAAACTCTTATATTGTATTACAAGAGTTCTGTAAAGAACTTGCGGCAGTGATACTGGTTCGACATGCTACAAATTATAATGAGATTGGATTTGTACGATACCAAGAACAGAGAGAGATGATGTTGATCGATCCAGGACAATCAGGTGTTACTACAGGTGGTGGTAATAACACTCAAGATTGGTTAATGGACGAAGCTAATGATGATGATGAAGAAGATACCAATTATAAACAAAGAAATTTTGATAAATGGAAAAATAGAATCTCGGTCGTTTCTACTTTGGCAGATTGGAGAAGTGTGAGAAGTTTAGATACAATTGATGAAGCAATTACTGCTAGAGTACCCTCTAGAACAACTGGTTCATCTGAAGCTGTCAAGAGTTAAATTCCTTTTGTTATCTTATTATTCCTTATTATATATATATATATCAACCGTTCTTTTTTCTTTCTTTTTTTTTTTTTACTTTTAAAAAAAAACTAATTATATTTATACTTTTTTTCTCTTTTTTTTTTTTCTTTTTTTTTTTTTTTCTTTTTTTTTTTTTTTCTATTTTACTTTTTTATTCCAATAAAAAAAAATGTGCCTTGTTTTTTTTTATACTGAAATAGCGGTAGAAATAAGAACACCAGCGGCTACACCAACATTTAAACTATCAATTGAACCATAAAAGTCGTCTTTACATGCATTAGGAATACTAACAAATGATTGACAGCTGTTCTTGACGTTGGTACGAAGACCAGTTCCTTCGTTACCCAATACTAAAATAACAGGTTTTTCACCAGCGTTTTGACGGAACTGAGTGAGTCCAATGGAAGGATTGGCATCACCTGCAGCACCAATAATATCCCATCCATTTTCGTTTGATTCCTTCAAGAACTTGACCAGGTTAGGTGATGAATAGATATCCATCATTTCAATAGCTCCCGAACTAACTTTGGATACGGCAGGACTAAGTGGTGCGCTGTTCTTGCTACAGAGTAATACACCGTCTACACCAAAGAAATAAGCAGTTCTTAAAATCGAGCCTAAATTCTATAATAAAAAAACCTTAGCATCATTTGATATATGGACATTATATAAATATTGTACCTGAGGATCTTGAACTTCGTCTAACGCAATCCAAAATGGTTGACGGTTGTGTTGATCAAATTTTATAGTGGCATATTCTTTTTGGCTGTTATTTTCTCGGTCTTCTTCACTACCTCTCTTATTTACTCTGGGTACTGCTTCATATTGGTTATTGTTTACTGAAGATAGTGCACTAATCTCTATTGGGTTTCTTGCTGAAGCTTTCAATACTACACCCTTTTTTTTTTATAAAAAAAAAAAAAAAAAGAAATACAAAATGTTACAAAAAATTTATTTTATTTTTTCTTCTTTTTCTTTTTTTTACCTGGTGAGTTTTATTATCTGTCAAATTATTAAGTTCGCCTTTATCCATAGCAACCGTATAAATGTTAGCTTCTTTTGACAACTGAAGAATCTTATCCATCAATGTAGCATCTTTCTTTTGTGTTGTCTTCTTTTCATCCGATTCTAAAACGTATAAAGAATCAAGTACAGATCTCTTTTTGGATTGTAAGGCAGAAAGTACACTAGACAAGCCATAAACGTGGTCCCATGGGCTACGAACTGGTGCAGCACGAGTGGGAAAGGGTTTACGGTATCCTGTGTTGGAGAAATTACGAATGAGTATACGAGATCGAAGAGCTAACATTGTGTTTGTTTGGGGGAAAAAGAAGTTTTTTTTTTCTTTAAAGAAAAATTTTCGTTTGTATAAAATATAATAATTTATTAACGTTATTGGAAAGGGGGGGGGGAGATAATTGGTACTATTCTGAACGTTGTTTTTTTGATTCGTTTTCTTATAAGTGGTATATACTATTGCTAGCTTTTCGGTTATTTTTTCTACAAAAATAATAAACAGTGATGTACAGGGTCTTTTTTGTTGATCTTTATCAAAGAAGAAGCATTGCCAACGTCTCACGTTAAATGAAAAAGTAACAAAAGAGAATGCCTTCTATCAGAATTGAACTGATGACCTTCTGCTTACTAGGCAGACGCTCTGCCAACTGAGCCAAGAAGGCAATGACATGTTTTGTCATTCTTTTTTCAATAAATGTATTAAATTCTTAGTTAGAGTATCACACGTGACATTCGCGTGATTCAGCCAATAAGAATCAAGCTTGAAATGGACTTGTTTTATAATACAATAAAATAAAGAGAAAGTAATAAAAATAAAGCAAAATAGTAAAAGGAAGTTAATTTATTAAAGATATAAAAAGGAGACCTTTTTATATTCAATTGAAGTAATACAAAATAATAGAAACATATGAATAAACTACAAGAGAACTTGAGAATATCATATGATAGATTATATAATAAAACCTTATACAGTCAACGAAAAAAGGTTGGCCCAATAAAAAAAATAGTTGGTCAGCTTGAAATGAAAATGGGCCACCAATTTTGAAAATGGGTCGGCCAATGAAAATGGACCATAATTTTGAAAATGGGTCGCTAAGACAAAAATGGGTCACTGTTTTGAAAATGGGTCATTTAATACGAAAATGGTCACCAATAAAGAAATTTAATGCATGCTTTTTATTTTGCCTCTTATAATCCTTTTTCACAATTCAAGCATCTCTGCCAGAACGTCAAAGAATGCTTTATCCAATTCTCGCAGTCCTCTCTGCTGATGTAAAATGATGCGTTGCGAATACGATCAGAGATTTTTCATTCTGCCTGACAGAAGAGGGGTCGTTATTTACAACAGTCTTCAACTTGGACCAAAACTCTTCGATTGGATTCAAAAAAGGAGAATAAGGGGGCAAAAAGAGAAGTTTATAGCCACGTTGACCAACCCAATCTTCAATAAGTGCAGCCTTGTGAATGGATGCATTGTCAAGAACTAGATATTTGTAGCTCATGTTAGCCGTATCAAGTGTCGTGAGGACTTGCTCTATGTATTCAAGGAAGTCACTGCTGATAGTACCCTTTTTCTTGAGGGCCTGAGATTTCTCACCAGTTCGAGTTCGCTTTCCACCCCTAGCACCAAGTATAACTTCTTTTCTGGATAATGTGATTAAACCACTTTTACAAATAGCACCCAAGATGCTGACATTTGCTCCCTTCGTTTGAACATCAATTTTGCAAGGTGTTCCAGCCTCAGACCATCAATATGAGCGATGCATACTCCTATTAAATCCAGCTTTATCTAAGAACACGCATTCATTCATAAAATCTATGTTCTGGCTAACCCAGTATGCTACCGCATCCCGTCTTTTGGCAACAGTCTCATCCGTGTTCCTGCCATAATATCTAGGAATGATACGCTTGTAGGTTAGGCGACACTTCTTCTTCATATGATTTTCCACTAATCTAAGGGTGATCTGTATATCTCTAAATTATTTTGACAGGTTGTCTGTAACAGCTTCGACTGTCAATGTTGGCTCATTAGCCAGCAGCTCAAAGATAAATACAGTATGTTCGTCTTTGAGTATTGCTGGTTGTCCCTTTCCTACTTTGGTTGCGATAGAATCAGGGAATCCCTTTTCAACTATTTCGCTTGTCATTTGATTCCACTGCTTGACTTTACGAATAGCTGTTGACTTGGAGAGCCCTACCTTTCTACCCGCTTCACTGATAGACATATTCTCAAATTCTTGCAATAAATTGATCAAATTGACTACCTTTGCTTCGTTCTTGGTGATTTATGATCCCCTTTCCTTTTTTACTACATCAAGGGGTGGGGGCTCTTCAGAGTGAGGTTTGGTCTTCCTCTTAGCTTCTTTTTGTGCTGCATTTACTGCTGCAGTCTCTTCCCAGTCCATGTATGATTGTATCATCACAGGTGCTGTCTCACTGTCAAAATTGTATTCTTCGTTCATGTTAAGCAATATAAAAAATTCAAGAAGAGAAAAAGAAGAGAGAATTTGGCTAGTCCTCATATTGCATTTCTTTATTGGTGACCCATTTTCGTATTAAATGATCCATTTTCAAAACAGTGACCCATTTTTGTTAAAATCGGTGGCCCATTTTCATTTCAAGCTGACCAATTATTTTTTTTATTGGGCCAACCTTTTTTCGTTGACTGTAATAAAATTATTAATACAATAACCTAGAAATCAGACCACAAACACAAGGAACACGAAAATGACTGATAGCTACAAATTATAACCTGACAGTTTTGTCAGTTTGAAAATACATTATAATTCAAAAGTTAAAAAAAATTGTCAGTCCGGGCCGCATTCATCTGATATTTCCGGTGGAAATGAGACAGTCCGGTCGTTTGTAACCGTTAAAGCAAAATACATAATTTCCACATATAAAAATTTACACTGTACAAATAATTTATAATACATGAACTGTTTTAACTAGGATCGACATGAGACAATCTAAAGTACTTTATGTTATTCTGTCTCAATTATAAAGGTATAAATATCCGTTTGTAACGGCTGTATCTTCTTATAAATTTTAACAAAAATAAAGAAATATAAAAAAAAAACTAAACTGCTCTTTATTAATGGTTGTATTTATACTAATATATATATTCATTATAATGGTAACTGGTAAAAATTAAAAAGAATAGTGAAACAGGTAAAAGGAAGCTGTCATATTAGTCGCTGCTTTTTTTTTTTTTTTTTTTTTTTTTTTAATCAATAAATTTTTATTTAACCTGTGCATATCTTTCAAAAGAATCTTTCCTATGATATGTTGGATTCGGCTCGCTTGACACTGGAATAACCACTATAGATAAAAGGTAATGTGTTACACTTTTTTTAATCAACAGTGTAAATTGACTGCGTATCAAGATTTCGTATATCTCCTATTTGCTTTATTTTTCCGAGCACTCTGGTTCGCAGTTGGTCACTGAAAAGCCTTCCCGAATGGATAAATGGAGATAAACCAAGAAAAGCACAGTAGTGGTGAATTATTTGGATGCTCTTAAAACGATTTTCAAAAGATAAAAACATTCGCGATGACGTTAAAGTCATGTAAATAATTGAATCGAAAAGGTATTACGAAACAAAAAGCAATTCATACAGAATGGCTATTTTTTATTTTTTATTTATTGTTTAAACTAGCAAACGAAGGGCGAGGGAAACAAAGCTTGTGTACTACAGCCGCGTAGAATATAAGTTAGCAACGATAACATCTTCATTATTGTAAATATATACATGTATACATTAAGAAGATATTAAACTTAACGACTGTATTTTATGTCCGAGTAATAATGAAGAAGGAGAGTACAGCCGATTTTCCTTCCGATTTGACTGCTGACCACCTTATCGTAATGTCTCTCTCGCGACAAGTTTGGTAAAGTAGATGGAAATGACTGTATTTTATTTTAAATTCTTAAAGTATTTCGGTGCTGTAGAACAAGACAATAAAGTTGACCTACACATGGCCCACACACTTTGGTTGCTGTAAATATACATACACGAACGCCAACATACCGTAATGAAGTATTAATACCATATGTTTATTTAGATTGTCGCTGGTTCTACCAAAGACTCTTATATGCTCCATTATTTAGCACCGCACTACATCCAACGGAAACAGTTCTCAGCAAGAAATCAAAGAGAAAAGACTTTACTTACGAAGAAGGCTGTATAGAGGTGATGCAGCCGGACAACATAGATTACTATTGCGATAATATTTAAGCGTAATTGTCAACTATATTTCAGGTTCTTAAAAAAAAGAGAGAGAGAGAGATCGAGGCCGGAGCTTCATGCGTAAGAGTAATTTTTCATAGTTTGATTCTCTTTAATTATTTTACTCTACATGGAATTCCTTTTTACTTTATCTACAGTTTTTTCCTCTTTTTTAAAAAGTAGTCGTGTGTGGTACAAGTAATTATGTCAAAGAAAGGAAACTCTAAATGTTGGATATCGTGTGACAACATTATAGTGTATTTGGCAGATAATGTTATAGGTAGTCTAGAATGCTGAGAGAGAGAGAAAAAAAAGGACATACAGGCTTTGTAATTTTATTTTCGTTGATCTTGCTCTTATTAACATGTCTAACGAAACAAAAGTATATTAAAAATGCAAACCAACAATAAAGAATGAAAAAAAAAAAAATGGTTACAAACAAATAGCTTGTACTTGCTTGTACCCGCTTGTACTGGATCGAATATTTAAACAAAGCTCTTTATCTGGTAATTTCTTTGGCACAGTTGCAGTGAGTATTAAAAAAAATAAATTACAGAGTAGTTCTTTTTTTTTTTTTTTTTTTTTGATTGATAGTAACCCAAAGTATAGCAGTTAAAAAAAAAAGGGATTCAAAAGTGTTGAATGTGGGGACATCGGGGACTACCTCCGCATACTGAACGCAGTCATAGTTGTATCTCTATTACTGATTTACAAAAAACTAAAGAAACCGGTGTTAGATAGAAGTATACCCATTGGTATTTTGATTCGTTTTATATGTGTGTATACACCCAAAAAAAGTTTCTATTGTATGAAACAATAGTCTCTGAGTTTTTAAAAAGATCTTTTTTTTTTTTTTTTTTTTTTTTTGCTTTCCCGATTGTGTTCCCTTTTTTTTCTTTATAAAGAAAATCTGCCCTTTTTTCCTTTCTTTTACTTTTTTTTCTCTCTCTCGCTCTCTTTGTTTAAATAAAAGCCTTACACTAAATGTCTGTCAAACTCTACAGTTACGAAGAAATTGCCAAGCACAATACCAGATCTGATCTTTGGATGGTCATTGACGGTAAGGTTTATGATATTACTCCTTTCACTGACGAGGTATGTTTTTTTTTTAAAAAAAAAGAAGTTACTGGGTCATCAACTAACGTAGAGTTTATTTTTTATAGCATCCTGGTGGAGAGGAAGTTTTGATTGATGAAGGAGCTAAGGATGCATCTACTGCTTTTGATGATGTTGGACATTCTGAAGATGCTCGTGCCATGCTTGCTCAATATTATGTTGGTGATGTTGACAGCGCTGTAAGTAATTTTTTTTAAAAGAATATTCTTTATACTTATTTTCGTTGTTTAGTCCAAGCCTGTTAAGGTTGTTAGACAAGATGAAGTTATTGGCGAAGGGCCCAAGGGAAAGTAAGTATAATACAAAAAAAAAAAAAAAAGAGATAAAAGGGTAACGGAACTGATTCCATTTTGTTGTTATAGTCCTCTTCGTATCATTGTCCCTATGCTCTTACTCGCCGCCTACTTATACTATGCTTATTTCCTTTAAATTCAATCGTTACAAAATACCTATAATATCAAATAGACACATTTTTATTTATTTTACATCTTTCCTGCTTTCCAAAAAAAAAAAAAAAAAATACATTATGTTTTTTTTTAAAGTAAATAACGTTTTCAGTCTATTAGTGTGTTATATATATATATACGGATTTGAAATAAAACTGTGTACTATTAAAAAAAAAAGGGAATCGAGAAGAAGATTTTCTTGGGTATAAAGAAAATGAGTATCGCCCCAGTTTCTGGGTGTTTCTCTTTATACTTCAGGTCTAATATAGCGGACACTGAAACCACGTTGCAATTGCCCTGTGGTGTTATGGTGCAAACCATTATTGGAAATCTAGATCAAACAAATATGCATGGTGATTAAAAGTTACCATGTGCTGTTTAATACAGTAGTAAAAATTCAACTGTACACTATATTATACAAATAAAAGTCCCTTTTTTTTTCGAGTGGATAATTGAAACAAAGAGGAAACATTTGTGACTAAAGTCCGGGACATGATGTTCCTTTTTGAGTACGAAAGGGAAAGTATGTACCTATACGATATCCTTCCCTCTCTTTTTTTTGTAAGCATTGACAGATCTAATGTGAAACTTACAAATAAGCAATATATTTTCGGATCTAACAGATTTATCATGGGTCAAACATTTCGTAGCGTGATCAAATAGAATTACAAATACTAAACAATGAAACTAGTATATTAGCATTGGAAAATTATCAAGTTCAGATATAAAATGTTTTGTCAACTTTGTATAATACTCTCACGTGTTATAGTATAAATTATAAGCAGTTAAAGTCGAGTAGTGTATGGTAGAACGGAATTTTGAAACATAACCTTTTTTTATTATTATACCTGCTTTAGATATCATATAATAGAGCTCAATTCCACAATAGAACACATATTAAAAACTAATTCTATTTACTAATGATATAGTTATAACTTTTACTTTTGCGAGATCATGTATTACGGCAACTAAACAAAACATTTTGGTATAAACAATACTTTTGTAAACAATATAACTAACTTAAGCAGCGGTTATGACATTAATAATAATTCAGTAGTAGTAAACCTAAAAAAACTATTTAGAAATCAATCAATTGAATAAACGTATTCTATGCATTAGTACGGTCTGATAATAATAGTTAATCCTGGCTGCCTTTTTTTTTTTAAAAAAAAAAGTTTATTATTACTAAATAATTTTTATGTTGTAGAATAAATAGAAGACGCTTACTTTTCTTATCTCGAGTCTACAACTTTATTTAAATATACTAATAGTGCGATAAGTATTTTTAAACAAAGTTTTTTTTTTTTTTTTTTTTTTTTGAGTACAAAACAAGTTTATTTACCGTAAATTAAAGACCAAAGGAGCTATTATGTTTTTTTTTAGAGTACACGAGAGTATACAAGATTACATATATATTTTATATATTTGATAAACATAAAATTACGAACAGAAAGTAGTAGGAGTATGATTTATTTAGTCAAAGAAGTTAAGGGGTTATAAAAAGTGTGTATTAGTTTTCTAGGAGGAATGAAAACTCTTTTATGCAGTAAAAATTCGATGAATGGTAATTTCTATATTTCCATTTGATCTTACTAACTGTATATGTTCAAGGTTCTTCTGTATATTTAATACAGTAAAAGAATCAAGTACTTGAGAAAATCCTTCAACGTGATATAAATAATGCTTTTGAAAAAAAAGGGGGGTAATACATTTAGAAATAAAAGAAATGAATACGAGCAGTGTATTGGGTACGATAAAGCGATATATCGGGGAAACTTGGTATATAAAGTAAAAAAAAAAAAAATAGGAAGGTAGTACTAACCTTGAAAAAAAATGGGAGACTAAACTTTAGTTATCGAAGCTCACTTGCAGTTACCCAAACTGGAATTGTTGTTCATGGATTAAAATATCCCTTTATTTTATAAATATAGCGTCTATGATGATTGATATAATAAATAAACTAATCTTTATAGTTGTTTTCATATAAAATTTGATCTTCACAAATATTACTTATTTCGGGAACCTTCAGTCAATTTCCGGATCAAGTTTTTGTTGTTGTTGTTGTTGTTGTTGTTGTTGTTGTTAAACATTCCTTTAATTCATTCTTTTCATATATATTTTGTAAACATTTTTTTCTGTTTGCGAAAACAGTTTATACGATATGATTGGATACATTTGGTATCTCTAACCGCAGGCGATTACGATGCATCAGAATCAAGGGATCCAATGCCAATTTTTGTGTGCACATATATATATAAAAAAAGCTTGTGTATATCGACAATGAGATTTAGTGTCAGGTGCTAAAGTTTAATCAATATACATTCAGAGTCCCACACGTAAAAAAAGTGTTAAAATAAAAACTATAGGATACAACTGCATAAGTCTATCATTTTGTTGTTGTTGTCTTCGATCTTCCGTTAGCATATGCATACAGCGGTAGTATATGTGTATATAAATATATATGCTTTTAGTGTAACATGTAATGTTAGTTACATATGCAACAAGCGTTGAAAAAAAAAGGCCTCAATCTATAATTAAATCAAGTATTCTTCACATTTACTGTATAAATTGTTTTTTTTTGTAGTAGTAGTTTGTTTTATTGTACCGTAACGGAAAAAAATAAAAAGATATTTAATGAGGATATGAGTGACAGGTTAATATATAAGATAAATAAAGAGTGAGAGAAAGGTAATGACAATATATACTGTATATATATATATAAAAAGATGTATGACAAGAGGCAAGTAAGTTTATACCATTGAATATCTTTTGTTTTTTTTTGTTTTTATTTTTTTTTGTTTTTGTGCTTTTTTGTATGTTTTTTTTTAAATGACAAATCTTATTTTACAATTCTTTTTTTTTCTTCTTTCTTTTTTTGTCGTTGAACCAGCATTTTTCTTTTAGAGAGAAGAAAAGAGAGAGATAATATTTAAACAAAATCCCAATTAATTGAACAAACACCTAAATCCAGGTTACCACAAACTAATTCAAACACTATATAATAAAAATAATTAATAAAGATAAAGCAGATATAATTATTAAACTTACAAGAGGTAGACATATCCAAGCAACCATTGGGACAACCAGGACATGTGTCAACAACTTCAGCCTCAATATTTTTACCATTGGGACCATTAATTTTGACTTTTTGGTTACACTTGGGGTTTTTATTTGGGTTTGGGCCGTTCTCCATCTGACCATGATTGACAGCTACAACATGATCGCTATGACTACTTTGAATACCGCAAGATCCGACACCAGCTTCAACGTCATAATAAGTTGCTTTACCAAGAATTTCAAATAATTTACGTGTAGCAGCCCCTACAATATCCAATGGACGTGCCTCTGTATGTTGAACAAAAGAGATGGAACAGACTAAGAGTAATACAAGGAAAACGATTTTATTCATTTTATGTGTGAAGCAAGTAAATATATGTTACAAAATAAAGAAAAAAAGAAAAAGAAAAAAAGAAAAAAAAAAGAAAAAATATTACAAGGTATTTATATAAAAAAAGAGTTATATAAATTGCATTACTCCCTACATGACAAATGTTTATTGCAACAAGACACAAATTATATAAAACAACGAAATATTATTAGATGATACAAATTTTATTTGATTTGCTTCGCATAACCCCTTTTTCATGCTCCTAATACATCAAGTTCCTAAAAGAGAGTATCCTATTCACCCCTTATTTTTTTTTTGGCTTAAGGGATATTCATTTCTATTTGTTTATTCCAGTACAACACTATACATTTATCTTTTAATAATATCTTGACCGAAAAAGGTGGCGCAATTTTATAGATTGTAGAATAGACCATGAAAAAAAAAAAAAAAACTTGTAAAATAAATTAAATAATTCAATATCTTGTATATAAAAAAAGAAAATAAAAAATAAATCTATTGTCTTTTAACATTCACAACAGCAAGTATCATGGGAAGGGGCGAAACATCAAATTTTTACTTTTTTTTTTAAAAAAGTAATACTTACAAAGGAGTTCTCTTTTTAGCTCATGTTGTTATCCCTATTACTGTATTGTTACTAAATGCACATATCCCTTTTTCATGTTTTGTAGTGTAGAAAAAAAAAAAAAGCGGCTATTACTAAACATTCTTGAATTCTATCCTTCTATTTTTATCAGAAACAAATCCCCTCTCTCATCAAACAATAAAAAAATTTATTGTTTATAAAAGTTATTACAAAAGAAGAATGACAAAATAACAACACGTTCCCGTTATTTTTTTTTTGTAGAATGATCCAAGGAATCATATACTTATGCACCCTTTTTTAGATCAGTGACGAAAAAAAAAAAAGAGTAGAGTCCTTTTTAATTCATCTAGTGCTATTATTTTCATTATCAATTTTATTAGCTAACCATGAAATAATATAATGAAAACCTTGTATTAAAAAAAAAAAAAGGGTGGCCATATAAATATGGAATTCTAAAGTGTGAGGTTTTTCTACACGCACGATTGAACAGGGTAGTGGATACAGATTCTACTTAATTAATCCTTGTAATTCTAACTGTCCATCTATTTTTTTAATATTATATATAAGGCCCTCAAGTAAAAAAAAAAAAGAAAAAAAAAAAAAACTATTATACACATCTTTTATTTAACTCAATTCTGTTCACCTAAATGCACCAACTTACGATCCTCCCAAAAGAACCCAGGCATGATTTCACTTAGACTAGGTACACCAGTTTCCATACCAACCTGATACCAAGTACTCTTTACATCAATTTTAACTTGTTCTTCCTCATCATCAAATTGAACTGTATAAGGTTCAAATAATAATGTTGTACGCGTAGTCTCTGGTATCACTTGTAATGCATTTTCTTGGCTTTGTTTGGGTTGATCCGAAGTTGCCAAGATGGCTGCAATGTCTTTCAGCACATCATTGGCGTACATTTTTGTATTGACGATCTTATCATCAGGTCCCATACCAGGTCTAACAGCTGCAGTAGCCGGTCTTGGAGATTGTGTCGGTGTTAATTTAGCAGGTGTCTGTTGAACTTGCTGTTGCTGTTGTTGCTGTTGTTGTTGTTGTTGTTGTTGTTGTTGAACTTGTTGTTGAACTTGTTGTTGTTGCTGTAATTGTTGCTGTTGTTGCAAGTGTTGCTGTTGAGCCAATTGAGCTTGTTGAGCCAATTGCTGCTGCTGTTGTTGCTGCTGTTGCTGTTGCTGTTGCTGTTGCTGTTGCTGTTGCTGTTGCTGTTGCTGCAAGATATGCATCATCTGAGCAGCCTGTTGTGAAGACTCAGTCTTGACTTCTTCCGGTCTCTCACTGACGGTGAGATCAATGGCCCCTGTCCCTGGTCTTGCCTGCGAGTTTTCGGCTTGCTGTCTAGCCAATTGTGCCTTCACAGCCTCAACACGTTCGGTCAACATGGCTCTAATTTGCTGCTGCTGTGACGGAGTCAGCGAGATACGGTTCTGAGCGGACTGCTGCAGCAACCAACTACACTGCAAGGCACGCGGCGGTAACAAGTTCACGATCTGAGGCGAGAGACCACTGGCAATAGCAGCTTGGTATATCATTTGAGACTGAGCCTGTCTTTGGCTTAGGGTCATGTTAGCCTGGCTTGAGATTACAGCGGCTGCCATGGGTTCAGCTGCATTTTCATCCGTTGGCGGTGTACGTGTCAGATCGACCATGGGCGTGCTCACCGTCGTGCTGGCAGGACTGACTGGGCTAGCCTGTAAATGCGGTGAAGCCCGTGCTTGAGGTACAGGCGATTGGTTGGCCCGCTGCTTTTTGGAAGGCGGTAGTTTTAAATCTATGCTGTTGTGTTTGATACCCGTTGCTGGCCCTGTTGGTGTAGACGTCGCAGAGCTACTGTGCGGTAACGACGCATCAACAAGTTGAGGCGTTTGTACACGGCTTAGTTGTGGTGTGCTGCTTTGTTGACGCTGTTGCGCTTGTTGAGCCTGCGCTTGCTGTTGTTGCGCTAATTGTTGAGCTTGTGCTGCTTTGGCTTGCGCTTGAACTTGTGCTTGCTGTTGGGCTTGTTGAGCTTGGGCTTGTGCTTGAGCTTGAGCTTGAGCCTGTGCTTGTGCCTGCGCCTGAGCCTGAGCCTGCGCCTGAGCCTGAGCCTGAGCCTGAGCTTGTGCCTGAGCTTGAGCCTGCGCTTGTTGTTGAGCTTGAGCTTGAGCTTGCTGCTGCTGTTGTTGTTGCTGTTGAAGTTGAGGATTTTGAGGCACCAGCTGAGGCTGTTGACCCTCACCAGACTGACCTTCTTGAGGGGTACCAGGACTGGGCTGATTAGGAGCACCTACAGCATTACGTACCCAGGAAAAATAGCCACTAAATTGCTCCTTTAATTT